>VXBI01001671.1:2403392-2527394 GCA_013397375.1 Toxostoma redivivum
TTCAAAAAAAAAAAAAAAAAAGCTTTTTTTTAACTTAAGAACCAAGCTGATCACAGAGTTACAGCAATGCAAACCTTACAAGTCATCTACTAGAACAACAGCTGGGCCTAGGAGTTATATGAAAAAGTATTGCAACAGCACAAGAGGGTAGAGCAGATATAAATACCTGACTTCTCCTGAGATCCCCTGCTTATCTCATATTTGGACAGCCAGCTCTGCAGAGAGGTTGTTTCTGCAAGGAGGTGCAGATAACAGAGTACCCAGACACCACCACAAACAAGAAAAAGGGTCATCTCCTGCTTCTGAAGTGACACAACCCCAAAGGAAAGAGAGTCTGCAGGTCTGTGATGAAACACTGGTTCCTCATAACCAGGATGGAGTTGCTGTAGGTTTCACAAATTCAACCCAAACAAGAGCCTGCTAAATCTCACAGTTCCCTTTCCCAGGTTTAGCTGCCCATGATGTCTGTTTCAACATCCTCAGCCCTTTCAGGTGAATAGTTAATTTCCCCCAAGCATGAAATTGTGGGCAAAAAGATAATTGTGCCATTGACCTCAATAGATCTGTGATTCCCCTGTGTGCTCAGCCAGCACAGCCACGAGTATTTCACTACCTGGGAGTTTCTGTGACTACCAAAGGAAAGCCAAAGCTGAGATTTCACACAACTTCCTGCATGAGGATTGTGATTGGTGCCAAAGGATCTCATGCTTCATTTCACAAGGTTAAAAAGTCAAATATGACAAATCTGGGAATATGGGCAATCACTTGAAGTAGCTGGAAAAGTAAATGCACCAGAGTCACAGATGGAGCATAAAATTAATTTTCATTTAAACCTAATTAAAACAGTGGTCAAAGATCATCCGTGAATCTTTATTAAAATAAACATATTGTTTGGGGGATATTTGGAGAGCTACACATCTGAGCTTGACACACAACTCTAATTGGTTCAATTTATTTTTATTGTGGATAGCATAATGGACCACATTCTGATTTCATTTATTGCTAGTCCCAAAAAGGGTGCACAGCTCAAGTGCAAAGATAGACATAATGTTGATGCTTGGATTAAAAAGGTTTCAGAAGTTCCCATTTCTACTCAAGTATCACCCAAAAGTTTGCAAATAGTTATTGTGCAATAGGCTCCCCTTTTTGGTTTTGCATGAAAGCAATCAATATTATCAAAGCATTTTTACAGTGTCTGTGTTGTTTCCTTACTAAAGAAACAGGAGATCCACTGGGTTACGGGCTGTGTGAAACCACAGTCCTGCCCCAAAAGCTGTCACAAAAGTGGCAGATTAGTTCCATTCTTCCACAATCCAAGCATAAACAGGAGAACAAAAACCTGATTTGATGGCACAAATTATCCTGATCTGGATAATACGAAGGTCCATCTAGTTAGTTTGTTTATTTTAAAACATCCATAGATTTTTTTCAGTCAGAAGCCAACCTGTCTCCCAGTTTACCCAACTTTTGATTCAGAACATTTCTGAAAGGTGTTAATACCCCATCATGAACAGCCTCAAACTTTGGATACAGGTGCAGACTTCACAAGTGACCTCTGTCACTTCAGGAAACCAAACAAAAATCCCAGTACTGCTGATAAAAAACACTTCTGGGTAAGGCTCAAAGCACGAGGGCCATCCTTCAGCCAGCACAAATCATTCCCACCCCACTGAAGCCAGTGGAACTGTGACTACTTGCCTCAGCTCAGGAATGGCCCCAAGCCACTAGCTCATCTCCAATGGCACTGCAGGGACAAGGTGGGTGGAAAGGAGAAAACAAGCAGGGAGAAAAGGTTGATGTAGAGCAGCAGACAGCGTTGTTTTGGTTTTGTTATCTTTTTTAAGAAGCTGGCACTGTTAATAGAAATCCTACCTCTTCCACTGCATTCTTATGCAAAGCTCAGATCTGAAGGTTACCTGCTTCCCCAGTGACTTGAAATGGAATTTTTTGTAAAGTAATCTCTTCAATCTGTCTCTGCCTGTATTTACAGAGCATAAAAGTAACCATAAAATGCCACCTTTTTTGAGCTAATCTAATCTGCCCTCCCAGTAATACCAGGCCACATGATGATTATCTCATTTTCTCTTTGACAAATATGGACTTATTGGCTGGTCATTGTCCAAAAAATGCATGTCTCTACATCAGATACATAACAGTAAAGACTAATAAAAAATATGAAACACTGAGCATAGGCAATAGAGGCTGATGTCTCTGCCTGGTGACTTGTTCTGCAGAGTCAGTGACACAGAGCAGTCTGTCATTTTCTCTGCAACGTTAATGGCTCTTCCACTCCTCTTTCCCACTTCAGTTTCAGACAAGGAAAGAGGTAAAAAAGGACAAGATGAGTAAAGAAAACTACTTCTGCATGAAGGGCAAAAAAATTATCAAGCTCTTAACGAAAGGAAAGCAGTGAAATACCTGGGTTTGGACACCTTGTTCAGGGCAATCAAAATCTCTATAAAGAGACAAGGTCAAAGGTTTCCAGGGAGGAGGTTTCACTCGATTTTCCAGGGATGGAGACAGAATGTAACTGAATCTCAACAAATGCAGAATGCAAACAGTAAAGAGGAGAGAAAAAAAGAGCATCTATTCCAGACTCCCAGCTATGAAGGACTGGGAGAGGAAGAACCAGCCCTTAGAAAATCTAAAGCAAGACATAAGAGGCAGCTAAAACGAAGCAGTGAGAGGCTCAGTGGGGATGGTGCTCCTGCAGACATGAGCTGCTGGAGTGCCAGCCCAGTGACAGCTACAGCTTGATGTGACCACTGCAAGCCACAACACAACCCTTGCCCTGAATTTCACTGCCTGACTGAGCACCCCCAGCCCCATCTGGGTCAGGCACAGCGGCTCAGACCCTAAACTCACAGGAGAGCTTTACTCTCCCCTTGGAGCTAGAAGCCTTGAATCCCCTTGCAGGGCTGGCAATGGCAAGGTTTGCACCTCAGTCCCAGCAGTCAGGCTGCTCAGAGCACAGCCGGTGGGAGAGCTCCTTTGCCAGCAGCAGCAGCAAATGTTACATGGAACAAAAAGGTCACTCGTAGCCTCGGGCAGAGGAATGGAGAGCTCCTCTGGCTCCCTGGAAAAGCGCAGGAGAGTAAAGCCCAACAAAGGAAGCACTGAAGCTGCAGGGGAGAGATTAGGCAGGAACACATCCAGGAGGATATTCAAAAAGGCTCTGTCCCTTTTGAATCCACGGGATTTAGACGATAAGGAGGAATCAGACACCTAACTGCTTTCCTGTGCCTTGGCTTTCCACCAGGATTCATCCCACCTGGCTGTAGGTATTTAAGCAATGAGCCAAGAGAGAGCAGAGCAAGCCTTGGTGGGACCAGGCACCATCCTGAGCTTCTCATCCCCTTGCACTGACTGCAAGGGGAGAGTGGAGCCTGCAGCCCAGACAAATGCTCATCCTTAGTCTTGACAAATCTATAGTTTAGTCTCTGCCCAATAAAGGTCAGCCCTCTCCTATCACAAGCACATCCATAGTTACCACAGGCAATTCTCAGTGTGAGAATTCACCCTGCTTCTGCTTCACACAGGAGTTCTACAGCTGAGGGATCTGAGCAAAACCTCAGTTCTGAGATAAAGTCCTGTCAGGTGTGACACAGCCTATATTCTATTCCAGGACTGCCTAATCCAAGCCAGGACCTGGGAATACTGTGTTGGGATAAAAGGCAGCAAGAGCCTTGTCTTTGTGGTGTGGAGAGCAAAAGAAATGGGGGGAAACTACAGAAGTCTTGCTTAGGTCCAGCAGGCACATTAAAGAAGCCCCATCACAGTCATTACACTTTATTCCTGCACTTTCATTTTCCAGTATCGTGAGACACACTCCAAAGGCATATTTGCATTGCCAAGGTGTTACCAAAGTGAAGTGAAAGAGCTTAAAGCTTCTTTTATAGACAATGCATCTATTCATGGTAGATAAAGGGATTAAAGATCCTACTAAAATCCATTAGAATCAGGAGTAATACTGCCACATATAGTTTTATTTTGCACTTTTATTATACCTTTCCTCACAGGATCTTAGAGCACTTGTCAAATGAGAAATTAGGCTCTGCTACTTTAGCAGCATAAAATAAAACTCTGCTTTCAGATAGAGAGGACAGCTCCACTGACAGCTGAAGGTCACACAGGAATAGAGCCTGGCTTGTGGGTTTCTGCTCTAAAGCCCATTCTCTCTTTCAATTAAAGGGATGACAGTGCCACATACACACAGTACTTGGGGTAAACATTTGTCTGAGTTCCTCATCTCCTCCTACCATTATCTGCACCATTTTTATTTGAATGCCTCATCTTTTTTTTCCCAGAGTTTTCTGCAAAATTCAAATGAACCGTGAACAAGAGAATGAGAGGTTTATTGAGCCATAGCAGGCTAACACTACCCATGTTCCTGCATGATTCGAATACTCAAGTGGCCCAGATGCTCTAACATTCAATTAATGAATTCCAGAGATTTGGGAAGGGGGTGGAGGGAGGAGAAAAAAAATTACACAAGATGTTGGCTTTGCCATTGCATTATCCTAGGTGTCTCAGTCTGATGAAGGTTAATGAGGAGAGTTCAAATGCTAAGATATAATTAAATAGCAATAATTAAAGAAGCTGACAGTGCTAGAAGCAGCACATGGAAAAAAGTATGACTGTTTCCCTTTAAAAGAAAGTAGGATGTTATTGCTCTAAACATAATCCTAACAGGTATATGAAATCCCTGTATTCTAAAACATGAGGCAAGCAGTCATTAATTGGTATCATTACACACTTAATGCTGTTTGCCTTGCCTTCCCCAATGCCATTTGCCTCTTTTAGGATGGGATCCTCAGCAAGTGAAGCTCATTTGGCAAGGCTGGAGCCTGCTCAGATGGACATGAGCTGGTCCTGGCTGGCACAGAACTGAGAGGGGCTCAAACATTCCCCAGATGAGCACATTAGGAAAACTGACAATGAAAACCACTGTAAGACAGGCAATGCCCTGACCCATAATGTTCTAGAAGTAGCCAGTGCAGGATATAAGACTGAATGTTTGTAAAATTGGAATATTCAGATCCTAAAAGCTCTGGACATTTGGGTTCACTGGATATCTTTGTTTTAGACTGGCTGGTTCACACAGCGTGAAGCAGAAAGGAAGGGGGAAAAAGAAGAAGAAACTTCTAATTTATTTTTCTAATTAATTTGCAGCTGCTAGTTAACATGCATCTTTTGTTAATGACATCAAAACTTCCCACTGTTCAGAAAATTTCACTGATTTACTGAACACTTAAGAATCACTCAGCACTGTCAACATGGCAAGCACTGCAGTGGTAAACACCAGTTTGCCTGCTGAAATCCAACTCTGCATTAATGGAAATGAGGGAGACAAGAGAATCTCTCCTAGCTGAATAAAGTTATGTTTAGAGGAAAGGAAAGGAAAGGAAAGGAAAGGAAAGGAAAGGAAAGGAAAGGAAAATGTGTTGTTAAAAATTCAGTGCAAGACAGCCTCCCTCAGAAAGTGTCTCTTTCTAAAACAGATTGATTCTGACATTTCACCTTTCTCCTGACCACTGGCTCCTGCAGAACTGGCACAGCATCCATCACTGCAAACACCTGAGGAGCAGAAAGTCTCCTTTTGTAAACCTGCCAGCAGCCAGTCAAGGCAAAACTTGCAGCTTTTTTAACAAAGGTGCAAAATCCAGTACCAGAGCAAACAGGCAAGAGCTCATTTTCATCCCAAAGTCACACCAGTATTTGAAGATAGGTCTCAAGGGGTGAAAATCCAGTGCATCAATGCACTGAACTCCCATGAGTGCTTTCTTGGGTCATTTTGTCTTTCTAAGAAACTAAAATTATGAGGAGAAAACACTAAGAATAAGGCTAACAACAACAAAACAACATTCCTGCCTATCTCCATTAGTAAGAAGTGCTGCCCTTGTTCAGTGGTGACCAAGGGGGATCTGTTTACAGATGATACAGATGGCTGGTGGCTGAGGCATTTTGACAGCAGAACTGTCTCCCAAAATACATTTCTGTCCATCTAAAGTGCTCTGCTGTCTCTTTCTACTTACAGATGTCTTAAATTCAAGGCAAGAACTTGGCAAGAGTCTCAAAACCAGGCAAAAAGTGCTGCAAATATATTCATGGAAGTTGTACATTTTGAAGCTTAGCAGGCAGAAACCTAATTATAACTTCATAAGCTCTTCCCAAGGTTGATTCCACAGTGGCAGAACCTGGATAATCAACTTTCTGAAGCTGGTCACAGGAAAAAAAAGCCTTATTTTCAGGCCAGATTCAGGAGGGAGGAATTCTTCCAGTTATGCAGGAGTTCCAAAGCAATTGGCTCCAAGAGATCAACCACCCGTTGTAGCCTTGACTCCAGCTCAAAAGTAAAACAGGGATTACAAAAATCCAAATGAACAGCCCCAACCCAAAACCCTGTAGGCAAAGGGCTCTTGACTCAAGAACTCACACCCATTTCAGGATCTGCACCAGCAGAAATCCAAAGGGTTCTCACATTAACTTTTACTGTGATAAAACCACTTTTGCCCTTCAAGGCTTTTTGCAGAGATTTCAAACTGTCAGAAACTCAATTTGCATCCAGAGGAATGAGATAAATGCAAACCATCTTTAGCTTTTAAGGCCAAAACTTGCTGAAGCTCCCATGACAATGACTAGGGGGCATTTAGATACATCTGCCTGCTCATGACATGTTTTCTTTCTTTCACTGCCTTAACTGCTATACTCAAAAAGCCTTTGCTTATCTAATCTCTTATGTTTCATATTTCTTTTCAGGTTGTAGAGGTTTATTTTTAAAGGTTTGGGTGGGGTTTTTGACGTGGTTTGTTTGTTTGTTTTTAAGGATAAATTGCTTGAATGGCTCAGAATGACAGAATACATAATTACTAATTGTGAATTGTTAGAGCAACACAAAAAAAATCACAACAAATATTTACAGAACTTGAAACAGCAGTCAAGGCCTCGGGTACTGATCATCAGTCTCCAGAAAATCAAGAGTTAAACATGAACATCTTAACTGTTTTTCTCCTTTGAACTGTTTTTAATGGAGCAGAATGGCCTATATTAATGGCTTTTAAGAGATTACAGGATGCAAATACTAAAACTGGCCCTTAAAAATCTAAACCTAAAGTCTGATCAATTCAAGTAGACTAGATAGACAGTAAACTTCCAGAAACAAAGACTTCTATGAATTACTAACAAATAAATCTCTGTCTGAAGAAGATTTTTTGCTGCTCAACTCTTCATCTCACTATTTCTTAAAAAGTCTTCTCTTGTTTTCAAGACAATTTTTTCCTGAAATAAGTGCACATAAACAGCAGGGTCCTCTAGTCTGCTGTTAGAATAACATGTTTATGGGAGAGGAGATAAGAAAGGAAGGAATAGGAAAGGAAAATACAATAAGGAGGGTACAGGGATCAGTTTCTGTACATCAGCAAAAGACAAGTTTTATCAGGTTGGAAAAACTGATGGAGAAAAAGTTGCAAGTAATTTGTATTTCTGTAATCCTACATAAATATAGCTATAATTCTGCTTTTATGTGTAACCTTTTGTTCACCTCACACACTGCACATTCTGCAGGCCAAGAGCTGTACCACTATCTTTTATCCATGGTTAGGCACTTCTGTATTACTCCAAACTAATGAAACATAATGTTATCCTAATCTCCTCTGTAAAGCTTATCATCAATTGTCAATTATCCACAGCATTGGCATGAGAAGAGGAAATAACAAAGTTGGCTCAGCAAAAGAAATTGATAAAGTGAAGCACATTTAAATTTCATAAATCTGTCACTGTTTTTATGATGTATATTTTTGAAAGGTGAATTTAAGAAGTAGGATGAGATCATCAATGTGCAAAAGGGTTTTCAAAAGATTAATATCAAGATGATTCCTAAATAACATGGGTAATTGGCTGGTGAACAATCAAAAGGCTTGACTACACTGCAGCTTCTTTCTTTCTTAGAGTACATTTAAATGCATCGTTTCATCTCTCACTGTGATTTACACTACTTTTATATAGTCTGTAGTACAAGAAAGTTTTGGCCTTCAAATCAGATAGGTCCTCTAGGAACTCAATTATTCAGCCAATGAAAAGCTACATGAAGGCTCTTCATACAGTGATTCTTCCTGGCAGGGATTCCTAATGAAGTGATGTTCCAGTCAAAGAAGATGGTGGACAAAATGGGACATTTGCAGGCAGCAGGTTTAAAATTATACATGGACTAAATTAAATTACTATTGAATAATCAATTTCACGATGTCAAGTTTTCTCATAATTAATGAGGAGGCTATTCTCAATTTTGAAAAGTAATATGTACAATGCAGGACCATACACAGCTGCTTCTGACAACATCAGGTGGCTTTGCCTCTTAAGATTGCCAAAAAATTGTAGCATTCAAGCACAATAATTGAAAGTTTTGCATTTTCTTCAACATAAACACACAGAACATGCATGCTGAGTACCGCAAAGAAATTCTGATTCTACTTAGGTATGCAGCAAATGTCCATTCTAGCATTCACCTGATTTCTGGTCACATTAGCAGCATCCTCTTTCTACCAACACTAAAGGTAATGCATATCCACTATCACCTTCCATGATTTAAAACCAAAAAAAATAAAAGAAAAGAAAAAAAAAAAGAAAAAAATTAAAAAATAGGGAAGAAATTACCAAATGGACTTGTTTCTTTTAATAGAAAACCCTATATTTATTACCCTAGAGGCCAGGCATATGAGAACAGACATAGTTACAATATTCTTTCCTCGTTCAACTGCTTCACAATTTAAAAGAAGTCAGAACAATGAAATTAAGAAAAGTTGAGGTGTAAGAGGAGTCATCAAACACAGTGGGGTTAAGACTGATTACCACATAAAATCCTGCCAAAACCATTAGCCTTCTGTTTATTGGGAATATGTACAAGGTTTAGTTTTCAAAGGCAGATCCTCTAGCATGCCAAACCTGTTTTGTTTTTTTTTTTTTTTTCATGTGGAGATGATGTGTATACTTCAAAAATCCCATTTTTAAAGCTAGGAGATATATTCTGCAATGAAGCTGGGAAGGCACCTCCAGAGTTTTGCTCATTTGCATCACACAATGGAGCAATCCCTGATGCAGAATCTCTGTAGTATCCATTCCCTCTTCCACACTTAACTTTTAACTCCATATTGGGAATCAAGTTGGTGCACAGAAAACTTTCCTCAATAGGAAGAAAACCACGCTAAAACTCCATCAGATTTGTATTTTGCCTGGGACACCCTGCCTCCCATCCTTCAGTAAATAGCCCAATATGAATACAATATTCCAGCGAGCCACTTATCTCCACCTAATAGTCCACTCTCTTCCCTCACTCCCTTAAGCACAAACACAAATTATATATGGTTTTTAAATTCATTCTTTTGGTAATAAAGAAGCTTCTTATCAGTGATTGCATGCATTAAAGTAATGTCCCCTGGAGGTATCATTTTCCACCATAGTCATTTTAGCATCTGTTGGGCCAAACCATATTTACAATCTCCCTGTGTGCTAATATCTGACCCTTGGCCTTGGGGTAGGATCCCCAGCTTTATCTGACAATTCTTCTTTTCCTGCAGTGGCCTCCAAAAGTAAATGAAGATTAGTTTGCTTTCAGGGCTTATTGATTAAGCCCTGTAAAGGATGGTGGTTGTGAACTAACTTAGGTCATAATCACTTGAAGAGGTCTCGGGAGCCAGAACAGTCATTTTCCTGCAGAGATAGCTGAAAGCACAGCACAACACCTGCAAGATAAACACACCTGGGATTTAGGGGCAGCTGGTGCTTTGTGCTGCAAACAAACACATACAGAAGCATGTTTCCCCCTGCTTTAAAAACCCTCTTGCCACTTTTTCCCTTAAGCTCAGGGAAGGAAATGGGGGTGATCACAATCTCCAAGATGCTCCTGTCGGTCACACATTTTCTTCTTACACGGTGCTTTTCATCAAGGATCTCAAATTACTTTTCAAACACTGATTAATCCCTACCTGTGAGATAAGCATTCTCATACACACAGGAGGACACAGAGTGTTCAACAGCTTATCCAAGGACACAGAGTTCACGAGCTGTGGAGCTGGAAACCAAATCCCACCTTAGCTGATCTCCAGAGCACACCTCCAACCCACCATATTCCATGCAGTGCTGCACAAACATCACCCCTCACCCAAAATAGCTTTATAAACACCTTCAGTTATTAAATAAAATCATCATGGGCTTCAAAACAAAATTCATACATCCTACAGGAGCAGCAGTGGGCAGGAGGATGGTCCTGGGTTGGAAAGACATTGTGTTGGAGGAGGCTGGAAAAAGTGGGACTGACAAGTTCCAGGCTTGAACTGGCTCTTGTTCAAGAGAACAACAGATCATCACCTTCCAACAGAGTTAAACCCCAGATCTAACCCCACACCCCCAGGAATAATCCCAAAAAGAATGGGATTGCCACGAAGGAGGAAGACAATGAAGAGCACCACTCACTGCTGACTTCTCAGTCTGGAAGGACTGCAGTGGAAACATGAACTCATGTTTGTGGGCTGCAGTCTTCGACTGGGGCAAAACAATTGAGCTCAATACTAGAAAAAAACAGAGCAGAACCATCACTAAACCTGCAGAGAGCAGCCATTTCTTTAATCTGTGCTTAATATTTCACTTAATTCTCATGAACTAAGTATGCTTGTAAAGTAGCCAGCAGGTATGGGGAGAAATGCAATATAAATATGTAAAAATATTTCATATTTTTGTAGGTGATGATGAAGAAGAGTGAATTGCTTAATAAAGTGCTGTTTAACCTTTAAAACAAAATAGGAGTAAAACACTTAAAATCTGATACAAACCAGATTTTAAAGCAGTTATACAGGAGAGTAACACTTGAAATATGCCCAAAAATACAAACTGAAGAAAATATAGAAAATATTAATTGAATGAAAAAAAAATCAGTGCAGCTTATTCAAATATTATGTTTAACAAACAAATTGCTGAAGTCTTGCAATTTCTCCTTATGCAGTTCCTGAACATCTCCCTGCTATAGGTAACATTTTTCCCATCCTGTGTCCACAAGCCCCTCTCTCCCATGAGCAGAGCCCCAGCCCACACACCAATCCCTCACCTCTCCTGCCCTCTCTGCCACTGCATGGTTATGGCATCCTGTTTTCCTGCCTGAAGTTCATACCTTGCTATTAAACAGAGTAATTGGACTCTACCCTTCAGCACAAAGAGGCAGTTTCAGGTATTTCTTCTGTATCAATGTAGATTTCTGTGGTGGTTAGTCAGTAAGGCTAACAAAGACTGACTCCAAGTGAAGGGATAATGTGCCTGTGTTCCTTGCTGTCCACTACACAATTCTGCTTCCCACTTACTTTGATCATATAAGAGAAAAAAAAATCAGAATTTCTGATGTTGTTTTACTTTTTCTTCTAGGTCATTTAAGGAACTAACATCATGCATCTTATACAAAATTATCACAAAAAATGACAACTACGTTTTGGCCCCTACAAAAGACTCTGCAATGAGCTGGGCTGAGAACCCTTGTGTCTAAGAAGATGCAGTTCAGCTGAAGAGTTTCTGGTTCTGCAGTGACATTCTTCAGGCTGCAGAGCAATGTGTAGCTCACAATCATTATTTTATTAATATCTAAAAATCTTGAGGTGGCATTGTGAAACAAACACTTAGAAAAGACACAATCAGTAAGCATTTCAAAACTCATACTTGAGAACCAGCATTTGTTGGGCAGAAACAGGTGCCACCACTCAGCTACACCCCACAGAACAGCAATAAGGGAGAAAGAAGTATATACCCTGTATATACTGTAATGAATTTTTCCTTTTCATGTGCAGTTGGAGGAGGTTATTTATTGAGTTCAAATGTTGAAATATTTTATTTCATATCAAAACTCTTGGAAATAGTAAAAAAACATAAAATCAGACATAATTTCTCAAGATGTTCCATTGCACTAAGGGCTGACAATTGATTTTTCTGGGCTCAGAAGTTGATCCCAGGTAGGATTTAAGGCAATAGTGAAGTTAAACCCATTTTCTTCGGTGCACCTTTTGTCTTCAAAGGAAAATAATATATATTTTTATATCTGTATGTATATATATACACACATATGTATACACAGACCAGCACTTGAGGCTGATTGAAAGATTACCTGCACAAAAAGTCTTTGTTGCAAAACTGCAAAATCACTGATAATCAGTAAGAAGAGATTCAAGGGACCATATTCAAGGGAGAAGAGACTGTGTAAGCAGAGTACCCCAATATCTAAATTTGGAAAGAACAGTAAAAGCCACTCACACTTGCTTCACTGACGTGATTCAGCCGAACATCTGGAGAAACAAGTGTTTAGAAAAGCTCCTTCTTCCTACCTTTCTATTTTCTGTTCTTCCATTTTAGGATCCACTTTCAAGTGATGCTGGTTATTTTGAACAGGCCAATTATATTCTTGAACAGGATTATTTCCCCTTTGAAAAATATGACCACTCCTGTTCAGCAGAACTTGAATCCACTTGATTTTTCCAAAAATGAGAACACACAGCCTCATTCCCCCTCTAAGCCTACTCCTCCTCCATTTAATCTCAAAATGCACCATTTGGTTGGAATTCTGCACTGTGGTCTGGTCTGAATTTCAGTGGCTGGGGTACAAAGCCAACTTCCTTTGCCTCAGAACAAATGTGCAGAGCATCCAAGAATAAAAGCTCAGACCCATGGTCAAATTTCTCAGTCCTAAGCCTCTCACCTGGGACAATTCCTGTACTTCAATGTGCTCACCTTGTGAAACAAATTCTTTGTGCTTAAATCTCTTAAATTCAGGGATGATGTTACTGCTTCTGAGCAGCAGGGCTCAGCTGATGCTGGATAACTGGACGGGCAGATGGAATTTGGCCAGGTCTTATAAGGTCAGGCGCATTTTGCCAGTGCTCCTTCTGTGTGAGCTTACAAAACCTGGCTATATTCTATGTGTATTACCCCACACAAGGCAGTATTTTAAGGAATTGCCCTCAAAAATCCTCACCACACATTTGGTACATGTCCTGGATGAAGAAGGCACTAAAGACTTGTTATACTCAGATGTTTTTAACAAGCTCTGCCTGCAAATCCCTCCACAGTTCTGGTTTAAGATCTTAGTGTTTATTTCTTATACACAAGACTCTTAGTTGACAGAAACAAACAAAAAGCTTTGCCCTGAAGGAAGACACTTGACTGCTGGAAAGATGTTTAACTTTCCCTTTGTTCTTAGGCTGGGAGAGGAGGGGAAAAGAGCTGAAATTCCTGGTTAAAGTTCCTCTCATCGTGCTGCATCAGAGCTGGCTCCATCAGTCACGCTGCATTACTCTACATGGCTGATTTAGCCTCCTATGATGAGTCACTGCAGTCAAGCGTCAGCAAAGAGATGTGCTACTTTAGAAAATGAAAAAAAATCAGGCCAGGTGCTGCGTGCCCAATTTTGCCTTCCAAATAGGTTTTTGTTGTTGTTGTTGTTAATTTTTAAGCATGGTAGGAGTTTATTTGATCAGCTGTGACTGTTCAGAAAAGCTGTTATCACCTTCATTCTTTATTAATTTTTGTCTGGAGGCCCCCAGTGTGGGTGGGACAGTGTCACATTAAGCAGTGCACATTTCTGTGGGAACAGGCAGTGACAGCATTCCCTGCCATCTCAGCACACCAGCATCAGCAGGACAAAGACAGACCCCAGAGCAGGAGGAGTCTGCCTCAGGGTTCCCAGGGCCCAGGCCATAATAGTTCTCTAAACCACCAAAACCCCCCAAAATTAGTTCTAGTTTTCCACATGAGATGAAGGAGAAAGGGAAAACAGAGACAAGGTTTTGGGCTCTGACAATTAATAAAACAAGAAGAAAAATCAAATTTTAGTGACCTTGGCATATTGTCCTTCCCTATTTTCTCTGCAGATTTCAACAAGAGCTCCCCAAATCTTCCTGCCCCAAGGAAAATGCCAATGCCCAGCCTTGCCTAGCACATCATCTATGTGCTGTGGAAAAGAGGATGAAGAACAAACAAGTCACTGTCCTGCTTTTGTGGAACACAGGCCCCTGGCTGAAAAGGCTTTTTTGGCACTTAAAGTAACGTTTTGGGTTGTATTTCTACAGAATCCAGAACCTATTTCAGTGACACAGATTGCAGTATAATCCCGGAAAACTATATAAATCATGGTCCCAAGATAGATCTCCTCTTCCTTTTCTTTTTTTCCCTGCCTTCATTTCCTACTTCCTCTCATTTGCTTTTAGATGCCTGGGTAGATTTAGATTAATCTTAGGGCTGAAATGTTACACTGAAGGGTTGTATTAATACCTGATCTAGCTACTGCATCCTACTGTAATTCATGCACATCGGTAATAAAAATAATCCTCTGGGAAAAATATAGTGGGGAAAGGATTTTTTTTTTTAACTCCGTGACTGTCAGCACATTTTCATTCTAAAGAAAACTAAAAAAGAGTTTCTAAAAAGATACTGCAGTAGAAACCTTTAATGGAAATATCTCTATGTAGCTGATCTTTCCAATTCACTATGGACGCAGTTTGTTTTCAATCTAAAATAAAACAAGTGGGGAAATTGCAAACCCAAAATATTATTAACTGAATTCCACATATTTCTTTCCTTCATTATTACTTTGTAGTTTCTAGCTTAAGAAGCCAAAGATCAGACTTTTCTACATATTGCAGAACCTATTCAAGTGCCACTTAATCACTTGCCGACAGCTAAATGGGTGCTCCAAAAAGACCCAGTCCTGTCCTCTTCACATGAGCATAATGCATCAGAACCCAGGTGCACCACTTCTAAAAAGCAGAGTTTGCACCATTTTTTTCCTACTGTTAAGCCTCTTTAAAGCAGCCTTCTAAAATAAGCATATTCTAATTGAACTGCTCGTACCACTTGGCAGCATCTTTTGCTACAGAAAAACTTAAAGTGTTTTTTTCATTTCTAAAAAGGCATCTAGGAAAAATAATAATGAAAAAGACAGTTCATCCAAGGCCATAAGAGATCACAGATTTTCTACAGAATTAATATGCACAATGAAGAACAAACAAGCATTTATTTACAGGGTATATTAATGGAGGAAAGGAAAAGAATTTTCCTTTGCATCACTACACACACTGACATGAACAAGTAATCATTCAAATGCTTTTAAGAGATGCAGTCTTGCTTGTACAGCTCTGGAGTCACAGAGAAATGAATGTAGATTACAGCAGCAATAGAGAAGCTATAAATACACATACTCTGCCAGTCACATCTGCTGGGTTTTTTTAATATAAGATCATGGTATTGAAATATTTCTTCTTGTAGATGATTTAAACAGTTATTTAGGATGTCAAGATTAAAAACAGTCTTTTAAAGAGCAGGCAAAGGTATGATGGTATGATTCCTTGACTTCCTTTACTACACTTTCATCTCAGAAAAAAACCTGCTTACTTATGGAATACCCCAGCCATCAATCAAAGATAAAATCTTTAAACAAATCGGAAGCTTAAAATAAATTGTATTATGTGGGAAAATAAAATAAAGTAACACACCAATTAATTCAAATGAGTGTTTTGCTGGAAAGGATTAATTTTAACACAATTTGAATTTCAAAGTTAAGGCAGTCTTCCCAAATCTCTTACCTGTTGTTCATGCCTACCTTATCTGCATTTTCTATTTGACTGGTTTACAGTTAAACTGAGGAAAGGGAGATAGGGTTAGAAATAAAAAAAAGGCATCTTTTAGTTGACTTGTTCTCAAATAAAGATACAGAAAATCCTCCCTTGCCCAGCTCAAGCAAAACAACCCTGATTGTTTATGATTTCACAGCTTCACCCAGCTCAAAATAGGAAAGATTTTTAAGGTCTTAAATTGTCAAATGGTGACACCACTTTCTGCCTACTTTAAATGATTATTCTCTTAGCTTTCTTTAAATTCATCAATTCCTGACATTCTGTCTGCCCTCTCTACCACCCCAAATAAATATCAAAACAAAAGGAGAATATATAAAATCTACTCTCCCAGCAAAGACATTTCTTCAGAACAGAACTCATGCAGGCCAGCATTACTGGAGAAAACTTGTATTTTCTTCTCAAACTGGTAGAAAACTCACAGAAAAATTCAGATAGAAAAACATCTTCTGGATTATTTTCTACTCCAACACTCTACTTTAAAAGGACTAAAAACTGAGTGTAGTTAAGTCAAGGTGTTTCATTCCCATGCACAGCACAGCTGATCCCCAGGCAGAGCTAAACTCTGGGGCTTGCACTTCCCCCTGCAAGGCTCAGCAGCTCATGAGAACCTTGACAATCTCACAGCAGCCAATTTTTCCACACAAACCAATCACAGTTTTCTAGAATAAATTCTTCAGCAGATAAACATCCAGCAAGACTTTCTAGGGACAAGAAGATTCTCTTCTCTTTCCCTATATTTATCAAATATTTATTGTTGCCATTGCAAAGAAGATATCACTTTCGAATTCCCAAGTTCTATTGTGTTCCTCTGGAATGGGGCACCATTTTGTTTTATGAGCTCTAATTTCTTATAGATCTTCCCCTGCCCCTCAAACCTCAAGTGAAGAAGAACTGGCAAAGTTTTATCTTGTATTTTTCTATGGTTCTATTGTGCTCAGCACCAAGAGTGAACTTCAGAGTTGGTGAAATCAGCTATAATCCTGACTTCCTCAGCAAACTGAAGAATTCTGAGTCACTCTAAAACTTGACTTACAGTTTGATGCTGTGAGTAATAAGCTGAAGCAAATAAGAACAAGCAAGCATCAACATAAAGAGTTTGCAGAATTATACAAGCCCAGAATTTGGCCCAATAGATATTTAACATGAGCAG
Source organism: Toxostoma redivivum (assembly GCA_013397375.1). Classification (NCBI taxonomy): domain Eukaryota; kingdom Metazoa; phylum Chordata; class Aves; order Passeriformes; family Mimidae; genus Toxostoma; species Toxostoma redivivum. Next base: position 2,420,199 of record VXBI01001671.1, read on the forward strand.
TAGCCTTTGCAGCATGCTACAACTGAGGATCTTTCAGACTGAGCAAAGCAATATTTCTTCCTTTCAAAGCATATTTCTTGTAGAGCTGTAAATCTTAACTCGGCTCCAGCAAATGCAACTTTTTTAAAAGTAACACTGTAAGACCATCCAGAGCAGGACATAACACAACTCATCTTTATTAGGAAGCAAGCAGCATTTTTCATGGGGGAACATATCCCAAAAAAAAAAAAAAAAAAAAAACAGGAAAAGGGAGACATAGATCACTTAATCTTCCAGGAGACAGAGGCAGATCTGTGTGAAAGCTGGCATGGAAGAAAACAGGACTATGAGATCTGGTGATTGAAACACAGGGAGAAGTTACAAGAATACTTGAACATGACAAAGAAAAGGAACTCAGCAGTACAAAGATATGCCACATTCTTACAGGTCAAGGTAATCCAAACTTGATTTGAGACAAAAATCCTTTCATTCAAAAGTTGACCTGGCTATCCTAAAAAAACCCTGAAATGTAGCTGCCAAATCATAAGGAAATTTATAGGTGTTTTACTTTACCCACTGAGATCTGTACTGCATCTTCCATCTAGCATGAAGACTTTCCAAGTATCATTCCTGGAATAATATTACAATGTGCACAAAGGTGTTTGTCAGCCCATAACCAAACACCAAAATTGGTTGTGATGGAACGTGCAATTGCTCACCCTGGATAACACTTGCTGTCCAAACAGATAGAGATTTTGTAGCTAAAGGGAACAATCTTTTAATTATTATTTTAATCATCAGTGCAGACATCTCATTAATATGAACCAAAAAGAAACTTGACCTAACATAATATGCGATGTCAGAAATGAGCAAAAGATCATTCCTTTCTTATCAACAACCATTTTCAATTAAAATGTCCACATTTGGATTCAAGCTTATTGCAAGAGACTTACTTTGGTGAATAAGCTGGCTTTCCTAAGCAGGTCAGTCTTGGGTGAATAGGAGATCAAGGAAAATCTGTAACTATTCCCTCAGACAATCATGTACTCTGTATGCACCACAGAAAAGAATTAAGGAGAACTGGGTGCTAGGTCCTTCCATCCCACTGGAGACAGGTTTGTAAGAATTTGACTCACTTTTTTCAACAGAGTGCTCCAAATTTCCCTTTTGCTCTTCCATTTTGACCTTTTGCTTTTCTACTCTTCATGTTTCAAGGTAGCCCAGATTTGCTGGGCCCAGATATACTCAGGATAACATTTTCAGACGTGTTTAGCATTATAAAGCCCTTCAGCCCAGTTCCAGGAGCTCCTGGAGACAGACCCAGTAGGGACAGCCAGTGGGGCACATTTTCCAAGAAACTAATGCAATAAGCAACTGTGTCTCTGAGTTTGGCAGAGAAAAAGAGGTCACACATGTTTGGCAACACATCATTAACTCTCTAATTATGCACTAATGGACATCTGATATTTCAAAACTTCTACTTGATGCAATTACATTCCACTCTCCCACACAAAAGGAAAGCTGAAGCAGCACTACACCATCCACCTGCTGCATATTTTTTAAAGCCCACTTAGGTCAGAAGGAATTCATCCCTTCTACCCACCACTGGTATCAGACACCAAAAAAAAACCTAGTTTTCAGTATTTGAAGGAAAAACAAAACACCCAAAACCTTTGATCAGCAACCAGTGTTTGGTACTGGGTATTAGGAATAGGTGACTACTGAAAGATTTCTCCAGAGCCCTGAGGTAATGGATGAGAAGGTTTGGGCCAAAACACATGCAGTTCTGCCAAATTCTGCTGAAGGTGTGAGAGTTCCTGGTCTACAACATCTGAGCCAATGCTAACAAAACAGTTCTTTCATGTTTTACTTCAGCACTGGTTGCACATGCACCTATTCTGTCAGCTGGGGTACTAACACCTTGTTTGCCATGGCTGCAGAAATTGCTGACTCCAACTTCCAGCTAAAAAATAAATAAATAGAAGCAACACCACACTTCCATTATTTTTCCTGCTAATGGAAATGTATTCAAAAGCAATTGCACCCATCACCCCAATGCTGGACACTTTTTTATGACTGTGGTGGGTGACTCCAAAGTCCTATTACAAAAAAAGTTCCCCCTTTTTGTGTCTAGACAAGCCACCATTTCCCCCTTCTTAGAGCAACCACATGAAGACTTCCCAGGCACTTGTGTCATGGGCAAAACACTAATAGATACGTTGAGTAATACCTGAAATAAAGCCTCAACCTTTTAGGCAGAGCTGACCCAGTATAGCTTTGACATGAAAGAGCATTTATACAAAAAAAAAAAAAAAAAGCCAAAAAAACAAACAGTCCCAAAACCAGTTTTAAGCCATTTATTTTAAGAACAGCCTAGTGTAGCCAAGGGAAGAATTTAGCCTCAATGAAACAGAAATGAAATCCCATCAGGAAAGGCCTGTTTACATCCCAGCCCCAAAGGGCTTTTTCTAAAGTTCCTAGCATCCTCAGATGATTTCACTGCCATGATTTATATATAGCTGGGGAAGACCTTAGATGAAAATCACATGTGGAAATCTGCAGTGCTGCCAGGTGGCCTCTGGAGGGAAGAAAGTGCTGTGAAACTTCTGGAATGGTTTAAACCTCTGAGCCCCTGCAAGGCAATTTGGATTACACGATGGCCCATAGCAACATGCTGCTCCTGAACACACAAAGCATAAATATAGCAAATCGAGTTAATAGGTTTTGTGCTGCACATCTTGTTTTGTTTGCAGACAGTGCTACTAGAAACAGCTTCCAACCAGCTTTTCTTTTGTGATTGTTTTGGTCCAGCTCATGCCTGTTCATGCAAATATTCATTTTAAAGTGGTGATTGTAAAAAGCAATTGCAAGTTAGCAAGCACGGGTCAAGGACTGGAAAGGATTGCTTGGATCAGCTCCCTCCTCCACTCCAGACAATCATGTAAGAAAAGCCAGGATCAAAGAGGCACTTAATGATGTCTGCTTTCCCACTTTTCTCTCTAGCCCTTCTTCTGACCTTCTCAAAGGATGTTTCATCTTCCAGCTCCAGTACTGGAAGACAAAGCCCTCACCCATGATCTTGACTCTGGGCAATTCAGCCCAAGAGGAAGGAGTGCCACCTTCAGAGACACTGACTGCCACAGTCACACCTTTTAGGCAATAAAGCCGAGAAGATTTACTGAGGACAGCCCCAACCTGATGCAGCCAGGATTCAAGATTCACCTGGATTCAAGGACTCACTTGGCTAGCAAATGATCAAAATCTGACTGCTTGCCTATAATAACCTACTGCATCTTCCAAATTTTTTTCTGTCTTTTCTTCTCAGAGCAAAGCCAAACAACCCACAATATTTGAGTCCCAGGCAGCAGATTATTCACCTCATCCCAGTCACCTTGGGGGTACAGAAACTAGCTGGAGCTTCACCTGGCAGCTCCTCCTGCCTGCTCTGAAAAGGCCCCCAGCAAACACATCCTTAGCACCAAACACTAAAAGAGCTCTCCAAAAAATGACACTGTATCCTACATATACTTTGGGTAAATTACACAACTTTATTTTCTTTTCAAGCTCAAAGGTAGCCAAATAAACGATTCCATATGTTTGCAACCTTTTCCCATTCTGTGGTGGATTGTTTTACAGCCACTTGCAGGCAGCTGACACAGAGGAACTGCTCACCCCTCACATCAACCCTCAGAATCTGCTGCCCATATGCAATCCTGAACTTTTCCATTCTGCTCAAGGGGCTTGCTCCCTTTTGAAATGCTCCAGAAGACCCCATTTGATCTCAGCATCTGTAAAGCTTGTCCCTATTTAGCTTGCAGTGGGTAAAGAAATACACCAAGGTGTGGTTACTGTGCTAGAGGATGAGAGGATAGAGAAAAAACAGAAAATCACACTAGAGGGGAAGGAAAGCTTGAAGGGCAATCAAAGGATCACAAAATGTATCCAGCTCAATAGACCCAGCATAACTTGGGTATCGACTTCATAACAACGTACACAATTGTGAACTTTCCCAGGGCTTTTTACACATTAATTCATAGTTCACCTGGCACTCCCAGCTCTGTAAGCCTGAGCTCTACACTCCAGTTGCTCAAAAAAATCCTCCCTGGGCTTGGCAGTCAGCACTGCTCCCTGATTCCATAGCTCCAGCTGAATGTGCCACCCACCACTGCTCATCCAGGGAATGCCACCACGCACCCAGCTCTGAGACCCTCCCTGCAGGGGCCAGAAGGGCCAGGCCACCAACTCCTTCAGCTGTGAGGGCTTTGGGAAAGCCACGAGACCTCAGCAAGCAGCAGTGTGTAAGCACTGCAGGGAACTGTGTTAGCAAAGGGACTCATTACACACAGGATGGGGGTGGGAATTTGTGCTAGGACAAGTTCTATAGGAATTTGGCACATGCATCAGCTCACTTCATTGACACTGCAGCCATTTGAAAAACACATCAACAAGCAGATCAGGGAAATTATCCAGCAGTGTCTGTCTCTCCTGAGCATTATCATCTCCAAGTCTTAATCCAGAGACACTACAAGGAGAGACAGGGATCTGATGTCCCATCTCCTGCTGATTAAGTGGCAGGTATAGCAAGGAGACATGGGAGATTCCCTTTCTAAATAAAAAAGGCAGATTCCAGCACCAGCTGATGGGCATTAATGCAAATAAGCCATCCCAGAGTTGAACTCAACCATGCCACATGTTAGCACCCCGTTACTGCATTACATTATGTAAATTAACCTCTGAGGAAAATACAACTAGGAAAGAAGAAACTATGATCTTGGCAGGCACTGCTCTGTCAAGTGCAGCCCCAGGTGCCAGTTTCATGCAGGAGTTACATCCCAGTGCCTGCAAAGCAGGCTGCAGGCTCTGCACTGGCTCTCCATCTACCTCTACTGCTGTTTTATTTTCTCTTTACCTGCATTCAGGGCAGTCCCTGAGGACTGAGGGAAGGGGATCCAAGGGAGAGTCCAAATCCATGCTTTGGAACAGCACACTCTGCCCAGCACCTTGAACTGGGCCAACCATCCTGGCCCAGCTCCACCTCCCAGGTCAGGTCCAAGTCCACCACTGCAAACTCAGCCATGCTTTGCACTCCAAAACAAAGAAAATAAAGAGAAAAACCAAACCAGTTTGAAAGACTTATTTAATGTTTTATCAGGAACACTGAAGTTGCTAAGCACTGAACCCTCCTGTTTATCTTCAGGGACTCAAACCACTCTGCCATCTGCTTTTGCTCATTTCTTATTTGCTCAGTGTAACCTCAAGCTTTGTTTTCAGGAATCCAGGGCTGATCTAACTCATGTCCATCCACAGTCCAGCCTTGGTGTTTTTTTCTTTTCACTGGCTTTCTGTCTGCCCAATGCACTTCCTCTGCAATTCTGCTTTTTCCTGCATGCACTTGAGCCCAATCCCATTTTTCAATCACACCACTGGCTTCATTTCCCCTACCACTCTAAATCCAAGCTTCCTGCCTCCCACTCACATCTCCCCAACAACTCTTCCTCCCCCTTTACTCCCTGTGCTCCCTTCCAGGCTCCCAAACAGCTTCTCTCTTTTGCTCACTCTTGTGGAAGTCTCACCTTCCACCCATGCATAAAATCTGCTCTTTCTTACGTGCCTGACCACACTCCTTCCATTTGTGTCTCTGCAGAGACATCACTTTGGTGAGACCTTTCAAACAAACTCACCAACAAATTGTAAAAAGCAGCTTTCAGACCAAGCTTTGGTTGTCTGATTCACCAGACCTTGCTTGTCTTGGATGTAATACTCACTGCTCTGCTCAGCTCATGAGAGCACTGAAGCAGAGACTCTGATTTCCTGTTCCATGAGGCACAGAGCACACTGCCAGGGCCTAATAAACACCAGGCAACCTTTCATTTCCTTATAATTAGTTGCATCATTTGACTTATGTTACAGAAAGAAAGGCACAAAAGCAATGCACAGGATTTGTGCTATTTCCAGGGGAAAAAAAAAAACCAAAAAACAAACAAAAAAACCCAACAAAAAAAAAACACAAACAAACAAAAAAATACACCACAACAAAAAAAGCATCAAATTCAAATGTAACATCAAAGAAATGTTTAAAGAACAATACATTTTCAAAGACAGCATCATAAGTGAAAGTAATCCAACTGTAGGGATTACATGCCCTATTCAGTCAGAGAAAGGGAATTTACAATAGAAATTTCTGTCCAAGTTATCTTTACATTATAGAAATGTTTGGTGGGCATAGGAGAAAGAAAGACAGGGGAACAGATAGGACAAAGTTTTCCTTTTACTATGCAACATGTTGTACATTTTCAGCAACTAAAGATCTCAGAGTCTTCTCCCAGTGTGCGATTGCTGGTTTCACTTTTTGCAGGAAAAATTAGGAACTTCAGAGGCAGAATTAAATGCAGGAAAAGAAACATAAGCAACAAAAGAAACTGGAGATGCTTTCATGGTACCAGGATAGCTGGTGAAAAGATATTATACAGCCAGGATCTTCTTTCTGTAAGCTATACCATATAGACCATACCCTAGTCTCATCCTCATGGAGGATGGTCATACAAGTGTTTACATGATCCCATAACACCACACCCATCTCCTTTATGGGGGCTGCTGCTGTTCCCAGCCCCCCAGTCAATCTGCAGATGACCTTTGCAAGCATCCATGCTGGTATGACAGTGGGAAAGGATAATTCCTGCAGGACAACAACCTTCACATTGAGGAGGCTTTAAATGCTCCCCTAGCTGGGGGTTAACAGTTTGTGGTGGCCTTTACCTTCATCTTACACCTGGGTGTGCAAAGGCCTGAAGAAAGGCTGTTGGGAGGCACTGGTGGCCAGAACAGCAGAAGTTTTCATGGGGAGGGTTCAGCAAGATTAACTACCCTGATTTTAGCTGGATGTGTCGCTCAGACCATCTAGTTTAAATCTGGATGATAATGTCTACAGGAGACTTACTTCAAGAGTAAGGAACAAGAAGAAAAGTGCAGAGTCTCAGTGGAGGAAGGGTGAACATCTGGTCTGAGGCAAATGACACTTTTGGAAATGATGGCCATGCAAATGACCCGTGTGTACAAGCTCAGAACAAAGAGTGCACGCAGCAGATGATCTCCAGGCTCATGCTGCCATTTAAATGGGATCTGCTAAGAAACAAGAATGCCATTTTCATCTGCAGCAGATTTGTTTCATGACATGCTGAGCCTGACTGGGCTTCTCTGCTAAAGAAATGAGAAATTCCTGAAGCCAAGGACATTAGGAGATGGGACATGGTGCCTGCCAAGTCTCACTTTCCCCAGGATGTGGAGGCTCCCAGCTCATTCTAGATCAGTCACAACACTTTGGGCAATCTGCCATCTCAACCCCATTCAGACACCAGCCAAACATCATTATGAAAGCTACAAACTCATCCACTCAAAAAAGTGAAAAAATATACACAGCACAATCAAGGCTGTCATCTGCCTGGGCTTTGGTTTGTGTCCATGTTTCAGAGTCACTTAATGAAGTGAAAACCAGATTTCATCTCCGAGTATCCAACAAAGTATGGGGACATGCCAAGACAGAGAGGAAGGAAATGTGCTCTGTAATAGCCACAAGCAGGTGAGCCATCACATGAGGTCCCTCAAATTACACCCAAACAGGACAGAGGCTACAGATTTTGTAGCACATGTGAGAATCAAAGGGTTTGGAGAATATTGATCTGGGCACGGTCCAGCACAGAGAAGACACAGATTGGAGTGACAGGAAGAAGAGAAAACAAGGTTTATTTTGAAGGACAGCAATAGCTTTTGTAATCAGGAGGGATGATGTAGCACAGAAATTCCTAAGTTCCTTGGGAAGGCAAAGCAAACACCTCTCACCCTGGCATCAAACCACAGCTTCTTCCAAATTCCTGTAACTGTCACTGAGACATAACAGCTGAGGATTACAGGAGAGTTAAATTGCCATTCCAAAAGCAAAACAGCACCATTTCCCAATACTTTAAATCTTAAATGCAAGGAGAAAGACAGGCCAACAGCTGAGAACCAACCCTGAATGGAAACTTTAGGTATCTGGGAAAATCTCTGCTCTCCTGCTGTCCTTCTCAAGTCCTTGGCTCAGCAAGGGTGCAACTTTAGGGGCTGGGAAACACACATTGTCAACCCCACAGCTCCCAGCCCAATTCTGCTCATGGAAAAGCTGAGTGTGGCTTGAATTTGGACTGAGTGGCAGCTGAATGGACCTGCCAAAGCTGGCAGCCTTTGCCTGCTGCTCCCAACAAACCCTGCATGGGAAACCTTGACTGAGACCCTTGGAGAGAGAAGAGCCAAGCCAAAGCCCCATGAGAGGTCTGAGCAAGCCCACCACCCTCACAGGCTGGACTTAAAACCTGCACAGGGCAAAGTCTGCAGCCTGCAGGTCACACCAGGACCTCTGCAGGTGTACGATGAAGCCTCCTTCCCAGCAGACTCCCACCTCACCACTGTCCAAAACAGCCTGCCAAGATGGCATAACCTTTCTCCAAAATCCCTCCTGCAGCCAAGCCTTCCCAAAAGCTCTCCCATGCAGGTCTTTTCTCTAAGAGAAAGCTGTTCTTTATCTAAGGGCAGCTAAGCCCACACTGACATTTTCAATCTGGGCAGAGGACACTGTCATAGAAGTGCCCCATGAGCCATCTTCCACAAATATTTCAGAGGTTCACCTTTGAGGCTACCATTTTCCTGTCAGATTTGGTTAGCTGATAGCAATCAGTGGCTCCAGAAGTTATGATGACACACTACAGAAGGGAGGAATAAAAACAAATCATGGGAATAAAATCTTTAGGGCTCCAAGTTGAGTACTTAGGTTTAGGATTTGACAGGTGCTGCCCACACAAGTACAATTTGTATAACTGCTATCCAGTAGAGTAAGCACTATATATCTCAGCTGGCAGCTGGAAGTAGGGATGTAAGTCACAGAAAAGAGTTGTTTCCAAGCCAGCCAACACATAAAAGTAACTCTTTGTGGAGTTTCTCACATGCATTGTTAAAGTTGAGTTGTTGCTCGAAGGTACAAAGCAGAAAAACCAACGCAATCAAAACAGACTTTCAGAAGGGCAAGGAAATATGCCAACAAATACACTGCACAGGGCTTCACCTTGTCAAGACTTTGGCATGCACATACTTGAAGAAACAAAAAAAACAAAGCAAAAAAAAAAAAAAAGAAATCACCTTTTGCCACTTGCTTTAAGAAATTTCACAATTCTCTGAAAACTTACAATGAAGTAGCTTGTTTTGTCAGTGCTGATAAGCAGCTCCTGGATGGAAGACAAGGCAGCTCTCTGTTGAGCACGGCAATATTTTGTCAGGAAACCAATCAACAATATTAATGGCAAGTAAACTCATTCATTAAGGGGAAGAGATTTCTGCTCACGTTCCTTGCACTGGCAGATGGCTTCCCATAGATTGCACACTTCAAGTCTAGCCCCAGAGAAAGGAACTGGGGGGAGCGTTTGTCCTTCAAAATAAATAAGCATAGTTTGATTTAACTTTAGAGGAGGGAAAAATTAGATTACTCAACTGACTCAATTGTAAGAACGCACAGAAACTACACTGACATTTGGATTTTTTGTATTTTCAGAAAATAGAGCTGACTTTCTAACTAACTGTCATCCTGCCTCTGTCAAAGGTCTTCCTACTAGATCTGAAATACTGAAACTTGGAGAGAAACAAAGGTGCTGTAATGAACAGGGAACATTCCCCAGTATCCAAGCACAGTTTATTCCTCACAAGATCCCTGACAACTTCCCATGCACACAGCAGGTTATTCAAGCCAAAATCAACTCAACAAGAAAAAAGCAAAACTTTCTTAATAGAATATTAATTTATCTCCCTGTTCAAGCTAAGAGGGCTGAGAGACAGACAGAAGACTAAGAAGCTTTAGGAATGCTTATTGTTCTAACTCTGACAAAAAGTTTTCGTGTACTTTTTACTTATTAATTCCCTAGCTGCATTTTGATAAAGGCTCTTCTGGACAGGGATCAGTTGAATTCCTAATCAAAACCATGACAAGCGGGGAGAAAAAAAAATCAGAACCACTTCTGCTTCCCAGCATGAAAAATTTAGTGTAAAATCCCATGAGCTGCAGACTAATGACATCACACTAATGGAAGAAGAGAAAACCTTCTAACAATTAAAAAGAGCCTTGCTGAGAAAACACACAGGAAATTGTCAAGCTGTCATTTGTCTCTCAGCCACAGCACATGGGACAGTCCTGGGGGCTACTTTACACCCATTTGTCTCTGTAATGGGCTGCACCAGGAAACAATACAGACTAAACACTGAAGGAGGTATTTCTTTGTTTGCTCTTAAACAGAAGGGCAACATCAGTTAAAGGATGCTGTGGTACCACCCACTGCTGCCTTCAAAGCCTGTCCCATGTCCATGGTCCCAGCTCCCCTCTACAGCACCTGCACAGTCCTGACGCATCTCCAAAAAAAAAAAAAAGAAAAAGAAAAAAATGGGTTTATCCATTTCAAGAGAAAAACAAATTTGGCTTAATACATATTCACTTTTCTGATAACAAAATTTACGTAGACCAGCAAGCACTTCTTTTTTCCCACGTCCTGCACCTCCAGCAAAATTGCCAGTGAAGGGCTGGTTCCAGCACCGTGGCTGCTGACACGGTGACGTGCACGGCAGGAAGAACACAGCTTGAGTTTTAGATGCCAGGCTGAGCATTCAGCACAGAAACCTTGTTTTGGCTTTAAAGCTGAGCAAATCTGATCTGGGAGTTCACTGATGGAGAATAAATATGGAAGAAACTGATTTCAGATTGTGTCTTTTGAAAGGATGAGTTGACAGGGCAAAAATAGCAAATGCAATGGGTACCTGACTGCCATTGTTACATTTGTTTAAGCAGAGATTGCTGCAATGTTCAGGAGCCGCATAAAAGACTCTGCAATATGCAATCAAGTCACAGGTCTGAAAACACACCAAGAAACATCCAGTAACTGTCACAAATGATAAGAGCTGGGCAGATAAAAGAAGTAATTACATCTTCTTTGAAACTCTATTTTGCTATTTTTAGTGCTTTAATCAAGGGCCCAATTCTTCCACCTTTCTTCACACCAAGTAATCCTTTGCACTTTAATTATTTTCACTGGTATGGCTACAGGCAAACTAAGCTACAATGAAGCCAGACTTAAGGGAGTCAGAACCTGGCCCAAAACAATTTGGATGAGAAACAGAGACTCTGACAAAACAGCATCATCAGTGGATTAAAAAAAAAATTTAAAAGCATCTCTTTGCCTCTAGGTGTGATGGACCCAGCCCAGAGCTGGAGGCTGAGGTTTGCTCACTGTGATATTTAGCCAGGGCCCTCTCTGGGGCTTTGCTAATCAGACCAACTGAGCTGGATCCTGGTCTGATGCAGGGAAATACAGATGGCTATTAAAGATTGGACTGTGACCAACTCATTCACAAATGCTATCAGGCTATCAGACACCAGCCATTTCTGGGCAAATCCCTGAGGAGAGGGGTAAAAGGTAAAGCATTTCATAAACAGCAGGGTTTTAGTATGAACTTCCACATCAAATCCAGCCAGGAGTGCCAGGCTGGGGAGCAGCCCCCTACAATGTTCACACAGTGCTCTGCACTAGTTCAGTGGTCTGAATCAGGGTAGAAAGATCCAGAGCCAGAGCAAGACTCCTTTTAATTGCTGTGATATGTCTACACCAGCAAAGAGTCCAGCCCTGGAGAGGAAGGTGCATGAGCAAGACCCAGACAACCATACCTAACGAGTCTGCTTTGCCTTGGAGCCCTGTCAGCACAGCACCTGGAGGAGGCTGTCAGGGCTTTAAACAAGAAGCTCCATTTGTCAGGTTTTGTATTTCACCATCAGGACTTTGTTCTGGTTCCTAACTCCTCACATTCAGATGCCCAGTGCATGCTCTGAGCCTTGCTCAGTCAGTAAGCAGCACTCACTGCCTCTTTTGGTCCTCTCGCTATGTCCCCACTGAGTTTGCTCTGTGTGCTGCACATTCCAGGAAAAAATAAAGCTACAAAAACAATCCAGAAAGGAACCAAAGACAGGATTAGTGTCCCGCTGCTATTTGTTAATGTATGTTTCTGTGAAAGAAGCCAAATTTCTCTTTCTTGTCAAGCCTTCTTCTGGAAGGGAGGACATTAATACAAAGAAAAAAAGCTCCGATGTCCTCAAGTATAGCTGTTTCAAAACAATCTAAACCAGCAAAATAATAATAATAATAATCTTGATGTAAATAAATGTGTTCCTGAGCATGGTAGGGCATTGATCACAAAGTCTGCTCCCCTGAGAAGCACACAGAGCTTAGGTACATCTGGGAAAACTGTCTCCAGGCACTGTGCTGCTGTGCCAATAGCAACCCTTTGCTACTGAGGGTGCCATTTAAAAGTCCATGGGGAGAAGAGAGAAGCAGTGAGGGAGAGCCCTTCATCCACTATCAACTCTTCACCAATTGCTGTATTTAGGAAGCAGAATGTTTCCCAAAATTGAGACTTACCCCTTAGCACCCCCTTTCCAACTTGCATCTAACAATAAAGTTCCTGGAAGTCTCTCCCTCCCTGCAGCAGATACATCTCCTCTGCACCAGCCCTGTCCTCTGAGAGGCACTGATAGATTTCCCACCTCTCCAGCCTGAGTTAGGATCCTGAGCTAGGGCTGCATGTGCCTGGAATGCAGCATTTTGTGCACAGTGTTAGGAACAGACTTCTGACTTTGGAGAAATCCTGCTGTACCAGTGAGTCCAGCCCAGGCATGTCAAAGTGCTTCAACAGAGCAGGTCCACATCAGAGACTCATAAAATACAGGTGTTCCTGCACTTCATAGCTATTTGTCACAAATAAGAATAGAGTGACACCTCTACCTTCCTGCCAGCACCAGGACAGAAAAGTGTCATCACATGAAGGTGCCCAAGGGGCAGCCCAGGTGCACAGGAGCAGGGGAACCAGATAGGATGCAACAGAGATGGGACTGCAGGCTGGCAGGCTGCCACAAATGAGGTCATGGGCAAGGATTCTGAGCAACTCTCCTATCATACAAAACAGCAGCATTGTGGAGCTCCTTTGTTCCAGAAAGGATTTCCAGCCAAAGCCTGAAACATCAGCAACACCAGTGGGGTGCAAGGTACAGCAATGGGAATTAGCTGTACAAGCAGCCCTGGTGTAGCCTGACCTGAGTCAATTGAATAAGTGCTGTATTATCCCAGGCCTCATTTCCACCAGAAGCCATCTGACAGCTGCTACCTCACAAATTGCTCTGTAAAAACAGGTGCACAGTGAGCAGCAAGAGCTTCCCTTCCTTACTCAACTGGAGCACCCAGAAAAGATTTTTACTAAGAATCATGCTTTCAGAGGGCAGGAAAGATAGGAAGACCCTTCAGTTTCTTCCACAAAGCCCTGCAGCCAACCAGACCTGAAGTGATGTACAGCTTAATTACAATCATGGATTAATAGAATGGTTTGGGTTGGAAGGGGCCTTAAAGATCATCTTGTTCCAAACTCTTTCCCCCTGCCATGGTCAGGGACACCTCCCACTACCAGATTGCTCATTTGTGAGGTCTTCAAAGAGCCACAGCTGGAAAGGTGCTAAAAATGCAAAGTGTATTTTCTAAAGACAATAATTATATACACAAACACATATATAGATATCTTTCTAGACTTCAGAAAAGCTCTATGAATCCAAGAAAAGCAAAGAAAATGCCAAATCCTCCATTTGGAAGAATGAGGCATAAAACACTTCAGAACTTAATCACTAAACAAGACAATATTTCCAAACCAGCCTTTTGAAATGGCACAGAGCAAAAGCACATACATCTAGATTCTCACAAGAAAAGAACAGCTCACCCACTCGTTGTTTTGGTATTCTAAGAGGATCAAAAAGGCCATTTTAATTCTCCAAATCCCTCACAAAAATCTCTCTCAAACACATTTCAGGCAGGCTGGATGGAAGAGAAAGAAAATTGTGATCAGACACATCATGAGTCAGGGAGATCTGAGTGCAGAAACTTGTGAGCATTTCCACAGAATGCAAAGCAGTAATTAAATGCTTCCTATGGAAAAGAAAGGTTGTCCCTTGGACACTTCTGTCAATCTGCATTTAACAGACACAGCAGCACTCTCAGTTCAAGCACAGGAGCACTCTGGTTCTTTGCTGGAGTGACCTTAGCTGTCAGCCCAGCCTGTCCTGTTCAATATCTGTAGCTCTGCCTGGTACATTTTGTGAGTATGTGTGGGGATGAGGAGATGCAAAAAGGAAAAAGCACAACGAACAGGCAAAGCACTAGCCCCAATTAAAAAATTAAACAGGTGTCCTGAGACTGTCAGCCTGAAGATGGAGCATCTACATTTAATTAAAGGGATAAGTTTAGCAGAAAATGCCACTCCAGCTACTGTCAGAATGCATGATTAATCTGTGATAAAATACCCAGCACTGTCTAACAGAAGCAGACGGCTGGGGGACACATATTTACACAATCACTTGTTATTTCTTCAAGATATTACCAATGACCCTGAGCTAAGTGTCAGTGCATTAAAACAAAATTCTCACATCTGCTTTTTTGAAGTCTCAGACTTGCTGGAGGCTTTTCCCAAGTAGCCTCATGAAAAACACTCCAAACCTGGAAAGGGGAAAGCAAACCAGTGTGGAGGCTGCTGCCTCCCCAGCATCAGTGGGGGTCACCCCTTTCAGTCTCAGTTCATCAGTCCCTCTCCTGCAGTGACATCAGGGCATGGCTCTTCCTTCAGCTCATCAGCAATGCCACTCCTTTCCCAGTGATTCCTTAACAGCCAGTTTCCCTGCCACGACAGCGGGTGCTGCGCCCGCTGCTAATCAACTCCTCTTTCAATTAGTGGGTAGGGTAGGGGGCTTTTCCACATGATTGATATACTCTGCTGTTGAGCTGCTAAAGAGCACAATTATTTCTCCTCAGTCATACAGACCGTTTTGCAAACCATTTGGGTCAGATAGCATGCACACTCTGAAGTTTAACTTTTCCTGCCCATCTGATCACGTTTGCAATAACAGTGCAAGGTCCTCGGTGGCTTTCAGCCAAACAGGAGAGCTGGGTTTGCTTCCAGCCCCTGAGACTGGAGAGGTGGCTTCAGGATCTCCCTACATCTTCCCCCAGGGAGGGAACATTGTCTTTTCCTGGCTTGGGCTGCCTGAGTCCCCACCTGTAGAGTCAAGCTTTGTTGTGCTTTGCTTCCCCTGGATTCACTGAAAAAGTTTTAAGCATTAAACTAAAAAGGCTCTGAGGACCCATCTGTGGAACTTCTGCTGAGCTGCTTCCCTGGATTGACGCCCTGACACACCATAATAGATACAAACATCTGCACTCAGGGCTCTCAGCATCTCACAAAACAGGTACTCTCAGAAAGCTGATATCCATCTCTCTTCATACCAGCAGGTGAACACATGGGGGCCACACAGAATGTGCCAAACCCTTCCAGGAAAGAGATTGTCATTTCCCAAAGCACAACACTGAATGGGACATTATTTGATGCATCTGACTTCTGAATTTTAGGTCTTAATTTTATCCCTGAGAAAGATGAGAAAAAGAGGCAGGAATCACTACCTTAAACTTCAGCTCCACTTGATGCCAACAGTTTCATTCTACCTCTATCCATGGCTGTTCCTAGAATGAGACTTCTCATTGGAGACATGGTGGAGATTATTAAGGCTTCACTGAAATAACTTTAACTATTCTACTTTATCAGCCACAGGCTAAAAGCAGGCAGTCATGCCAAAGGTCACCATAAATTGTCAATTGTCACCATAAATACAAGATGTATCACTGCTTGGACTGCCACCTAACTAAGCTTTTGGTTTTCCTGGCATTTCTCTTAGCTGTTGATAATGGAATCTTCTATAAAGTTCATGCAATGTAAATAACTTTTTATTTAAAGTAGCCACCAGTCAACTACCACCAGCAAGGACCTAAATCAATGACAACCTGGAATACTACTACTTCTGCATTCATAGAAAGAGAGACAATGCTGTGAAAAAAACATTCTGGAAGTCTACAACTGCCTATAGGCATAGTTATTTACGATTTGTGTAGTCAAATGGTTGAACTACCCTTCACTGCCCCTGAAGCATTGAACCAGATCTGAGAACACAAGGCTTGGACAGCAAACTGCCTATCCCTCAAAACTCCTGCCTCCAGACCTCAGCTGCAGCATGAACTGCTTTCCTTGGCCTTCATTCCCAGAAGGATCAGCTGTCAAAGGAATGTCACAAAGCACCCATGTCATATCTCACATCCCCACTTGGATGCTTGAATAAATTAATAGCTATTATGCTTGGTGCTAAAACTTTCTGAAGGACAATACTTTGGTTTCTGAGAAGTTTCCCACCTCACACAATGTAACTTCCATGATCTCCTGTCAGACCCACAATTAATAGCACTGTGGAGTCTTGCTCATGGAATTCACTTTCCTGGCCCTTGGCTCTGTGACCACACTTTCTCTGCACCCTCCAACTGGAAGGATGGGACCCAACATATCTCACAGATTCAGAAGTGAGGGCCTCACTCAGATGAGAGAGGAAAAAGGAAAGGAAAATCAGCAGAAATAACTTATTCAAGAGGGCATCCCATAACCCCTTGAAGAGAGTTGGTATATTGAATGTGTTAGCATTACATAAGGATGAAATGGACTAACTATTGGGCTCTTTGTCCCCTTTTCTAGCTGCTAGACTGACTCATTGCTTCCTTTTGCTCCCAAAGAAAGACAGATTTTTGCAGGCTTTCTGCAGTTCTAGCATTTTCAGTAATTAAACTTATCTCTGAGGCAATCACATTTAGGATTACTAGGTTTGCTATCTCCAGGCTAATAGGGTCAAAATGCTTAGCTGCCCTCCTGCCTGCCAGTTTATAGCATTTTGCTAATGGATCATTTCCTTCCATGGGGATAACGCTCTGGCTATTAGGTGTTCTCCTGTTGCACAGCAATTTTAGGTGATCAGGCAGTAATAATAAGTGTTCTTGTTAGATGGGAGACTTTATTGCCAGGTTAAAGAGTTACAAAGCAATAAGAATAACTTTTTGCTGGCAAAACAATTTCAGTCAAAGACAAGGGACACTTCTGCTGCTGGTTCTCCAGTTTCCATCTTGCTTATGCTCAGTGTTTTGCCACATTTGTACTCCCAGGCTGCAGTGCTGCTCAGCTTATACTTCAAGGTTCACATGTTGGAAGAATCCAAGCTCAACAGGTTTCTATTTTAACTGCATCCCTGAGAAGCTCTGTACCTACAGCACCTAGTTTCTTGTTTTTATTCAGCTTATTCCCTTATGTCTGAACCTCCTTTACCCAAAGAAGTGCAGTGCAGCAGTCAAAGCTCTGAGCAAATGGGCATCCCTGTGTCTTGAAAAGTGGGGGGAGCAGGGAAAAGAAAATACTGTATGCAAACTATTCCCTTCTATGAAACGGAGTGTCTGTGCAAAATGGCATCACTTAGGCCAACTCCACAGAACTCCACAGAAATCCTTCCAGAGTTGGAAGAAATTCACAGAATTTCCTTCCACTTTTTTCACTCCAAAGTGAGTTTATGCTTCTTTGGCCAAAAAGAACTGCAGTCATACCTAATGCATCCTAGTCTCAATGCAAAATGCAATGGCAGTGGCTTGCCCCCAAAATGTGTTTTTTCTGGTAGGACCATTTAATATTACTCATTAGACCATTCCAAATGAATGACAAAGTGAGAGGGTTTTGGATTTTTTTTTCCTAAGTTACTTCAAGGCAATTACATTGCACAGAAAGTAATAATCACTTGTCAGGCTCTCCACTTTGCACATAGAGCCTTATTTCCATAGAGGTGAACCTTTAATAGTTCACTTGAATGCTCTTATTTTAAAGACTTTGGTGCAATCAGTGTGAACCTCACATTTTTTTCTCTCTCTCTCTCTTTTTTTTTTTTAAGAAATTAACACAACCAATCTGGCATGGGTTCCATTCTCGAGAGCTCAAGAAAAGATGGATTAAAGTTAATTGGCAGTAAAATGAAGCACGTTAAAGCGTGTCTTTTGAGCTCACCAAACTGGAATGTGCACAGAGAAGACCTATTCAGTTATCTGTGGTAGTGAGGTTTGTCTTGAGGAAACTCTTAATGCTCAATCCACTTCTTCCTCTCATGGTCTCTGCCTATGATCCCACCAGAGCTCCTAGGCTGGGCCCTCTGGCTGGATCAGTCTCACAACTGGAGACAGTCAATGAAATTCAAACTTGGACTCAGGAAAAACACTGCTGCTGGTTCTCTTCTCCAGGATCTCTTCACAGCCCACTCCTCTGATGAGACTGGAAGTGAAATGGGAGAGAAGAAACAATAGGATTTTAGAGAAAACTCAAGACCAAAGCCTTAATCAATTATTTCCAGGAAGAACCTAACTCTGGAGAATAACTGCTGAGCAATTCTAATTCATCTTTGCTAATGTCTACCAAATCTGAACTTATTTGCCACTAATCCTAAGCAGTTTGGTTAAAAGCAAACACATTTTCCCTGGAGATAGCTGCCTTTCAGCATTGGGTGGAACAACTGCCCCTTAGATAGCTGCACCCCAGCATCACAAATCAGACTTAATTCTCCCTGGCACAGACCCTACCCCTGGCTGTGGGGGCTCCTGAGCTCTGCACAGGCCCCTAGCCCCAGCTGAACAGGAGAAAGGCCAGCAGCTGTCCCAAGCTCATGGGTCAGCTCAAGCACAGTGCTAAAGTGGGAGCTTGACAAATTATTATTTTTCATGCCACCTAATAGCACTGCAGTACAAATGAAACATGCCTGAGACTGGCCCAGGCATGCCTTTGACTGCAGAATAGGTTTGTCACACTGTGTGCAATGTACAATTTGCTCTGGGATCTCTCTGAGTGAAAGACAAGTCATTAACGTCCTCTAAACATCTTCAAGGAGTGGTAAGACAAAGAATAATCATGCACAGGCTCAGTTTTGAATAGGATCTTGATTTCAGCATCTTGTTCCCTACCTTCCATCAGCTTTCAGCAGGTGAGCTGATTTGCTTTCCCAGGGAGATCTGTCTGCCCTGGCCAGCAACCCAGGCAGTGTTTATTTTCTGTGGGGGTGGCTGACAAAAACAGCACAGCAGGTGCCCAGGACAGGAGGGGCTGCTCTCCTGTCCAAGCTGGGCTGGCTCTGCCTCCTGGACAAGGCAACGTCCTCACTGAACTCCCACTCACACTGGGGAGGCACCAGGTGCAGGGATATCTGGAATATGAAATTGGGTCTGAAACAGAGAGGGAGGGAGAGCAGAAGGAGGATCTGTGCCCTGCCTTTTTCACACCTTTTGATTCAGCCAGAGCTACAGGCATCGCCTGGCTCTTGGCAGCTGCCTCCCACAGAAGCCCAGGCCATGCCCTAAATGTCAAGTCTGAATTTCCATAGTTATGAAGAGTCTGGATGTCAAGTGGCCCCTCCAGGCCTCACATTCATCTCAGGTTGGCAAGACCAGCACAGAGAGTGCTCACAGTTCAATTATGGGCATGACTAAGGAGCAGGCACTGGCAAACAGACCGTACAGCAAGAAGCCCTTTCCTCTTTGAAACACTCTTCAGCTTGGGCAAATCTCTACCAGAACAGCTTATCAGCTTGTATTATGGATAGGTAAGGATTGGCAGAGTTAAAATTTTAAATATGGTGGTCACTATCTATGAGGATGCAAAGCTATTTTCCTCTATCATTGCCAATAGTTTCTCAGGACAAATTCTTCAGAGCACAGAATCCTGCAGCTCTAAACTGCAAGCCTGCCTGTGATAGTGAATCATGCTTTGGTTCAAGGAAATCAGCTTAAGAAAACATACTAATACTGCCCCAAGCTCATGAAGTATTGATGGGAGGTCTTAATGTATTTTTTTTCCCATCAAAAAATACTAAATATTCTTTCTTTCCACTGCCTCCTTTATGTGGTTTCCCTTTGATGAGTAATAAATAAAGAAGCAGTTGAAAACAGAATGTAAGTGCAAAGCCCCAGATCTGAAAGGGACAAAGACTCCATCTGTCACAGAGAAATCCAAAAATCCAAGTACCAGCACAGAGCCCACCTGCCAAAAAGGTTTTATGTTTATGTTAAGTGTGGCTTTAAGGAACAGAAATGTTCTGGCAGATAAAGGCAGCCATGAGAATGACTAACTGAGATGCACAGACAATAATTCCCTCCTTTGATTTCCTCTACTGTCACTGCTATCAGTTAGACATCTGAATGAAAAATTAGCTTAGAAACTTTGATCCCTTTAAAAACAGAAAAACAAACTCTGTAATCCGGAGATCCTTAGAGAAATATAGAGCTGTAGCTTCCCCATATGCAGCACATTTGCTACAACTGTGGGGAGAGGGGTCTGGTCTCACAGCTGTCTGGGCAGGACTGTGCCCTGGACCAAGCAGGGTTCAGCACAGGCAGGCAATGGAGCACAGACGTCTCTGCTCCCTTCTGGGGCTGATGTGACAGAGGGAAGAATTTGTTCTTCAGTGCTGCTCACAGAGCACACCCACCCTCATGGCTTGCTTGCCATTTTGCACATTTTAAAAAGCAGGATTTGGGACTGATATTTCTCAGGCAGGAATGGAGATGGTTGAGTGGCCAGCTGTACCAAACAGGAGAGGAGGTCCCCTTAATCAGATTCCTCTACACAGGCTTATTTTTCTGCACGTTCTGTTTTGCTCCTAGTACACACAGACTCTGAAATATCCATCTGCTTCCCCAGAGCTCAGCCCTTTGCCTTCACCTCGAACACAGGAGATAACACTACACCTTTACCTTTATGTTGAATTCAAATTCAATATTTTTTGTTTCTCTGGCCAAAGGCCAGGACCCAAGTGCTGGAAAATGAAAACACAATGAGCAGTACTGAAGGGCAGGAAGAGTGGAGATTGCAAAGGGGCAGCTCAGTAGCAGCATAATTAGATGTCCTGAGATAGTTCTTCAAAGGACTGAAAGACCTGGGCACTAACCCTGCTTGGATATGGGAACAACAGCCCCAGCACTGACACTGTGCACTGGATGCCATAAACTCCAAATCGCAGAAATATCGCCGACTTCATCAGAAAAGATCAAAATCTGCCACAAATGCAGAGTGCAAGCTGCTCACTTGGTCACACAGGCACACCAGTGCTGCTGGAGACTTTCCCAGTTATCCTTGTCACCTGGCTCCATGCTTCCCCAGGTGGGATGGGGCAGCAGCACGGCTGAAGGGGAGCAAGCTAAGCTCCTTTCTGAGGCTCAGGGTAGGAGGAGAGCACACAGGTGCCATTCCCAGCCACCTCCTCCAGGCTGGTGCAAAATCCCTCCTTTTCACAGAGCCAGCCCTGACTCCCCCTGGGCACCCTCAGCATCCATGTCACCTTCCCGTGTTCCTGCTCCCAGGGACCTCCTGGGCTCTTTGTTTGCCAGCTCTATTAACCCATCTTTGCAGAACATACAAAATACCTGACCTTTCCAAGAAGCCTCTCATATCCATGGCCACTAAGACAACATTTTCCTCCTGGGATTTCCCTGCATCCTACACGTAGAGGGAGGCAAAAGCAGCTGGTTTTAGACCCTCACATCTGAAGCAAACCTTACACTTTTGTCCTTTCCCAGCACAGCAGTCCTTATTGATGGCTTTTTCCCCAACAGACCCTAAAGAAATGCTTTGTATCCCCACACCCACTGTCCACTTGGTGGACAGCACAGCTGGTACAAACCAGCCCAGCTCTCTGCTGCACCTTCAGTGCCTTTCCCCCTCACTGGGAGAGCTTTGAGGTGAAATGTGCACCCCAAGGGATGCCCTTCACTGGGGTCATTGGGAACAGCCCCCTCCTCCAGTTCCCCTGCCCTGCAAAGGGCCACTGGCCCCAGGATGCCACAGATGGAGAGCAGATATGAAAAACAACAGGCTTGAACACCCCTGCACCCTGACCATTAACTATAATTGTATTCTACATCAATCACAGGAGTTCTCCCCTTAAAGGTTATTAAGTATAATTTCTACTATGCAAATAGTTCCAGCTTCATTAATGGATTTTTTGGTTTCTAGTAGAAGTTATTCTTTGATGAATGTCTCCAGATGTCAGTATCTGAAAAATGTATTGGGGGGAAGAAAATTCTCCCTGATGCAATGTAAAAAAGGTTCATTGGAGAAAGGGGGCTGGGGAAGATAGAAATTTAATTAAAACAATTAAAATTCCTATCTCATGACCATTTACAGATGCTCCAAAGTGGCTCTAAATTAAAGGGAAATGTCACAGAACATGGATGCTTCTGCCAAAAAGTAGCATTAAAAATGACAAATTCCAAACAGCCTGAACATTCTCGTTAAATCCAAGGCTTTAGCAGCTCAACCAAGGCAAGCAGAATGGGAAGACCAAAAAAAAAAAAAATACACATCCAAGAGTCAGAAGGAGAGGTGACCAGGGAAAAGCTATCCAACGAGCCAACAAGAGACCTATGGATTTTCAGGTTTATTCCCACCAGATCAAGTAGTTTTTCTACCATCTCATCTTTAATGGATTCAGACCATCCACTACTATGACCCTGGTTGCTGCCTTTTCCCTGCCTTTTCCTAAGCACAGATTTATTTTTTTATAAGTGTTTAAAAGCTCTGGTGATGAAAGGCTTCATCTGATATTAAGACTTGCCGGATGAAGGCTCCCATGTACATGCACACCCCAAGTCCCAAGCCAAGGCAGAGAGAAGGCTGGAGGGTTGCATTTCCTCTGCTTTTTCTATTGTTGTTTTTCTCTCTCCCTTTCTCTTCACTCCTGGGAGAAATTTCTTTTGGAATATTTTCTCATTTATATTGTAAGAAACCTCTGCTGGTGTGTTGGTTAGGAAATCTTGGGGTTTCTTTTTTTTTCATTTTTTTTTCTAAAGGCCATCTGCCTAAACTTCTTACACCCTCTCCCACTTAGGTTTACCGTGGAGAAACTCAATTATAAGAAATACAATAAATATTTATTGAACTGGTGAAGGCAATAGCATATGCTGAACACGCTCTGTTTCCTGGATATATTTTTTTATTTCCCCCCCTGCATCAAGCCCTTGTTCTGTCAGAATTGTTTTCATGTTAGTATTAGTCAGTCACTCCCCATGTGTCAGTAATGCAAAACATGCCTGCTGTGAGACAGGGAGCTCGGGTGCCACTTTGCAGCTCCTCGGGATGCGAGCTGGCACAAAGACAAAGTACACACAAAGGATGACAGGCACCACAGCCTGCTCCTCCACACAGTAACTGGGGAATCAGAACACCTTGGGAACAGGGGTGAGCAGGGCTAGGGAGGGAGCACACAGCATTCCAGAAGCTGGAATGGAGCTGGAGCAGGTAGGGAAGGTTTCCTGCACGCACAGCTGCTGGAGGAAAGCAACATCTGTGTGTGGGGTCAGGTACTACAACCTGGAGGCAGAGCCTATTAAGCAGCCATCTGTAGATGGTTTGCTTATTTACAGGCCTTTCAATAGCACAGCTCATCATTACCTAATAAATGTTAATGAGCTTGGCCATATTCTGCAGCTGCAGAGGAGGTGGGCTTTTCATTCCTTCTCCAGCCTACAAGGAGCATTAGCTCTGAATGACTTCACTTGCAGGGGCTCAGCACTGCTTTGGTTGGAACTATCCTTCTCTGGCTAAAGACTAGTTTAGACCTAGAGGGGATTTTGGCTCAGGCTCCCCTCTCTGTGATGGCCAAATCACACAGGATCCAACCTCCAGAGCACTTGGGTGCTGCTCAGCCCTGCTGAGCTGGCTGCTGGCACACGGAGCTGCACATTCTCTGTGAGTCCTGGGGACAAGCTCCAGCCCCAAGCACAGTCACTGCAAGGGCTGGAAGAACAAGCAGCTCAAAATCTTCCCAGGGGAATCAATCCAGGCATCCCAAATGAGGAGAGTGGGCCTACATGATCTGATCTCATCATACAGAAAGCCCACGGTACAGTCAGGAAATTAGCTCAGCCTTTCAGCATGCAGTGTAGTGCCCCAGCCAGAAAAATTATAGGACAGGAAATTATTGTTGACTGGATCCATCATTATTCTTTTACCATCTGTTACCTTCAGGTTAGTGTTTTTCATAGCTCATACTGCTTTTCAGCATTGCATCCAATTTTAACTGACCAGAAGCTAAAAAAAAAAAAAAGTTCAGATTTTAATCAGTTCACCTTTAATTCCCAGGGAAGGTTTCTGTCATNAAAACAAAAAAAAAAAAAAAAGTTCAGATTTTAATCAGTTCACCTTTAATTCCCAGGGAAGGTTTCTGTCATGAAAAATGCTACAGAATCATTAATGAGCAGTTGTAGTGGAGACTTCTGTTTAATCTCCCATCCATCAGACAGCACCTTTGGCATTGCAGTGACCCCAGGCTTCCCACAACACCTGGCACTTACATAGTGCTTCACCTTCTCTAAGCATTTAATTGGCATAATAGATTAATGCTTATTGATTAGCTGACTCAGAAAGAGACCACCACATTCCAGGTTCCTGGTGTCCCTTTTTTGCAGCACACAGCCTTTAGCTGGTGGATAGGAAGGAGCTAGTTAACCTCTTAGTGTCCAAGATTTCACAGGTTTGGTGGTATAAGGAATTAGAAGTTACCAAGTGACATTCACAGGAGTGCTAAAAAGGAGACTCACAACTTAAATAACCTCAATATTAACTATACTACATTTCTACAAATAATATCAAAGAAACTGCCTAGTTGCTTATTTGACCTATGATTACTAATTTCTTTTCCCTGTTCCTTTGGGAGCACACTTCCCCTCCCATCCCCTGAGCCTGGCTCAGGCCCCCAGGCTCAAACACATCAAAAGGCCAAACTTTCCCAGTAAATAATTACAGAAGTTTTCCAAAACTCCAAACCACTGAAAATAAATAAATAAATGTGTCTCTTGCCACTGGGCAGACAGGAGCACCATCTCCAACAAAGTCAGTGAGGGGTGGAGCACACATCTTGTCGGGAGCAGCTGAGGGAGCTGGGGGTGCTCAGCCTGGAAAAGGACAGGCTCAGGCAGGACCTTGTCACTCTCTGCACCTCCTCGAAAAGTGGGACTCAGTGTCCTCTCTTGAGTGACAAGTAATAGGACAAGAGGAGATGGCCTCAAGTTGTGCAAGTGAAGATTTAGGTTGGGTAACAGGAAAATGTCTTCAGTGGAAGGGTTGTCCAGCATTGGAACAGGCTGCCCAGCAAAGTGGTGGAGTCCCCATCATGAGATTTAGGAAACATGTAAATGTGGTGCTAAGGGTCATGGTTTAGTGGCAGACTTGGCAGTGCTGAGTTAGCAGTTAAAGATCTTTCCCAACCTAACTGATCTATGATTCTGTGTGCCTCTGCACAAGCACCCCAAGGAAGCACAGAAAAGCTGTTTAAAATGTCTGGGCTTCCCTTCTTTCAGCAAAATATACCAATGTCTTCCCTTCAGGCAATGAGCACTGTTCTTAATGGATAACCACCAGCTTAAGAGAAGGCTTAGCAAGCACAAATGCTGCCTATAACAAAACACTTTTGGGCAGAAATAATATTCTTTAACACCTTCTTTGGCTAGGATTTAATAAGTGTGAAATCAATGTTATAATCAAACGTAATACTCATTTCCTAGAATAATCCTCTGACACAGCACTTGCTATTTCAGCTGATTAGAAGCATTGTTCAAATAATAGAAATTCCTGATCAGTAACCCACGAGTCCAAGGCAAGTTTTTTATTGTAGCCTAAGGTAGTTACTTCCCTTCATCCTAAATGTTCACAAGTGGAGAAACACTTGAAGGAATTCTTCTGTTGCCATCAACTTAAACACTGTGTTCTCCCAGCAGTGGATAAATAGTGGATGATTAAGCTGTTGATGCCTAAGCACCAATATGTTTGTGATTAACAGCCAGACCTGTGCTCTTAAGGCCTGGTTTTTATTTTATTTTTCATATTTCATTAGGCAAAAGCAGAGAGGGAATCTCTGACTGCAAGACTCAATGAGGGAATGCAGGAAAGTCCTCAGGCAACAGGGATGGGATGCTGACAGTCCTAGGTGAGTTCTACAGGTGGAAAACATCTATCTTCAAAAGACTCCCTGTCAGACAAGATAGTTTTCAATAAAGAGATGAAACTGATGGGAGGTTTTCTTTCTGCATTTCTGCCTGCTTTTGGCAGAGCAGACCTGTGTGTGCACAAAGGAGTTATGACTTGACAGCAAGTTGTAAAGCTTTCCCTTCTTATCAAGGCAGAGCAGCTGAGACAGCCTCTTCTATAGTTGGCTTTTTAATTGAAAGATTAGAAGTTCTCTTATGCAGTTTGCACGAGACACAGCATTTCAGAGAGGTCACCCAAGGTGTTCTGATAACTCCAGGGGTGGAATTGGCAGCAAGGGGAGAGGACAAGATCAGGGTCTCACCAGCAGGGCAACACCCCCACTTCAATTTAGTGCCCCTCAGGCTCAGGGGTGCTGGGCTGCACAAAACCCCCAAAATTAGAGTTATTTTCTTCCCTTTCATCCCCCAGGTGCCTCGAGCTCGAGTGGGACCAGCTCACAAACATGTGCACAGATTAAAGCAGCCCAGCCAGGGACTGAGCCCAGACCAGGCCAGGGCTGATGCCTGCAGGGAGGCTTTTCAAGGAGGCAGCAGCTGCATCTCCTGCTGAGAGCTGCAATTCCTGCCCAGGGATGGGAGGCACTTCACCTGGGGACAGTGGAGAGGACACCTCGGCAGCAGCATTAGTGGCATTTGACTGTGCACTATTTAGGCCATCACATTTCATTAATTTATCCTGTCTGTGACTCCTCTAACCCCCAGGGAAACAACAAGCACTCCAGCACTGCTGCCCATAGGAAAAGAGCCAGGGGATGTCTCCCAGAGAGGCAGAGGAGCTTCCCCCTGCTGCATCCCCCTCTCAGCTCAGCTGCTCCTGGCAGGGAACAGTTGGGAAACAGCTGGGAGTGAGTGGGATGCAGGGACACCCATCCAGCCCAACACATCTCCTTGGGTTTCTATGCCACAGAAAACACTCCACTGACCTTCACAGACTTCAATCACTTCCAAGATGGGCTATGCAAAAATCCAGGCCATAAAGTCCTGGTATCTGCATGCATCACTGATAGCAGAGCCAGCACCCTGGGAAACAGGAGCCTACAATAAACACCTTCACAAGAAATGGGTCCTGTCAAAATAAACAGATAATAAATATTCTCATTTATTATTGCACTGCCATACACAGCCCAAGACTTACTTCCAGACTCAAATGGTTCATTACTGGGGAGAATAAAAAAGGAAATTAAGACAGAGTCACTAAGGGAGAGCACCCTGAGCGAACATCTTCTGCTTCATGTTTTAACACCTGGGAGAATAACACAAACCTGGCCCACTAGAGCAGCTCAAGGATCCCTGCATTCCTACATGTGAAGACACAATTACATTAAATAAGACGAACTTTGTTTTCCTCAACATATTTGAAATGAAACTCCATTAAAATGGAAGAATGTAGATTTTTTTCCAGCTGATAATCTATTTCTGTTTTGTTTGAATCAAGCTTAAAAAAAGCCCAAACAGTAAAAGGAAACTATCCTCTCTTTAAGCCTTGCAAAACTCATCCATCACCCATCTGTCCACCTTGCACCTCATTATTTATTATTCAATATTCAACAAGCTAGCATGCCATTTAAGATTTTCCCTGAAGAAAGCTGGCATCTAGACAGACAGCAACTGCTATCAAAATGTTTCTTTTTGATTTCCCTGCCCTCCCTCACTCCATCCTTTGTGGTGGGAACAAATATAAAACATTTAAAGTAAATAAAACACTTTTTAATGAACCAGCAAAAGCAAGAGGAGAAACAAAACTAAACAGAAGTCTGTTTTCTTTAGTCAGACTTTATCAGTGCTCCATTAAATCACTCTCCTCCTGGTCCCTTTCATCCTCCTGAGTTCTCACCCGTAAGAGAAAATCTGCTCTTGGACACATGCAGGCTTCTGGATACAAGGCACATCTGTTGTTCCAACCTCAGGCCCAAAGCAGAACCACAGACAGCCATGATGCTTCTTTTCCAGACATCCCTCTAATGAGATGATTTAGTTGAGTGAATGCTGGAAAAGCAGCTACTATAGCCCAGAAGCCTCAGCTCAGCTGTTTGCTGCCCAAGCCAGGGCAGCCAGAGGTGCTGCCAGGCCTGGGTCCATCCCCTCCAGCACCACCACCAACCTCCCACAGGCACAGAGGGAGCCCAAAGGTCACTGGAAATGCAGCCTCCGTTCAGCAGGGACCACCTGCAGGTCCCCTAATGTCAGGGGAAATCCCCAAAAGCAGCATTTTGCTTTATGACTGGGCTATGCTGGCAGCCTCCAGTCAGTTTGGCTCTGCAAGCAGGTATGCAGCAAGAATTCCCCCTGCTCCCATCACACTGCACCCCACAGTGCTGCCCAGAGCACTGTTCCAGTTGCTCTCCAGGTGCCAGGGCCAGGCTCACACTCCTGCTGCCCTCAGGTGTCCCAAAATTTGTGCTGCCTGCGTGGGCAGTGCTTGGCTCTTGGGCCAACAGGCTCTGCCACGCATTTAAACCACATCCAAGGATATCAACTCTGGACTTGGATTCTCACCATCCAATGCACTGAGAGATAAACACACAGCTGCAGCTTCCACCTCCTCCTCTATTTCAGGATTTGCAGAATAATTTAACAGTGGGCACTACTCCCAGCCTGAGGGTTACAGCCCCACCAGGCAGCTCCATTTAGAGCCTTGCACTGTTCCATGCTAAAACGTACCTTAGAAAGAAAATAAAGCCCCAGACACCTCTGAAAAATCAGGCCTTTCCCCCCACACTCCTCAAGACAGAAAACAACCTTGTGGCAAAGACAGAACAGGGTAAACAAAGTGCCTTCCTCTCCACGATAACACCTTCCTATTTTTGTATCTTGTATTAAATAACATCCTCCTTTATAACACCCACAGCAAGAAAATTTATCAGGAAAAACATAAGACAGAAAAGGTGAGATTTTATTTTTTTCCCCCTCTCTTATCTCAAAGTTCCCTGCCTGTCAGGGTTTCACACATTGGCTGATGTGTCTTTCATGTAATACATGAATATAATTT
This sequence comes from Toxostoma redivivum, assembly GCA_013397375.1. NCBI lineage: Eukaryota > Metazoa > Chordata > Aves > Passeriformes > Mimidae > Toxostoma > Toxostoma redivivum. The sequence continues at coordinate 2,449,191 of VXBI01001671.1, forward strand.
ATGCAGGAGTGCATCTGGAAGTGCATGTGTTGGGGGGGGTCTATCTTGTTCATGCACATGGACACCTCTGTGAGTGAACAGCTTACACAGAGCTGCATGAATAGGTGACTATGGGGAAAAACTCAGTTTTCTAGACTGTTGTTTCTCCAGAGCCAGGCTCTTGGTGCTCAGGCAGAGCACAGACAATTTGGGAAGGAACCACAGGGCTGTGTGACATGAGCTGGGCTTTGGGCAGTCACACGTGGTGAGTGCCACACTCAGCTGCAGCTCAGGAGCTCCAAGCACAAGATGGTCCTGGCACCTCCAGGTCAGGCATATGCCAAAGGCCATAAACACAAATACATTTTTTACCCATTCACCAGAAGAAAACAGAGGGGGGGGAAAAAAAAAGCCTCGAAGTCTGGGGTTGGTTTGTTTCTTGTTTTCAGTACCCATTGCTCCCCCTCCCAAATGCTTCAATTTTGTTTTGTATTTCAGTAGCTTACACCAGTAATATAATGTCCTCATTCCCAAAATTCATTATGAACATTAAGGTTTAAAGCCCACTCAGCACTAAACCAAGACAAGGAGTAAATGATTTCTCTCTCTGGTCACGCTGCCAGGGGGAAGGAGAAGCCCTGGACACCCACAGGGGCATCCCATCCATGACTTTATCAGACCCTGGAAAAGCACAGCTGCATCTTCCTCAGCCTCCCTGGCTGAAGCATCACATCACTTCTCTTACCAAGTAACTGATAATGTTTAAAAATGTCATACAAACAGAGCTTAGCTCCACATACACCTCCAAAGTACAGTGTTCTGGTAGGGAAATTGTCTTTTCCAATATCTTGTCTCCAGAAACAGCATAATCTAAAGCATCAATTATTTCATAAATACAAACTAGCAAGACTTGCAGTTGTGGCTGTGTTGGTTTTTTTGTTTGTTTTTTTTTTTTTTTATGAATCTGCTTTACTCCTTTAGCTGCTTACTCATTTGCACTTACCTTTTAGTCTGATCATGTAAAAGGTTTTGGAACAAGTACAGAGGAAGAATAAAAACATAATGGTTTCTCACTGCTCGAGGGCATAACTCTAATTAAAAAGAACATTCTTGCTTTTAGCACCCAGACTCCTCTCTCCAAAACCTGAACTTTGACATTTTCTAACTGAGATTTAAAACAAGAAAATAATTCTCAGTGCCACGAGGAAGGACTGCCTGCATTGTACAGCGGGAAGGGGGAGGGATGAGGGAGAGAGAGGTTCAAGGCTAATAGACTTATCAGGGAATTTGAGTTAGAAAATGCAGATTTGTTCATCAGTGCAGTGGTGACAGCTCCGTGTGGTGCTGGAGTCCTGCATCTACCTGGAGGATGCACTGCTGTCTCCACTTAAACCAGGATGGCACAAACACAGCAGCACCAAACAGGGGATGTTTTCTGCCAGCAGCAGAACTTCCAAGGCCAGGATAAAGCCAGAGCTGCTCACTGGCAGGGTGCAAAAATGTCTCTGGTTCCAGAGCACAGTCCCAACCTTGAAGCTCCTCAACAGCCCAGGCTCGAGTTTTCCTCTTAACAAACCCCAACTTCACACTTAGAACAACATAACATTGTGCTCCAACTGCAAACACATCCCCCACACCCTCATCAACCCCACCACCCTCTTCCTACCCCTCTTTACAGACACAGCCTCCAGCTTTAAGTCACTGAGTGAATTGGCAGTGCAAAATGGAAATTGCTGCTGACTCACAGGTGTGGCAAACCAGCACCTTCTTGCCAGAAGAGTTTTTGCTTACAGCCCCTTTTACTCTTGAGATATATGAATTATAAACCTTAAGAATATCTTAAATGTGTATTTCATAATTAGCTTTTTATAATCAGCTACAGAAAAATATTCACTTCCAGGTTAGGAATGGGGATAATAAGGAAAAGTGTAGAACCACGACCTCAGAAGGCAAAAAGACAATAGACAAAAGATCAGGAAATGAACAAATGAAATTTTTCAGGTAAGAATCAAGAGTCATTGAAAAAAGCAATTTGGGAAAACACATTACAGTTACAAAATTGATAGCAATATAAAATTAACTCATGCTACTCTATTTTAACTTCAACACATTACACACCACAGTTCATTTCCTCTTGTAACAATTCAATCAAGGAGCAATTAAATCATTATCACCTCCATCCAATATTAGTATTAATTTTATTTTAAACATCAATAAAGAGGAAACATTTACTAACAGCAAATAAAATACCACATATATATGGATTTCTGTGCTGAAAATTAGCTCATCAGCTAATGTGAAGGGATGACTAAATAATTCCAATGGTTCATATCTAGCACATATTCCTACAAAATGCACATATAACTGCTCCAAATGTGGCAGAGATGGAGGGATTGACAAGTGGGAAATCTGCACCCCCATGGGCCAGGACACCCGGTGCAGTGCCCCTGCAGGAAAGGAGATTCCCAATAACTCAGCATTAACCTGACTGGCAGAAGCTCTGAGCTCGCAGTGCAGAGAGCTAATGAGTGCTATCAGAGCAGCACATGTTGCCCATAGAAACATTTGTACCAGGAGCATCCTTGTGATAGGACATGCTGGAGAACTCAGGAGCAGCTGCAGGATAATTTATTTTTGATTTGGAGTCCTCATCCTGTATAATAACATTAACTAGCTTCTTGATGATTGACCAGCTTCATCCATCAGATGTTTCAAAGGAAAATGAAGCCACTCTGGAAACATTACTAGAGGCAAATTTTTTCCCCTCTCTGGTTTTTTTTCTTGCCTACAGGAGAGGAAATATTTTTTTCAGTCTTCATTTGCAACAACAAAAATTCATCTGCACATGGATGAAACCTTGCAAAGGGCTGGGCATGGACACAAGACATCTGTCCAGCAGCCCTACAGAGCTACAGGTCCCAGACTTTGACGCAGCAGTGAAGGAAGAGGGGAGATATGGACCGTCCTCTCTACCAGCACTGGGGGTTTGGCTGGTTTAGAAATATCCTTTAAAGCATTGCACAATTTTGCAATCATTGTCCTGCTGAGGTTTAGTTTATCTGGGATTTTAATTGTGTCCAGCAGTAATGTGTAATGAGAACAGAGGCTGTGAAACTCACCCACTGTGCCAGCACACACAGAGGGTTTTTCCAAATCATTTAAGAGTGATTTAGATACTGGGAAAAAAAGCCCCAAACCTCAACTAATTGTTAACTAAGATATGGCCCAATTTCAATTATTCCACTGATTGATCTCTAAGTGATAGATTTTCAAAAGGACCTAATAATGAAAAGTGTCCAGTTCCCATTAAAATGTAATGGGATTGATACCTAATCTGTTCAGGCTCCTTGGAAAAATCCAGTTTAAATTAATTGGTGGAGAAGATTTGGACTTTCAAGTTAGTAGAATTTGCTCTTGCACTGCATAAATCTGATGAGTGCTAAATAAGATGCTCCTAAAGCATCTGTCCATATGTCTCTGCCCTGGACAGCACCATCCATTCTAATCCCATTCTGGACTTGGGCAATAGAAATCCCCTAATTTCCACTAACCATATGTTAGCTTTGCCATATGGAAAAGAATACGCAGTAATGAGAGTGGTGACAGAGCCAGATTTCTTCCCATATGTAATCTAGAGTATGACAGTCCCTTCAGAGGAGAAAAAGCTAGATACAGCCAGTGTATGTCCTGCAGGGAGAGCCCAAGTTGCCTAGCAAACACATTGTAAAAAACTCTCACACAGTCTTCAAAAGGATGAATTATCTGCATAATTATTTTATAGTTGTACCCAGATACAAAATCTTGCTTGTCTGCCATGAGCACTAAGACTTCAAACTGCAAGCAAAAACCTGATTATTTGGTATTACTGAGAATGCCACTCTTACCGAAATTCAGCAGTGTCTTGGTGGGGTTTTATCAGCATTTCACAAAAAAAAAAAAAGGAATGTGAAAAAAAAACACTTCATGGTTATGAATTTGTGCCCTTCCAATGTTGAGATGCTGCTGATAGGCACCTTTGGTCTGACAGGAATGATGCAGGTGACACAGTGGGACAGAGTGAATATTTGCCCCTCTTTGCCCAACACAACTTGGGTTTAAGTCACAGTCAAGAGTCCAGTGATGGCAGTGTGCTCCCTCTCCTACCCTTCTCCTTGCAGACTGAAAGCTCTGCCATCAAGGCAAAAAAACCCAGAAATACAGGTAAGAGATTTGGCAGGTCCCCAGCTGTTCAGCTCAACTGTTCATCTCCTCATCAGGCTGTGGAATGGCAATTCCAGACCAAGCACAAGCCTGGAGGTTGTCACACCCCAAGTGACACACAGGGATGTGTGGCCAGGGCTGACATGGGTCCTGTGACCCTGACCTTGGATTAAAGGCAGACCTCAACCATTATGTTCAGGCAGCTCTCAGGGAAATGAGAGAGGCATCAATTATCTCCTGTGCTGGGCTAATTCCTTCCCTCTGCAAGGAAATCCATGTCTCCAAATAAAACAAAGTTTCCTCCTTCCTTCCATGGTGCCTCCAAGCAAATGTTCATATGTTCCCTATTCTGAGTGCTGATACAGCCCAGAAAGGTTATCTAATTACAGAAACAATACTTATTGGATGCACTAATGCTTCTGCAATTTTAATAGCAATATGATAGCTAGGATTTATATTATTTTCCTTTTCTGATTAATTATTTACATAGAGACAAGCATAGATTATTAAGTACGTGTGCACTGTGCCAGGCTGCAAGGAGATTTTTTAAAAAGAAAAGGGAAGAAACAGACTCCAAACTTTTTTGGAAACAATCATCCAAGTGGTTTGATATTATCCTGTGATCCAGCAATTTGCATTTAGGCTCCTGGGACAATGGTTCAGAGCACAGATTTGATCCAGGACACTACAGGTAACATTGTGACTTCCCAGTTTGGTAGCAAGCTACAGTGGGGAGAGAAAACCCCGATGTCAACACATCCATCCAGGAAAGCTATGTTTAGCCATAAATGACCAAATGCCTCAGAGGAGTGCATAACACTGGGAAACATCATTAAATTTAGGTTGTTGTGCGTGGCTGTTCACCTGTTCCCCATGTAATGTGTCCCAAAGGTGCTAACTGGAATCAGAGGAAAATTCAGGAACAACCAAGACTTCAGAGACAGACATCTGTCATCTGCCCAACCCATTTCAAAGCATGGCCCTGAGTTCCTCAAGTGGAAGAACACATTTCCCCTCTTTTTAGTTAAAAATCCTCCAACATCTGTCTAAAATGTATCATCTTTTCCTAAGATCAAGTAATTCTCGGAGATTTGCCCCAATATACTTTAACAGGCAAGTCAGATAATTATTGCTAAATGGCAACATTGAGCCTGGTCAGCTATTCAGGTGGGATGATCTCATTTTCAATATTTCATTAAAAAAATTCAAATTAGCTTAAGACACTCTTAAGACTACAGATAAAATTCTGCCCTTTGCATAAAACTGAAAACCATGGCCACTGCACAATTATTCAGCTTGAAACATAAACCTCTGTTTAACATCAGTGCAAATTCCTCCACATTTGTTTATCATTCTGCACACCAAAAAGCACTTTGCTAACTTTCTGCACGTCCAGATATTTCAATGAAATGGTGTTCTGGTGTGGTGGTAAAATTAATGAGAGGAAACTCCTAAGGAGGAAAAAGACAAATCTTTATGCTTATGTCATTAAATTAATTCAGCCTGAAAAGAAATTAATCCTAACAAGTTTTAATCAGGTGGTGACTTTGCTTTGATTTGTGAGTAACAGTTTTAATAAAATATATTTCACAGAACAGAAGAAATAGTGCAAAATGCCCCATAGTTTCTTCCTTTGACTGGGAATTTCTGGTCATTAAAAAAAGCCAAAGCAAAAGCAGAACTATCACTACTTACCTCATCTGCAGCTATGAAAACATGAGTGAGAGGTCAGAGGAGGGGTGGGAAAAAAACTAGTCCTTGGAAAAAAGGGCTGGAAATGATAAAATCTAATTAGAGTGACTCTAAAATCCCACCATCCCCTCATAGGTTAGGCAGGAACAAAAGCAGGAGTCCATGAGCCTTAGCAGGGCACGCTGCTCCTTCTCACATTGGCTTTCATGGTATTGCAGGTGGACTAGGTTAACTACTTCATAAAGGCACAAATTTACCATAAAAATGGAGGGTATTCCTCCTCCCCCAGCAGGACCAGGCAGCTGAAGCCAGCCCAGCATCCTGCTGGATCATGGGCTGTGCAGTGGCTCTGCAGGGAAGGGTCCCAGCCTGTCCCCAAGGGATGCCCTCCAAGTGGCTGGAGGACACAGAGACACAAGAGACCCCTCCTAATCCCTGCCACTGGAATACAGATGTGCCTCCCTTTCAGCTCCCAGTCAAGAGCTACAGGGGCTGACAGCCCACGTCTGCATGAACAACAGCTCCAGAAGAGGAAGAGATTTGGGAACAGAAATGTGCAAGTATCACACAGCCCATAAAGGTCATGGCTTAGCAATGGAGTTATTCCTCAGCCACAGAGAGAGCCTTGATCCAAATCAAAGGTGGCAGAAACATGGACCAAGGATAAACATCTTCTCCAAGACCTAGAGGGAAATTAGACACTCTGGGAAAGGAGCAAGAATGGGGCAGATTGGTGTATGTAGGAACTGCAATAGTCTGGGTACCTTCACAGCTTTGGGTGCTGGGGATGGTGACACACTCCAAAGGGAAGCAGACCTCAAGGATGGAAAGCAGAGCCATTCCTGGAAGGGCCCCAGTGCCCGAGGTGTTTGCAGCCACGCTGCAGCCTCTGAGCACTGCAGCAGCATCTTCCCTGTGGCAGCCAGCCCTGCTCCTCACCTGCTCTCCTGGAGCAGATGGGCTGGAAGCCAGCACCTCTATACCTGCAAGGAGCAAAAGCAGATCTAGACAGAGCTCCTGCCCCCGCTATTTTCTGCTGAGGACTTCACAATAGAGTAAATCTCAGGTAGCAATGAGCCCTGCTGTGCAGGGAAAAGCTGAGTGTGACTGAGAAACCCTTCCATCACGCTGTCACAGAAAGCAAGTTCCCTGGGGCTTGAAGGAAGGCTGTGCCTTAAACGATTTGCTCTTTAATGGGCCTTTTCTTTGCAATCAGCATGTGAACTTTGAAAAACTACCGGTTTGGTTTCCAGAGTGTGCAGTCCTGAGCCCACGGAACCCACGCAGCTCCCTGTTCTCCCCCTGCCTGATTGGCAACCCTGCCAAAAGAGCCTCCCTGCAATTTCTACATCATGTATTGTATTAAAAATAATATGCTTCTGATTTTAAAAAGAGTTTTTAAAAATATGCCATTGTAACATCACCTTGCTAAAAGCTGAAAAAGATGCATTTTTAGTATCAGAAATGTTACTAAAGGAAGTCTGGAACAGGGCAGTTTGGACCATATGAGCACTGCAGACCCAGAGTCAGACAGGATCCTCAGAAACCAGAGGGATTCAAGGTAGGAGGAAAGGATCCTTTGGGGCCAGTGAGAGGGGAGGATCAGGCCTGGCTTTGTTCTTCCCCCTCTAGAGAGAGGACAGGAGGGATGGGAGTTCCTGAGGGTGGCCTTGCACAGCTGCTTGCAGGGCAGTGCTGAATGTTCTCCAGTGATGCACACACTGCACCAGGAACTGGGGGGCTCTGCAAGACCCAGCTTCAGCCAGAGAAAAGGGATGTGCAGGGAGGAGATCTCTCACTGTCTGTCATCCATGCCCACAGCCCCCTCAGAGCCTGCTCTCCATGAGCAGCCATGATTTAGGCTCCAGCACACACCTAGGACAGGACAGATGTTGTTCCCCAGGTCACACCTGGAGTCTGCAGTGGAGCAGAGCACTGAACCAAGTCACCATCTGTCACTTTTATGGCCAGACCAACCCTTTTCCCCTTGTGCCCTGCATCTCCCACAGTGATTTCTTCCTCCAAGGGCTCAATTTCTTCCTCTTTCTCCAAGGGCTCAATTGCCATCAGCATTTCTCATCCTTTAGGAGAGATGCAGAGGACTAAGGCTGAGCAGCAGCCTCTAACCCCTTCTCCTGAAACTAAGCTTAGTCTTTGTTGCACTGTATTTACTTCTGTTTTTCAAGGGTAGGGAAAAGCAAACAATGTAGAAAACCTTTAATTTCACATTTTTTCCCAGCTGGTAAAAATGATAGCTGGATATGCACACATCAGTATAATCGTCTCCTAAACAAATGGCACAATGACAAACCGAGGGGGCGGGGAGAGGGGGAGCAGAGCACAAGCTGGTGTTTTCAATTTAGAAAGTATGCATTATTTACACTGCCATTATTCCACTCAATTTGAGTTCACGCTTTAGTCCTAATTTCAGTATAATCAAAGTCAATGAATATTTAATCAGCATTGCTTCCAGAAATTGAGTAATGCCATTAACATAATGTCCCCAGGACTTCAATGCCGATTTTCCTCAAAAGCATGGGACTTCCACTCTTCCTGCCCTTCCCCCCTTCACTTTAACCAGTTGATGCTCTGATCCCCGCCTTTGCTGGGCTTAACCAGGTGGGACCTGCCCAAAATGCAGTGAACGGGAGCAACACTTCCCAAATGCAGAGGTGTGTCCCCACTGATGCTGCTCCAGCCCCAGGACAGGCAATAAAAGTAGAGCATTTCACTTCAATATGGCACAGTATGGATAAGCATCATAATAACAATAATCCATTTGCACTTCTGGAGCACCTTTCAATGGAGGGGCTCGAGTCATTCTGCAGGCATTAATTAATGCCTCCCACTCCCCTGCAAGGAGGACACTTATTTGTGTGATAGCTAATCTACAGATAGGAAAACTGGAGCATGATGAGGTTAAGTGCCTGGTTTGCAGCCCCCCAGGAATCCAGTGGCATTTGGGCAGAAGTCTAGAGCTCTGACTGCCTCCAAGCTTCCTTCCCTAACCAACAGACTGTGCTGCTTCACCTAAAATGAGATCAAGAAAAGCAGCAGTACCTATGAATATTTATGAACAATACAAAATTACAGCATAAAAAATTGTACAGACATCTCAGAGCTGCTAAGTGATGGCTCCAGAGCTGTATCTCTATGTGCACAGAGCATTCAGCAGTCAGTGCACACATGCCCCCTCCAGTGGGGCTGCATCTAATCTATCATCTTTTCTAACATGACTATCACTGTAATATCTCAGCAATGCCTTCAGCTGAAGACCTATCACAGCCTTCCATCTATCTGAGCTGGTTTATAAAGCTTTTCTCCATGGTGCTGGAAAATCTGTGGGGCATGTGTTTTAAAATATTGGATAAATTCCCCACTTCCCTTCTGTAAGTCTAGATAGAGCTTTAATGCAACCTTTATCAGTAATGAACAATCTCTTGTTCTCCCATAAAATTAGAATTAATCCTTTTTTATGTTAATAAGGAAGGAACAAAGTTCAATTTTGTTCACACAACACATACAGTTGGGAAGTCTGAGGTTACATATAGAAAGTACTTAGAAAGTTACTCTAACCTGATTTTTTAGAGGGTTTTGATAGTTTGGGATCATTACACTTTCATAAACTCTTCCATGAACAATTTCTTATTACATATCAGTCCAGTGGTCCCCTATTTGCAAATCTATCTGTTGCTCTCAGTGGGCTCCAGCATGGCACAGGCTCACTTCACTGCAGGTCATCAGTAATGGCATTAAGGATCATTTTTCAACAGCTGAAGATATCTGGGTTGCACAGGTGCATGTGGTATATAGAAATTTTCAGTCCCCACCTCTGAGAGTGGTCTTCAAAAATATTTTTTCTAAAAATTTGCAGAACCAGTAATACCAATATGTGCTTATTCTGCTGAATTACATCATGATTCTAACCAACTCAAGCATAGTCCTGCTGGCCTGGCCATGCATTTAGGCTGAGGCTGGCAAAGATAAAGTAGCACCTGACAAATTTACCCTCCAGCTCCATGGAATTACCCTGATGTGGGTAAACATGAAGATCGAATTTGCAATCATTTAAAAAACCTCATTCTTGGCTTGTGTCAAGAGCTTGCTCTTGGAAATGGACTGGAGGAAATAAATGGTGCAGATGGAACAGGGATGGAGGAGTCAAGCCTGTGCCTGCAGAGGGAATGAGGAAGGACTTGGCTGGAGTAGGAGTGGGGAGGGATTTGTTATGGTCTGGAGAAAGGCAGAGACTTGCTCAGCTCAGAAGCTCAAGTCAGCAGCAAAGAATAACTTGTACATGTCACTGGCATCACAGAATGAAAGCCTCCCTGTAATCTCCAGGAAAGCACTTCTATAAGCCCAAGTAGCATTTTTCCAACCTATCTCGTCCTTAATAACAAATATTTTGAAGCCAGAAGATTAATGGTTTTGTGGAAGTGGCATCTTCTGCTATCTCTTTAATGAAGTTGTCTCAGCCATGCTCCACCAACACTCCCTGACACCTCCCATTTACCCTAAAGGCTTTAAACATTAACCTTAGCAAACACCACTGCCACCCTGGCAGAGAGGAAGCACTCCTGGCTTTCAGCAGTAACAGGAGTGAAACATGGAGGTTCTGCCCTGGAAAACCCCACCTTCACCAGCTCTGGATGAAGACCAGTGGCTCTGACAACATCTAGGGATACTTTTCTTTGAAGGAGAACAAAGCAGGCTCCCATGTGTGGTCTGCAGCTCACCAACACCCACAGAAGGGCAATCAGCTCTCACAGCACTGCTGGGAAGGCTTTTCACAGCCCAGGCCCTGACAGGCACAGTAAGAGTTAAGCTGGAGGGTAGGGGAGAAGCCAGAGGATTGCCATAACATATCATCAGTGGGACTATTAATAGGGTTCAGGTTATAACTTATTCATGAACTCCTGCACTTTTCACTTGTGCAGTATGGCAGGGTAACTCAGGAACGCTTATGAGTGACACTGCTAATGCACCAAAGAGAAAGGAAACACAGTTCTGCTGCTGTTGCACATTAAACCTATCTATTGCTCCTCAAGCCCACAGCAGATCAGTCAAGCAGACATGGATACTGCTGTTAAAAGATCAGCCCCAGAGCATCCCTACCCCCACTGGGTCTGGGATGCCTTTGGCAGATTCACAGCACATTGAATCTTTTCGTCTCGGCAATACTTGCACAATTTGCTGTATGACTCCTGTTTCAGCAAACACTTCTGAGCATTGTCAGATTCAACAGGCAGCACCTCTCTCCATGGCCATGGAGGCCCAATGCCAGCCCAAAGGCATTTCTCTTGCTCTTTGCAAACGCAATGGAATTGGGAGCAATGGCCTTCCTCAAAGGTTCCACAATACAACTCACAGTAAACTGATGCTGATAAACTGGGCCAAAGCTAAAAGTCCAAAAAACCTTCACACCCTGAAAAGTCAGCTCTGTGGTTTTTGAAGTTCACCTCCATGGTTGTGAATGGCCCTGAGGGCAGGTGAGAACAACCACTGGCACCAGGAGGTTACCAGGCAGCACCTACAACATCAAAACAGAACTCACAGAAATGTGAAGGCTCAAATCCCCATTGCCAGTTTGGTTCCTGAAGACTTATACTATGGCACAAATAATTTAGGACTTAAGAGATATGGCAGAGGCAACGGGGTGTGTCAGTCTGAGGGAAGAACCTGGCTATCCCCTGGCTATTCCCCTCACCTACACTCCTGGCAAGAGATTTAGCACTTGTCACTGGTCACTGTTTTATCTCCAGTGTCTTAATTGTCTGCCTGCTAGTTAGGGCTCATTGTATGTTCTATTGATTGTTGTTTCCCCACTAATTGACTGTGTGGTTGTTGGCTTCTTTAATTGCCATCCTGAAAGGCACTGTAAATTGTCCTACATCAACATTAGTGATGGTAAGAAAACCAGAGAGGTGCAAGGAACTTCAGTATTAGTACAGTGGGGAAACAACAAGGTCTTGGAATGCTCTCAGCCCATTTAATCCCTTCTTTCAGCCAACTCATCCTAACCTCGTACACCAAACATTAAAGCTTTCACTTCCATATGCTGGATTCAAGTGCTGGTTTTGACCCATATTCTGGTTCAGTATTCATTAACCCAGATGATGGATGTACAGGGCCCACAGCACATCCTTTCCAATACTCATGTGCTTCCCAGCTCCTCCTCCAGTTATCCAAGTCTGGCCCAACACACAAAAGTCAATGGATGTTTTCTTTAGACTTCCACAGACCTTTCGGTCCAGATCTTGAAACATTTATTGCTTCTCACAGACCCAAGGATACAAAGGACCAAGGGAGATTTTTCAAGTCATCTAATTCCTACTAATTAACTCAGCCATGCTAGAGCCTTTGAAAGTTTGACAGAGCACTCACAAGCATTTTTAGAGTGTTGAACTGCTTTACCTGGCTCAGTCCTCCAGCCCCCATATCTGCAAACACTGTCTGCATATGCCAAACTCTTAATCCAGAGACACAGGAGAGGATGAGTCAGTCATGCAATACATTCAACTGCTCCAGAGATGACAGAAGACTATGAGAAGAAAGATTAATTAAAGACCTAGACAAGGAAAAAAACACCTTTTTTTTTTTCAGAAACCATTTAGCAGTGAAAGTCACTGGGCATTATTTGAGGCTTATTGAATTCATGCTGGCTCTCTCTCTTTTCTGGAATAGCGTCAATACACAATTGATTCCAGGCCTTTTCTTAGAAGAATCCCAGTTCTAATTTAATCCTATTGAGCAGCAGTCAGAAGCCCACCAAGGGAGGAATTCCACTCATTTTAGCAAAACAGCCAGACAGTGGTGGGTTTGACAAAACCAAAAGACATGCCTTTTGCCTTTTTTGAAAGCCTTTTGCCTGTTTTTGAAGGGTAACTATCACTGCAGCAGTCCCTGCCGCTGCCACTGCCTATTCCCAAGAATGCAACATCCAGGACCTTGCTTATTTTCCTATTAAGGTAACAAATGTGCTTTGCTAAGTTTTGTGTAAAAATGAAAATATATTTTTAGAGATGATAAATGGTCCTTTTGGCTCCTGATGCTTCCTTTCTTTTTTTTTTTTTTTCAATTCTGTTTTCTTTTTTTTCTCCTAGGTAAGAAAAATCCCTCTCTTCCTGTGCAAATGTTCATGAGGGAACAGCTGAAGGTTCTTTTTCACACAGCTTTTCAACCAGTCAGTACAGGAGGTCACATTTCAGCTGATGAGAATATGCTATGAAAACTTGTCTTCAGTATTCCTACATATCCTGACCTCCCTGTTATTCCTTCTCACCCCTCCTAGATGCAAGAAAAACAAAAGTCAAAGAGGAATACCCCCTTCAACATTTGAAATCTATCCCCCAGCCTTGTACAAATCACTTGAGTAATTCTTGCTTTAAGCGAGGAGTTAAGGAGGACTGAGTTATCCTGCCACATTTACAGGCTTTTCTTTAATTTCAGGACACTGCTCTTGAACTTTAATGGACTGATTAGTGATGTGCAGCAGCAGCAAAGAGGAGGAACACAACCCAAGCCAGGAAAGCCTAGGGATGCAATCCCATCCATCTTTAGATGCCACATCCCAACAATATCTGCTGTGAGCACCAATTCATTAGACTGGTGCAGTCTCTGCAGTAACAACCCCAACCTGTCCCCTGCTGCCTCCACTAAGCAGCTTGTTAAACCCTCACAAGGCAGTGCAGAACCAATTTGCTAAGGCATCATTGTTTCCCAGCACTAACCTTATTAACCTTTAGGCACAGCAAAAGGGTTGTTGTGTTTATTTGCTGAAACATCTGCCTTGGATTGAAGCTAAGGAGTGTGGTAGGAGCAGGTGGAAAAGTGAGGGACATCTCTCACAGGGCTGGCCTGGCCTGGCCTGTCCCACAAGTCCTGGCAGGGCACAGGTCCATCAGCCCTGTGAGAACAGCCCAAGGGGCTCTGTCTCATGACCTGAGCAAGTGCCAGGCTTGGCTGGGCTTTTTCAGAGGAGATGGATGGAGGAGTTCTATTTCCATGGGTCCTGCTGCTCTGTGCAGATGTTCTGTCTGGCTTCTCTTTGCTCTCTTATCTACAAATAAACCAGCTCACCTCCTTCTCCTTCAGAGTTCTGCATTTTTGTGCACCCAGGGTTAACACTGTAACCAAACTCAGCCCATATCTTTAACTTCTAAACCTTAGACAAACTCACAATTCTTTGTGACAGTTCCCTTTCTGCCACCTCTTCTATGAAGCTGTCCCTGTTTTCCCACACTGTCTTGGATCAACTTGTCTCTGAAACCAGATTCATACTCAGCAGCTTGAAAAAGAAGAATACACATGCACACACACACACACCAACCTAATCCACATCTAATTCTAAGGAGCTGATGGCTACTTGAGGAATGGCTCACTTTATAAATGAGAATATATTAAATAACCTGCTGAGAAGAGAGGACTCAGTAATTCTGTAGCTTTGTGCAATGCTCAGGTATTCTGAAGTATTTCTATCTTTTGACAGTTTAAGCAAGATGAGTTTATTGTCTGAATGCCTTTAATTCTCACCTTCCTCCCAAAACAGAGGCCTGTTTTTCCCATGCCTTCTAGTCCAGTCTCATCACCTATTGCAAACCCCACAGGGAGAAACAAGAAATAAGTATTCTGTTAGCAGTAGTTTTCATGTCCCATACGTCGTACTTGTCAATATTACTTAACTGCAAACTTCTTGCTGGAACCTGATCTGATGGTCCACATGATTTCCTAGATCTGCCTTACTGTAGGAACATGAATAGAGAAGTGGCAGAGGTTCTCAAAACAAGAAAAGGAACAGAGACAATCTCTAAGAGTTTTATATCTGCATTTTGAGGTACCTGACAAAAGTTTGCAAGCACATTTTGCCTGTGAACAGCACACTACCCACCACATCTGAAGGTGCCAAAAAAGCAAAACTTGGAACACACACAGGGGAAGGACTGAGTTGAAAAAAAGCCAGTTCAGTATCTATCTGCTCACAACAACCAACAAGCACATAAATGAGTCTTGCACTCTTCTTTCCTCGTCTTCACTCTGTGGCCACTCTCCAAAGAGAAGGCAGTGTGATGAGCCAGGGGAAAGCAAAGCAAAACACCCCTGCTTCAAGATCTCATTAACTGGGAAGCTAATAAGTGCACTGAAGCTTTCATTCCTCAAGCTGAAACAGGAAAAGTTAAGGGGAGGAAAAAAATACTTTTAAAGTGTCAGAATTTTTTACTTCTCGTCTCTAACGGTGCCTCCACACATTTTTAATAGCTGATCCTCCCCATGAAACCCTCAGGAGCAAGGTTTAGGGAGCCAGAACTTACTGGAGTGCTTACATCCACATTTCAAATCCCAAAGCCTTTCCACAGAAAATAAGATGATTGAAAAACTGCATGAAGTGTCTCCTCCATTTAATCTAGAAGCTTATTAGCTACTTTTTGACTCTTGGGCCATTAAGGTTTACTGGCTCCGTGCCTTCACTCTCCTCTCCTCTTCCTCTGGGCCAAAAATCTTCCTTAGTTTTCCTACCCCAGCCTTCTCAGAACTTCACCCTTCATCTCTGCAGTGGAGGACAGGAAGGCAAGGAGTCAAGGAGCTCTTTTATACAGCAGCTAGAGGGGGTCAGAGATTTAAATTTACCCAGAGGACAGATGATTAAAAAAAAAAAAAAAAAACAACCCAAAACCAACCACCCAGAAATAATAAGTGAGATTCAAGGCTTTGTCTTTGTTTCAAGAACGAGAACTGAGTCAAATGCCTGTGATCGTGACCATGGGATCCTCCCACCTTCAGAAAAACAAAGCATCTGAACACAAAGGTAAAGTTTTACACAGGTTAAAGTTAGCTAGAGTCTTTCTTTTATGCAAAAGAAAAGTAATCCTAAGGAAAGAAGAAGCCTGATTATTTTTTCAAGTCATCCCCTTTATTAAATAAATACAGAGCAGAATCAATGGCTTCTTCCACTGGGGGTGATTTTTTTTTCTCTTTCAAACTAAATTTTTTTTCTTTTTTTGAAGATTTGATAATCCAAGACCATAATTCCTCACTTACTACATGTTTATTTGCTCTCAGCTTCTTAAGATAAATGTACTTATATCTAAAAATAATCACAAGTGCTACTAAAATTGCAAATAAACCTAAGCAGCCTAGCAAAGCAATGCTCCTAAACAATAGTCAATGTTTATGAGCAATCCTACAACAACAGATGTGATAAAGAATTAACTATTGTTTGTACTGTCTTAGGATTTCAGATAACCACAGAGACTTGACCCAAAACATCTGCACAAGACCCTGGGGTATGCATGATCCCATTTTCAGAAAGTCTCTCCACTCCAGGTTGTGTGGTAGCACTTAGCCAAAGTTAAGAAAAACTTCTCATTTGCCTAAACTGGAGCCTAGTAGGCTTTGTTTATTTTTGTCTGCTAAAAATGTCTCTGTTACTTAGAAATCTGGTATTTAACTGGGAGCTCAGGTCAATACCCCTCAGTTTCAAGGGAGAGAAGGGCTGGGGTACCCTTCAAACCATGCCTTAGAGATACCAGGCTGAATTTATTTTCTTTTTTTTTTTTTTAGTCAATGTTTAAACATTATTAAACTGAGATGGAAAGAGGCATTTTAAAGATGATTGAAGTCCTTTCATTTTCTTGAGGGAAGCTAAAGACATCTAAACACACCCATGAAATTTGGGGTCCAGTTATTTGCCTTTAGATAGCTGTAAAAACATGTGGCATAAAGGTGCTGATCACACAACATGACAGTGCTAAAGGAGAAACTGAAACCCAGGGGTGCCCAGATTATTTATCTCTTAAATATCTTTGTAAAATTGTGAGAAAAATGCACAGCTCCAGATCACCCCAGCCCCTTGGCCAGCATGCCAGGATGCCAGGAGCAAGGCTGGGATTGCAATTACTGCCAAGCAACGACATCATCACTATCATGGAAACCCAGTGGTTTTGTCACAGGGAACTGAAACCTGGTGCCTGGGAAGCAACAGGGAGAGCTAGAGTTCCCATTCCAGGGTCCCCATTCCAGAGCTCCCATTCCAAGAGCAGCATGGTTCCTATTCCAGAGTTCCCACTCTAAAAGCAGGATGGTTCCCATTCCAGAGTTCCCATTCCAGAGTTCCCATTCCAGAAGCAGCGTGTGCCTCTGGCTCAGCTCCCTGCCCTGAGAGCCTCCTCTGCTCTGTCCTGTGCCCACAAGGGTCACTGCTGGAGGGGCAGTCTCAGTCTGCTCCCCTTAAGCCAGACAGAAGCTTAAGAAAAGTTTTATTTTCTCTTGTGCTCTTTCTGATTTTCACTTTGGGTCACTTCCCTTTCAGCAGCATGAGAGGCAAGAGATTCACCCTGGCTGATGGAGTCAGCTGCTGACAATACATTACACTTAAAATTCCTTTTAATATTCTGCTTAGACACACTGTAAAAGAAGAATGGATATCCCGAATAATTAAAATATGTTTAATTTGCATGGAGCTCAGGGCATTGTTCTGACATCAAACATCACTGTCAACCATATGTGGAATTTCAACTGCCAAGTGCTTCATTTATGTGAAAATTAGCTTAAGTGTACAAAGAATGAAAAATTTATGATTATTTCACATTTTAATAAATGCAGTGCTATGCATTAATTTAGACTTCTAAAACAATTTTGACAGTGACAAGGGAATCCTTCACAGACTAAGTGCTGCAGCGTGCCGTGTTTCACATGTCCTGCGGAATTATGTGGTGGAGTGTTAAGGCAGTTAGATTTTTATGTTTTTAAACAAAGACATTATATGACTATATCACTTAAAATACTGCTTCGCTCTTCCCATGAGACAGCACAGAACCCATCAATAGCTTTCAGACAGATCAGCATCTCACATTACACAAAAATGTTTGCAGTGAGAAAAAAAAAAAGTGCACATATTACATTGCTCAATATAACAGGCACTGGCAACTTTCCCCAGACTTCAGTTGAACAGGAAAATCACTTGGGTGGTGACAGGATCCTCCACAAGGTGCTAAGATCTGGCACCAGTGCATTCTCTTTCATGAGCATCTTCTGTTCTTCATAGTAAAACATGAAGCTGCACCACCTCTCACTCTTTATGGGCCATGGGGGATTTCTCTGGGCCTAAAGGGAAATCCCACGATGTTTTTTCAGTCTGGGGTACCCCAGACTAAGAGAGAAGACATTGGCAACACCTCACAAACTGCTCCCTCTCTTGGTCCAACCAGAGGTCCCCTTCAAATGGCACTTTTCATACAATTATCAACTTTGCCTTTTGCATGACAAAACTAATAAAGCACTTCTGTAAACATGGGATCATAGGATCACAGACTAGTTTGGGTTGGAAGGGACCTTTAAAGGTCATCTGGTCCAGCCTCCTGCAATGAGCATCTTCAACCAACATCTGAAATTCTGTACAGAATTTATGGCCCCCTGAACTCAAAATATAACTGACACAAAGAAAGAAGAGGATTTTAGCCATTGTCAGCCCACATAAGTCTGACTTTTGTGCTTTGTAAAATCTGGCATTTACAGACATGTTAAACACAGTACACTCCCCTCTCTGCATGCATTGCATGCTCAAAATCTACATTAAAAGAAGGTTATTAACACCATCCTGCCAGAGTTCAGAAAAGAGACCAAAACCAACTTCATTCTGCCATTTCCTAAGGTGGGGCTCTTTGAACAAATCTCTTTGGTGTATTTCCATTTCTTCTTTTCTTTCTTTCTTTTATTTTAAAGAAAGCAAACTTATAAAAATGGAAATTCTATCACATAACCTCACCTTGAGCACAGATGAATTATAAACAGAGTTTGATCCTTTAGATCCACCTAGAGTTCTCAGCATGTGAGCTTATCTAGTAACCAAAAGCAGCAAAAAGCCTTCATCCTTACTGAGAATCAGCTCTGAAAGGAGATGAGATCAGACACATGCTTTGCTATTGGCTTTCATGGCTGTTTCCTGACAGCAAAATAGTACTAAGAATAAAGAACCTTAAGACCCATTCCAGCTGCTTTAAACAGGTGTGATCTGGCAGGCACAGCTACTTCTGTAAACTCTGAATTGTGAGTCAAAATCTCCACTTCATGGTGTGGTTACTTCTGGCCTTTGTAGTTCAAATGCAGATCTTATTCCTTGCTGCAATGACACCAAGAGCAGGACTAACCTCTACCAAGACAGGAGAAAACTTTTGCCCTCTGTCTCTTAGGCATAAGAAAGCTTGGGCTGCCACTCCCTGCCACTGCTCTGATGCCTCTATAGCCCCCAGCCTAAGAGTTTGCACTTGTTCACTTAGTGTCTGTCAAAGAAAATGACAATGCAAACAACAAAATCAATGTTTGGGGTTTTTTTAAACAAGTTATTTTACTGACATTTATGCTGCAAGTGCAAGGTGGTGTTTGATAGCACTCTCCTACTAGGGCAGGGGAAACACTTGTTCAAAAAAGCCCCCCTGAAATGAAAACATCTCCATGGGCTTTACACTGGATAGTAGATATCTCATAACTTACATAATCCCCTCAAGTAGGATTTCAGATGTATTCTGCTCTAGTCTTATTGCATTTCCACCACAAACTGAAGATAATTTTAAGCACTGATTTGAATAGAGACCTTTACGAGCCTTAATATTTCTCCAACACTTTTTACTAAGCTTTTGTGCAGTCTGTAAGTCAGATGAGAGTGGTATTTGCATATTTGTAAAATAGCACGTGGATCATTTTTATCCAGAGAATACAACTGAAAACTGCCATCAGAAATTAAGGGAAAATCTAGAAGTATGCATTTAGAGGCAGATAAAGGGCTGGTCCTTTAATTGGCTATTAATTTGTGTAGAATACAACTGTCTGAATTTGTTGGGGGAAAAATTTCTTGTGATTCGAGGACCACAGTGGGCTGTTTTCAGCCAGATGAAATCAAGGTCAGCCTGGTGTTAAATATTTGCTGGAGGAGGTTAGGCCTTCAATCTAATACCACCAGGCTGCCCCAAGGAATTGTTCCTAACTGCAGAATATTTTGTCAAAAGCACTATCCCCACATGCAACTTTCAAACCAGTAACACTAAACCAGAGGGCTGCAGCTGGGCAGAAGGAAAACATGGTGAAAAGGCAACAAAAAAAATGAAAAGGAAGCTTGCACCAGCCAGGAGACAAAGGCAGCAGAGATAATATATAAGATATAAACCTTTTGTTTATATCAGGGGTGACCAAACCTGAACTTTCCCTCCCTATTTTGCAGCACCAAGGCAAGGGACAAAACAGGATCAGCACAGACTGAAACTTCCAGGTGAGACTGTTATATTAAATGAAAATTAACTGAAAACTTGACTTGATTGCAAAACAGGAATTGTCTCTTCCCCCCATCGAATTGCATGGCCCCACACAGTGCTCCAGAGCAGTAAAAATTTTAAAGATTCTGTGTGCAAACAATGCTGCTGAATTATGATGCTCGTATTGTGGGGCAGGGTTTCTGCACTAGCCCAAGGCCATAGTTCAAGAAGACTCAAGAAGACAAAGATCATTGGATGTAAATTCCTCAGAAGCAATAAAAAGGCAACCATGACTCAGGTTGGTCACCAATTTTTAGTGAGCATACAGGTGTATTCTGAATACATATATATTATATATCTACAGCTACAAATCTACCAGCTGCAGAACACCTGGAGGAACCCAGGGTGGCTGCAGAACCCAGTGATGCAGAACATCCAGAGAATGACTCAGAGAATCATTAGGTTTGGAAAAGACCTCCAAGATCATCAACTCCAACCTTTGACAGAAAACCACCAAGAACAGACCACCTTGGTAAGGCTGTCTGGACAGCTCCCACGCTCCAATCTCCACACCAGAGACAAGCAGAGGCACACACAGCACAGCTGCACCACGTTTAGTGCCTGGCACACCAGCTAAGACTGATTTAAGTTTGTCTGTCCCACCCCCAGCAGGTCCCCTGACTGTGTGTGCAAACAGAGCTGTGTTTACACTGGGAGAATCCCCAGAGGGTCCTGCAGTGGGGACAAAGCTGGGTTTGTGCCCCTAATCCTCCGAGCAGGAGGCAGGGGATGAACTCAGTGCCTGGAAAACAGGATGTTGAACATCCTTCCCACGCCTCCTGCCAGCTGCCTGCAGCCAGCTGCTCACCTTGTGAGAGGGGCAGCGCCACCAGAGCAGGGGAGATGGAGCAGGGAGGATCTGTCAAGGACTTCAGAGAGACAAAAAGGAAAAAGGAAAAGAGGAAAAAAAATAATTAAATAGAAAAAGGGGTTGGGGGATAATTACAAAACAAGTATTTTTAATGGTTGCTGGCAGAAACCCCAACCCTTGTATTTAAATGGCTTTTTTAATTAAAAAACAGCAGGCTATGAATGCTAATCTCTCTGAGCAGAAAGCTCCTGATGGTTTGCCTGTTTCCAAAAGACTAAATCAATCAGCAAGAAGGCTAACCCCATCTTGGGAACAGTCATTTCAGAAGGGCCTCAACTTCCAGAGTCGACGTGTGCTGCACTCCTGAACACCCAGGGCAAGGTATAAACTAACACCAAAACTGCAACATTCACAAAACATGTCCAATAGTACTTTAACTTTTTTTTTTTCCTAGATCTGATCTGTCTTTCCTTGTTACTTCAGAATGTTTCTTTTTTTTTTTTTTCTAGCTAAAAATATCAGTGGAGGCCTGCCAGGCTAAAATGTGCAGTTTGAGTCCCTAAGTGTTTGGGTAGGGAATATTCCAATTGCTCCACATTTTTGCCTATGTAAACTATTTAACTTGCAAATCAGAAAGCAATGTTGTATGACACACTTGGGTTTTTCTTGGAATCTCAGCAGACATGCAGAGAAAAAACCAGCATATTACCAGCAGAGAGAGTAAGAGAAGAGAAAAAAGAGAGAGAGAAAGAGAGAGAGAAGGATGTCAACCATGTAGTACAAAAATAAATTGTTAGCAATTTTTTATGAACTGAGTTTTCCCAAATGTAAAGCAATTTAACAATTTTGTGCCATTGCAATTCACAGGATCTGTGGGTAGAGGGATTTTAAAGGAAAACCCGGCCCTATTTTATTCTGTGTCAAGAATTATGTGTCATTTTGTTTCTTTCCCACATTTTATATTTGTATAAAGTGTGAGAGAAAGGAAGCCTCACTGGGGAAGGCCACTAGCAGGAAACAGCAGAAAAAAATCCTGGTGCTGCAGAGCAGTGGAAAGCTTCCCAACCTGGCCATGCAGTTTGCAAATTAAAAAAAATCCAAATATTATGTATATGCATTTAAGTTAACCCAGTCTGCTGTTCTCACAAAAGACAGAGATGCGCAAGAAACATTTTGTGCCAAGTTGCTACAGAGAAAGAGGAGATAAAGAGTGATGTGCACATCTTTTCTAGAATCTGGCTGCATCAGGAGCCTTGGCTTCTGGAAGGGGACAAGTGAAAAGCTCAAAGGTATCACCCCTCACTCTGTGTGAGCACACTTGATGTGCCTGGATGCTTTGTACAGCTCGTGTCATAACTCTGAGGAGCCCTGTAAGACTCAAGGATGAAAGAAGCTTTGCAGAGGTGCTATTCAAATTACTGCCTGCTGCCCTTTCCTTAAATCAGGCTAAGCTTTCACTGGGATCAAGGTAGGGAACAGCTTCAAGGAATTTCTCTGCAAATTCATTTTGCAGGATGCTGATTTCTCATTATGAGAGAACACAAATCTATTTGACAAGAAATGTTCTCTTTCCATTCTCATTTTGTTTCACAACCTATGGCCTAAACCTCAGGTGAATTTTCAAATAAGCCAGAGCTCGTCCTTGCAAAGGAACCTCTGTAGGAAACAAACACGGAGAGCACATTTGGTATCCTTTGTGTTATTGCCCAGTGCAGCCAGAGAGCTCAGGAACTCCTCGACAAAAGTGATGTGTGCCCCTCATTCTGCATGCAAGAAACCAAAACAATTTTTCAGATTTCTGTGAATTGTGCCACAATTCTGTGAATTGTGCCTTACCACGTTGTTCTTTCCCCCCTTTCCTCAGATGGGGGATCCTGAAGGATGGCTGATGGGAAAGCAGGCCTGTGGAAACTCCCAAAGTGATTTGGGAGCTAGATTAAATTAAATCTCTTGTATTTCAAGAACTAGACCACTCTGTGCCCCAAACTGAGGAGCTAAATTTATCACTGTCTTCGTTAGTATGCCCTAGGAAAGACAGAATTCGAGATGTCCTCCTGCCCAGGTTGCAGCAGCTCCCTGTTGTTAATCCAGCCAGGAACAGCCACAGCAGAAATCCCTTCCAGTTTGATTTGCTCTCTCCATTGAACAGCAGCCTGTGGATCACACCAGCCCCAGCACTTGCTGTCCACCTGCTTCTCAAGTGCAATGAAGCAGAAGAAAACTACTCTGACAATTTGAAAGGGGACTACAACCAATTTAGAAGGAAATGATTGCACAGAGTCCAACCCAGTGCCTCGAACAGCGTCACAGAGCAATCCTTCATCACTTAATGTGCTGGGCTTGTCACCCTGCTGATTTCCAATGAGTTTAGGTAAACCAGCTCCACAGCCATGGGTCACTTGAAAACACTTCCATTCCAGGGCTTCACTCTGTATCACTGGTACTTTTATACCTTCAATGAGTATTTCTATCATGCTTTTTGTTTCTTGAAACAGACTGATATAGATAAAATATGGCAAATGCAGCCCCTTTGATGACTAATAATCTGATTTCCTTGTGGGAAACACAAGGAAAAGCTCTGCTATGGATGTAACCACCAATTTGTTCATCATATCTAGACCTAGTTCTCCACCTACAACAGATCTATGCTAGTTAAGTATGGAGTAAACAGCACGGGGAGCTATACTTAGCTAAGACTGATCCTTAAACCTCTGGATTTTCAGATGAGAGAGTCACATTTTTGTTTGGTTGAACACTGTTGGCCTAAACATCACTTGGTGTCACGGAACTGCATCAAGTATTCATTGACTTTCAGACCCAAACTACAGTTCAGTATTTTCTTAGGTACTTCAGGAAGAAGCTTGGTTGTAGCATTTCATCCTGAAGTCTCTAATGCCACCCACAATTAATTTATTTGCCAAGAATCAAGTCAGTCCATGTCCCTCTGTGCTCCAGGAGACTGCAGGGACTGTCAGAGCAAACCTCACAGGACACCGCTAGAGAAATCCCAGGAAGCCAATGGAGAGTCAAGCTGTGCTCTAGTGCTTTTAGGACAGCATAAACACCACAGTGGATAGCAGCCACAAAACAACTGAAAAAAACCCCAAACCAAACAAGCAAAAAATACACGTAAGCAAACAAAACATGAACATATACTTTAAAAGAAGCCTCGGGGGGAGGGAAACAGCCTGCTGTTGTGGGTGCTTTAGGTTTATAATGGTCAAATACCATGACCTAGAAGGAATCAGCAGGAAAGGTAAAGAGTTCCTTTCTTCAACAGCTATATGGCTACAGGATGTATAGCTACCAGTTACATGGCTAGAAACTTCAAATACTTCTGCAAGAAAACATCACAGATAAAGCACAGCCACAGATTATCTTCCACTTTCCATATAACATAAATGGAATTGTATTTGAAACTAAACTGACTTTTTCCAGGTCTTGCCATGGCTTCTTAAGGGAAAAGCACCAAAAAGCTGCAGAAGTAATGACTAATAGAGGTGGGCTTTTTCCCCACAGAATTTGAAAAGCAGAAGGAGCCATTAGACTGCATTGTCCAGCTTGTTACAAAGGTCCTTCCTCCCATTAAGTTGCTACACACATTTTAGCTTCTCAGTGCTTCTCATGTCATTCAGCTAATTATCAACTCGTTAGGGCCCCAAGTCTTACTTGTGAGGTGGAGAACGAAGTCTAACTCCTTTATGGTCCTGCCCTACTTCCTAAGAAAGTCCAGCAAGGTTGGGAGCAGGAGTATCTTCAATGTTTTCAGGTGAGCATTGTTCCCACACTGAACCAAGTTACATTTATTATCTTTTAGTCTGGCTTCTGGAATTTTAAATAATGAAAGGATATCTTCACCTAATTTTTATCTGCAAATTTGACAGCTGTAATAAAGCACCAGTGTGCATTTCCCCTGGTTTTGGTGTTATTCAGCTGGGGTGAGAGAAGAGCCAGTCTATAGTGATTTACCAAAATATGAGTATTGGTCTAATACTCAACTGTGACGGACAAAAGACTCTCTAACAATTTAAAGTTAGAAAGTGTATGTTTATTCAGCGCTGGGCAGCAGCGTGAGGTCATCCTCTAACACGCACTGCAAAATCACAGGTGATCACAGAGTCTATTTATTGATAAAAGCTTCAAACAGATACATATTCATAATCACAGCCCCTCCTATTCCCCGCTTCCTATGGTAATTAGCGTGAATAGCTATTAAGCATGCGTGATCGGCTTCTTAAATTAAGTCTGGGGTCGTTTTTGTGGGGAGGGGTCTTAGAGGGAGGAAGTAAGGTGAGTCTTCCTCGCTCTAAACTTTCGACCTTTTCTATCAATGACAGTACAAATGATTTCTGGGTATAGTCCAGGTTCTTCAAAGAATGGGTTTCTGGTTGCATTGTCTATGTTCCTTTGGGTCCGCTTACTGGTTTTGTCTTTTCTCATTATAAGCACAGCTGAGCAAACATAAGATGACAGACAATCAATTATTTAAATTTCAGATAACTATTTCAATCCCGATTTTCCTTCTAACTTTTAACTGTTTTCAGCAAGGCCTATCTACCCATTTGCTTCTTAATTAATTCTGGTAAATAACTAACTTTTAACTAAAATACTAATTTTTAAGATTAGTGTTTCAGTAGGGCTGGGTAGGACAAGGGGGAGGCCTCCCAGGAACTCCCCCAGCCGAGGGCTAACCCTGTCCCATCCCTCCTCACCTTCCAGAGCAGGTGTTCCAGACACTCTGATGTGAGTTTTGGACCAAGGGACTGGGAAATCAGGGGATTCAGACTGCAGGGAGGCCATGGTACAAAGCCACCAGGTTGGAGCCATGGTGGCAATGCTCTGCTCCAGGGAAGTGTGAAGGGAAGCACAAGCACAAGCAAAGCAGCATCCCCATGCTTTGGACACATCTGGCTGTCACTGCACCATGGGCTCCTGTCAGTGAGGCCCCTGCTCCAGGAACTCCTGTGAGGAACAAGAGCTGTGCTCCTCCTGCTGCTCACCACCACCCCAGGGGTGAGGGATCCATCCCTGACTCCCTGCACGGGGTCAGGCCATGAATCTGACCTCACTGAAGCCAGATGTGCTCCCTGGTCTCCCAGTCCCTCCCTTTTTAATGTCCCAGCAGCTCCCCTTGGGTGCCTTTCAGAAGCTCTGGCTGCAGCTGCAGAGCTCAGTCTGTGCTTCACTAAGATCAAACTGGGCTTTCAATGACATAATTACAGCCCTCTATTAAAATGTTATATTTAAATGATCTCATTCTTCATCAGCAAAGGATATCCCTAACCAAAACAAATTCTTCTATATCATTTATTGTATTTAAGATAATTTAATTCATGCTGCAAGGCAGCAAATGAATAAATTCCACAGCACTTTATTTAAATATTTTTGAACAAATCTTGAAAGATGTTTTCATTTAGCTGAAAGCAGACTAATAGCATTTTTTTCCTTTACCACAATAAAAAATATGGGTTTCTTTTTATTGCACTTGTTAAAATAAATGGCATTTTTAATAAAGACTGTCCCCATAACAACATATATGATTTGATCACATTATGAAATAAATGTCATGTGAGATTATACATTTCAAAGCAGACAGTTTATGTTCCTTTAGTTATTAAATTCAATCAGTTTTACTTTTTTTTTTTCCTGAAGGCAGGTATGATTTTGATTAAAACGTGACCCCAAAAGCAGAATAATTTTAGTGAGAGTGCATTTTCATTTTTTGAAGGTTTGTCTACTTTCCCATAGGAACTTAGAAGAAAAAAAATATGGCTTTCAATGGCAGAATTAAAATTTGGTTTTCTTTGACTGACATTTCTATTCCCAAGATGACCACATTACAGCACAGTGTTGAGTGGAAAACTTCAAGCTAACTAACTAGTTATTATGTTTTTAGCCCATAAAATGGGTCTGATGTTACAAATGCTCCCAGTATCCATCTCCCTGTACAGAAACCCAAAGGCAGCCCTGAGCCACAGCCTGTGACAGGAAGCCACACTGCTCGTAGGACCTGCAGGGACATCTGATTTCCTCCAGAAACTACCTGAGAACTATCAGATATGAACATGGGAATGCAGGGAACCAGCCAGTGGCAGAAGGGACCCCCAGGACTGTATCCACAGGGGCTGGCTCTGGATTGCAAACAGCACACCTCCACTCCTGTCTCTGATTCTCCACCTCCTGCCCACCACAGCCCCACCAGGAACATCTGCTTGCTCAGGGATGTGATTTAAGGTGAAGTCTCTCCTCAAGAGGCCCACAAGTCAGAAGCTGGTCCAGCTCTTGGATCTCTTAGATGGGAAGTGGACACTTGAGTGCTCTGGCCTCTCCTGCTCACACAGGCTGCCTCTAGCACCCATCTCCTGCAATACATCATGGTCAATACATGGCTGGGAAACAGTACAGGAGAAACAGCCCATTTTTAGTCCATCCAGAATTCCCATTGCTAATTTCTGGATCATTTTCCTCCTTTAGAAATGCAAAAATCCCTTTGGAAAGGAAGGCTTCGTGGTGCCCTTGAGGTCTTACTCACAACACCAAAGACACAGAAGCTGGATCTGCCAGCCCCAGGGTGTGACTACCACTGCTTGCTCTTCAGACACCGAATTTCTCTCAGGTGTCTTTCTAAAACCCTCCACCCTTTTCAGACACTTTAACTGCACAACAGTCTTGTTTCAACAAATGAAGCTCCTGTTAAAAATCACTGGCAACATGGGTGTCAGCTTAATAAAGAAATTACTTTTAATCTAAACATCACCATCTGTCAGACCCTGAAAAGGAAAAACAGGAAAAAAAATGTGCAGTGATGCACAGCCATGGAGAAACATTTGAAAGCTCACATCCCAGCTCTCACCAAGCATGAACGCTGAATATTAAGCAAACACCTGAAGCTACATGTGCCACCACCTAAAACTATCACTTCATTTTCTGATCCGTGCTGTGACTTACGGGAACCATCGCAGGCTCTGCCATCTGTGTCGCCTTTAATTATCCACGGGAAGCACACAGGATATTTCCCAGCTCCTTCAGGAATCTCGGGGATGCCACCAGGGCAGGGCAGGGTCCATGGGGCTTGTCCTGTGCCCGGGGTCAGGTCCATGGAAGGCCAGCAGGAGGGCATGGGCAGGGGAGCTGAGGATCCCTGCCTGGCACCTGCACCTGCCAGGACCTGCTGACTGCTGAGGGGACTCTTACCTGACCTGGGTCAGGTGCTGAAGGCAGAGCTGTGGGAGGATAAAGAGGGCAGGATGCAGGGCAGGATGAAGAATCAAATTCTTTATCTGTGAACACAAGGCATGGAGGAGCAGCAGCTTTCTGCAGTACTGTCAGGAATTCTACTGGAGAAAAGTTTTTGATCACTGGCTCGTGTTGAGGTTGGATGAATTGGTGGGAAGCTGGCTGGGTTAGGAGGAAAGTCAGTGATTGTCTTCCCCATCATTCCCCACAGCTCTGAGCAAAATTAATCCTGGGATTAAATGATTCCACCAGCAGCTGAGCTCTAAGGAAGCTTGGTCTGTGCTTGCTGTGCCCCTCCAGCAATCCCAAGTGCTCTGACACTTCCATTAAACTGTTTATTATTATTAAACAATATTGCCCAGCCCTCACCTGGTGCAGAGGAGCTGCAGTGTGTGCCCACCCCATGCCACCACCCTGGGCCAGCAGGGAAGGGGCTGGCAAACCCAGAAATGCCCTGGCAGCCACCACTGACAGCTGAGGATGGCTGTGGACAAACCCAGAGTGAACAGTCAGATGTTTTACAGACACTTAACCGATCTCCTAATATCCTGCTGAATCTCCCAGGAAATGCTCAGTAAAGCCTGCTGCCTGCACACTGCAAGTGACAGTCTGCTGCAATTAAAAACGCCTGGAAATGGTGCTCCACTCCTCTGCACAAATAATCCAGACTACAAGCAAATAAACAAAATAAAATTGCTTTCTCAGAAGCAGCTGCAGGGCATCTGGAAAAAAGATGTTCAGGAAACCCAAGCAGAAATCAGTGACCCAGACTCACTCCTTCAGCAGCTCCTGCCTCACTGCCTGTCTCCTGTTTTCAGAAGCAAACTCTCCTGCTTATCCCTTGTGGAGAATTTGTACTGAACTGCTCTGAAAAGGTAAAAAAAATGCACAAAAATGCACCTTTACCAACCAGATCCCTCTGCTCACATGGGTTGCTTGCTGTGCTGGTGATGGTAGAAATAAAGCCAATTAAAACAAACTCCAAAAGTCAATCAAATGTTTTGCCTTTCATCCCTTTGTTGTGAGGGAACACTGCATGTTCTCCTCAAGTTACCTCCCCAGGCAACAATCCCATTTACTTTTTGACCTCTGTAAATTAAAACAAGTTTGGAGCTCTCTTGGTTCAGAGCTGTGACTCCATTTACTTGTGAAATTGTTTATTCAAGCAATTCCCACTCTGTAGCATCAAAGTTTGTTGTTAATAGTTGCAGACCACTAATCTACACGATGAATATAACAAAGCTTGTGGAAGAATCCCAAATGCCATGGACGGGCATGATAAGAGATGGGAGAAAGAGGCTGGCAAAGCTCCAGGTACAGATATTTTTGTGCCTGACCTCTTTAATTACTTCAACACCAAGCTGACTGGCAGATGAGCTTCAGAGCTACTCCAGTGACTACCAAGGACTTTCATTTCTGTTAAAAAGATGAGGCTTAATTTTTATTCCACGGTATGGAGGTACTTCCATCCAGAACAATTCACCATAGCACAAAGAGGAAATTATTTTAAAACTTAAGGATAAAAACTTCCCAGCACAGCAAATGTACACATACACACATATACCCCTTCTGAGTGCCACTGCCAGAGAAATATCTCATTGCCAACAGGAGATTAGGGGCTGTGTTGCCACCTCAAGGTCTCAGCTGCAGGAAACTGAGGATGAGGAGTTTGGAATTATATTCTGGCTGCTTGTTTTAGCCACTCATCCTAAGGGACCAGCATGGGGACCATGTCTGCATCCACTGTTCCTGGCCCTGGGGAGACCAGTGGCAATGGTGACTGGGTAAAAGGTTGTTGGTAAATGAAGGTTCTTCCATTTCAAAGGTTAAATTCTTGTTTTGTGTTGGTGGGTTGGGTTTTTTTTCCCTTTTTTTAAAAAGATCCACAACACTTCAAAAAAAAAGCAGCATAGTACTTTGATTTTTTTCCTCATTTATTCTGGTGGCTGCATAAAATCATAATATCTATCTGCAGCTGAAATTAGCATCCAGCTGGAAAGATCCTGACTTCTGGAACTTCTCCCTAAGTAGCTGGGATTTTGCCTTTCCTCTCCCAGCTGATCAGGAGCCTGTTTCCTTTCCCCACATCTTGCTGTAGTCTTGAGAAGGTTTAAAATTCCCCAAAGATTTTCACCAAAGATCTGTAACTCCCTTCACCCTGGGATTGGAAATTGGAGAGAGAAAAAATATTTTTTCAGCTGCAACTTGTCTAAAATCATGAAGCCAAGACAGAATCCCCCACTATCTTTTGTGCTATATACCCACTATTAAAAATAGCACTATCTGATTTCGGAAGCAAAAAAATTAACAGATCACAGTATAATACTATCTTGCACTTCACAATTGAAAAGATCTTGCAAGAGTGAATAAAATTTCATGAAGTACAAAAAGTTATCATTATCACCTATTGAAGAAAAACATTCAAATGACTGAACTAATGTTACTCTGTTAAATGGCAAGAAAATCACAGGAGTTTCTAAAGCAGAGCTCCCTCCCAAAATCAGTGAAAACTGTCTGGTTCAAGATTATTGATTTGGGTGAGCAACTTGGGTTTGACTGATGCTCATCATTTTTTTCACTGCTAAGTGGAGTTGTGACTGACCCTCCAGGCTGAACTGGAAGAATAACTCTGTATTGCAGTCTTGTCAATCCAGAAAGTATCAAGACCTGAGCCTGAAATTTCATTCTTAATCTGAGATATGGAAGAAAACTCTACTGCTGGTGAGAGATCTGCAAGATGGATTAGGAAGAATTTGGCTTTTGGTTTGATGTTCAAATTAGATTACTAATTCACAGAGTCCTTTTACTGTTTAATAAATTCAGATGAAAAGGAAAGATACAAATTCTCACAGTTCCCTTGCTACTTAATACATTCAGATAAAAAGGAAAGATAGAGCATAATCAACACGTGTTAATTTATGCAGATCTTTCCCTAGCTCCATGTTTTAAAATGTCTTTTTTAGATAAAAGGCCAATAATACTCAGCATTTTTCATCTTCAAAGTGCTTTGAAAATATTAACTAGCGAATTGGCATAGCATAACCATCAGGGTCCATAAAGATTAGCACCCCTGTTTAAAGAGCAATTCCAGGCAGAAAGGTTATGGGATTTCCTCACTAACCTGAAGCCTGTGCCAAGGAGAGGTGCAGATTAGCAAATTCATAACTTGAGGTGCAGCACTTGGATTACACCCCATGCTCTAAGTCATTCAGCACTTGTGATGCCTGTGCTAAATCTTGATAATGCCACACTACTTGAAGCTTAAAAGATGAAAAAAAATGGGCATCCTTTAGAAAAAAAGGAGCATTGGGGGGTGTGTTTCAGATGTGCATTATTCTGTTCAGGAGCAGTGCCATGAGATAAGGGAGACTGTCACTAAGTGGGGGCTAAAGGCAGCTCTTACACTGGATCCAGCCTCTGGCACTGGGCTGCTCAGCTCCTTGGATCTGCCCATACCCTGCTGCCAACCTCAGCAGTGGGGTGAGGTCTGGGAAGGGCACCCTGCACTGCCCTGAGCACGGGGCTTGGGCAGCACAGCCAGGTGAGGCTGTCAGGGAGCTCAGCACACCCAGGTGAATTTGTCAATGGGCTCAGCACACCCAGGTGAAGCTGTCAGTGAGCTCAGCACACTCAGGTGAAGCTCCCAATGCACTCAGCACACCCAGGTGAAGTTCCCAATGCACTCAGCAAGTGCCTCCCAGCACACTGAGCTCCTCTCTGCTCCCTCCCAGCCCTCTCAGAGCTGGTAAGCAGATCCAGATCCGATCAGTGCCAAGGGTTCCATGCCTGTCTCTCACAGAGGGCATAAACAGATTGCAGTGAGGAGTTTCAGCAGTTTGTTTACAAAGGAAGAACACTTTCTAGCTCTCCCACCATGGCTCAGCCTGAGCTATGCCACTGGAAAAACTTTCACTACGAGCAGTTTCTACACTTCTCCTTTCGAGTTCATTATTTCCTTCCTGTTCATTATTTTCTGTCTATAAAATAAAGGCATTTTCCTGAAGATCATCAGTAAGGAAACAGGGAAAGGGGCATACAAAGATAGGTGTGCATTAGATTCACTTCAGCTGCTAAGGGCTGTGTGAGAACAGGGAATACCCCACAGAAAGGCAAAGTAACAAAGACACACAAGAGCAGCTCAGTGTGAAAATTATAATGACAGACGGATTTATGCAAGGACGTAAGCCACAGCTAGAGAGAAGCCTTCTTTTTGTGTCTTTTTTATTTCCCTTCCTTTATAAAAGTGGACAGCACAGGAAAAAACGAGGGGGAAAAACGCAGAATAAAAATCATTCCCAGTCTGTAAGTGGGTCATGTGCAGCACCAAAACTTGCTGTAACATCAGCACAACAAGGGCTCTGCAAATTCATGCAGTGCCTGTTTTTTTTTAGACAGGGTGTTGCTGTGAGTTGTTTTGGGGAGTGCCCCCAGCACTTTCTCCAGTCATTCATAACAAGGCTCAGTTATGCAAGGGTAGGCAGCGCATCGCGATGGGCTGTGGGCCAGGAGGTGAAATGGCACAGCAATGTTCTAGCCCAGGGCCTCTAAGACAAACACCAGAGTGAGAAAGATGAGTTCACCAGAGTTCAGCACTCAGCCAGGGCAGGCTGGGGCTGCCCTTCTGCTGGATCCCAGAAACCTGGAGTTTTTGAGCTTTCTGTGCTTTCAGGCACAGACCCCCTGGAAAACTGCTTTTGACCTGAGGCCTTGGAGAGGGCTTCTAAACATGAGTGGTGAAGTAGAAATCATGAGTGTGTAGTGAACTAGAAGTGTGTGCATTCACAGGTGGTGGGTTTTAAATTTGAAGTTTTTATAGTATAGTTATAGGTGTAGGACAAGATGGAAGATTTGGGGCATTGTCTCTTTCTTCATTCATCTTTCTTCTTCTTCCTTCTTCATGGATTTCAAGTAGTAGTTTCTGGATGGCCAGTTAGTGTCACTCTAGGGGTCATGAGAATGTAGTTATTGGGTCAAAAGTATAAATAATATATAATGTAAATAATATGTTAATTCTCTATTGGACTGTTTAGCCTTAAAAGACCTTGTAGCAGTTGCCTCTGGAGCAATTTTCCTTACTTCTAGCAAGGAGCTGGAAGTGCTGTCATACTCTCTGTACTTTCTGATAAGATATGATAAACTTCCAAGCCTGAACACGAGAACTACTGTTTCAACCATGTTTCTGTTAATCCTGGCTCTACCAAGAAGACAAACTGAAACTGATTGACAAACCCCAAATTAGGTGTTGCAAAGCTCCTGCACTGCTGCCCACACCCTTCCACACAGCATCAAACAGGGTCCTGCCTCCCCTTCCAGAGCCTCTCCAAACCACCAGGAGACCTCTGAGAACCTCAGTGTCTGGCTGGCACTGCTGGAACTGCCACTGATCCCAGATCATCCCATCCCTTCCTGGAGGAGCAGTTTCCTTCCCCAGCCTCTTGGGCAGATACAAAACCCCTGGCAGGAGGCATTCTCCACCAGGATCTGGGATAAAGGATGGGGTTCCCTTCTGCCACAGTGCTCCACCCCACAGCCACACCTTCACACCTCCCTCATCTGGCCCTCAACCCTTCTAGAAGGTAGCCAGACACCAGCCAAAAACCAGCCCCAAACAGTGGGGTTCTGAAAAAGCTTGGCACTGAATCAAAGGCTGAATGTCATGTGTCAGCACTACCTGGAATTATAACTAATGGTTTATAACTATATTATAACTAGTAGTTTATATAGTAACAACTATTATAATACTATAATAGTGTTTCTCACTACACCTCTTAGAGTAAAATTCTCATCTGTTACAAAAAAAACAGAGCCACCACCAAACATTTAAATACTTTCTGAATACAGAACCTGGCTTACAACACACTTTATCAAAGGTCTGGGCTATCAAAAATACTCCATGGGAAAAGTAATATCCGCTTTAGCTTTCAAATATTTTGGCTTTTTTTTATTAAAAATTTGTACAACAAAAGCCTTACGCTGTTGTCATATACAAAAGAGATAACAAATGGCATACACAAAGCAGATAAAAAATGCAAAGAAGTGGAAATCTGTCAGCTATTAATATCAAAAGGCCACACAGAGAATGAAAGGAAAAAAGTTTTTCTCTACAGGAGCAAAGCAAGCAGCACAAGAGGGCACAGCCATTCCTACAGAACTGTGCAGGACACAGGTGATATCTCAGCTGATGTATGGGAAAAGTGACACCAGGGCCAGCACAGCGTGGAGGAAAGCCATGTCCACTCCCACAGCTGGTAACAGGAGAGCCCCTACTCCCCACAGCAGCAAATCTACTCCAGCTCACAGCACCAGAGTGAAAATCACCTCCCTGAAAGATGTGGCAGCAGCAGCCACAGCTGCCCTGTCCTCCCCTGCCTCCTGCTCTGGAGCCAGCCACAGCTGAGGGGCAAAGCTGGGAGCATCTCCCTCCTTGGGAGCCACATCCCAGCTGCCACCAGCCCCTTCTGCCTCTGTGAGCTCCAAACTGGTGCAGCAACTTTGAATAGTTCACTGATGCCAGTGCTGTGAAAGCCACACACCCACTGTCAGGTGGCATTAGACTGATCAGCTTCTGACTCCTGTCATTTGCTCTTGTACACACAAAGGCAGAAATGTCTGTCTCTGGAGATTCCAGATGTGCAGAAAAACAGAAATTTCCACAAATTGCGCTGAAGGTTCATGGAAATTTTTTTCTTGCAATAGGGGAAAAGCTTTGGGCAGAATGGAAGCTTGTTGGGGAAAAAAAACTTTAAACCTGGGGCTCATGCTTTAATTTCTAATAATTAAATAAATATTACTAAAAAACCCAAAAAAAACCCCCAAAACCAAAATGGCAACAAACTGAAATTTGATTTAACTTAGCATTTCGGATAGGGTAGAAGAGTGATGTATATAATAGATTTTTTCTAAACAGGAAACTACATTGGGAGGAAGGAGGAACAGGATTCCCAGCTCTGGAAGCAACCAAGGCAAGAAGTTTTAGAAACCTTTGCCACACAACCTCTCCATTTCCAGGTCCCTGGTGAAAGGAAGACAAGTTCTTTTCTGAAAGGTTTTTGTGAGCTGTGAGCACACAAGCACAAACTAAGCATCACTTTTAGCTTATTTTACAGGAAGATAATTTTCCCCCTTAATTCAGAAATAGATACCTTTTTTGGTTTTGGTTTTTTGGGGTTTTTTTGGGTTGTTTGTTTTTTTTTTTTCCTTTGTTGTTGTTGGGGGTTTTTTGCCTCATTTCACAGCTAAGTTGGATTTGGAGCTTGAAATTACCCTTCTTTTCTTATTAAAAAAAATCTGATGAGGCCACAGAGAATCAGACTTCATCAGGCATCTATGAAAAATATTTCCTACCTTTTGTTCATCTCTATTCCTGTGTAAAGTGTTTATGTTTTCACACTTCAGGATCTTTTAAAAGGTAAATTATTTTTGACAACCTATGCTTCTTTTTATTAGGGAAAAAGGATTGATGTCTGCTGGTTTACATCACTATAATGGATGATTTGGAGGCCTATAAAGATAGAAAATGAAATTATGTTTGTTGGGGATTTTTTCCCCTAAACTGATGTTAAACTTTCCTTCCTGTGAACTTTTGGACTGGCTGGTACATGACACCATTTCATTTGCATTCCAGCCAAACATAACACTCAGGCAGAACAAAGTCAGACAAACTCAGAAAAAGAGGTGGTTTGGATTTTCAACCACTGGCAATGACGCCAAGGTTGAGAAGATGTCAGTTTTTTAGGACAGCACTTGTGTCACAGCTGCTGTAGAAAAAACTGCTGAAGGAGCTGGGCATTGGAAAGCTCTCAGCAGAACCATCTATTGACAGAGCAGGCTGATCCAAATGGATATTTCACCAGTTTCCATCTTTCTGCTGGGAAAGTTTGAAGATGAATTTCTTTATATTTGGCTAGAGAGTTTGCTCAGCAAGTTTGCTCAACTTGTTAAAGCACTGAAAGGGGAAGTACACAAGAAAACGTGCTCCCATGCAGCACTGTGAGTTTTGTGGGCAGAAAGGAGGAAGGGATGGTAATGTTGGAGAAGACTCCAACTAGAAGCGTGGGCCATTGTATTCAGAGTCCAAATATTTGGCATTTACAGAGCAGTAACTGACCTGTGTACAGAACACTATTCACAAATTCAGAAGGGCTGTGTACAAAATGTCAGTCACAGGTGAATCAATCAGTACCATATCTGGAGAAATGAAATATAGAAGCTCATGGCTTTGGGAACCAATTTAAAGGGAGCATTTAAAAAAATGTTTTGCTTGCCACTGCTTCCCTGCAACAAAGGTGAATTCCACGAGGTATTTGTCATCCTTAGTCATCAATGTAAAGTTCAATTAGTGACACTGCAGCCACACAACCCCAGAAACTAAAGCTTAGAGTGTCCTTTGCTACCACAAGCATCCCAGCACCACGAGTACATCACAGGAAGGTTTGTCTCATCTCCCAGGGCACCTGGGGGAAACTGAGCACATGCCCACAGTGTTCATACTTGGGCCACTCCTCCCAAACCATTTCCTGCAGTCAGACCTGCATCACTTTGGTTTCATTGATGGCTACACCTTTCTCTCTCTCTCTGTCTCTCCAGAGTGACATTTTAATTGCTTGTGCCCTTTTTTTGGTCTGTCAGCTCCCAGTCTCAGCTAAACAGCTGGGTAGCTTTGGCTGGAGTCCAGAATTAACATAAGTTGTTTTTAACCTCTTGATGCAAAGGCCTTTCACATGGTTCCTCTGTGTGACCTCTGGGCACAAGGGTCTGCTATTAAAAAACACCACCACATGCAAACCACCAACATCCTGAGACAGCTGTGCAGAGCCTTGGTCCTGGCTGGTCCTGGGGGGCATCTGAGCAATGTCATGGAGCAGAATATAATTCTCACCACTTCTGAGCCAAACACATCCCTGTACAGCACCAGAAACAGCTCCTAAGTGCCACCCTGGGGTATTTAAATACCATTCAAGTTTTAGTTTTTACCAGTTTAGCACCCAAACCCCCTTCCAGTGTCAGACAATCAATTTCCTGTCTAAAGGAGCACTGCACTGCATCCTGTCCACTGTCCATGGCAGGGGAGGGTTTGAAGCACAGGTATGAACTTCACTATTTGAGACCTTGGCCATGATTACCAAACACAAGCTGCCAATGATCAGTGGCTCCTCTGCTCTGCAACAGCAAATCCCTGCTCCAAAGCGCTCAGGCACAGCTGTGCCAGAGCTGTGTGGAATTTGCTGATGAAAGGACTTTGATACTAAAAGTTAGTCTACTTTTTCCAACTTTCCAGCTCTCAAACAGAGATATGACTGCTTTCTACAAACCCTTGAAACATCAGGACATCTCTGCTGCAGAGGTTAGACGAGGACTCGGGTACAGCTTGGCAAATGTTTGCTTACATAACGGAGCGTGGTGTGCACTGGCTGTGTGAGGGATCCAGGTGCTGTGCCACTGGCAGAGGAGGCATTAGTAACTGCTTAGCAATGTGGGGTGGGCTGCTCCTCTTTAATTGCAGGGACGCACAAAGCATGAGTGGTTATTTACTCGCCTGAGCAACTCTGTCAGCAAATGGTTATCCCAGCAGCAGCCCAGCCTGCCCCACGCTCAGAGCCTGCACTCCCTGCTTTGCCCATCAGGACACAAAACCTGGGAAAACTACACCCACTTGAGCCTTCATGCTTGACAGGGCCCCCAAATATTTGTGTTGACTCAGTAATTCAAGAGTTATAATCCCATCGCTAAATGTCAGCTGGCCCTCATCATTTCTCATTCAGAGAGGACAGAATGAGAAACCATTAGTTTGCTTTTGGCTTCTCTACAAAACAGTGCATTCTCCCAGGCAGCAGCCATCCATTCCATCAGTGTTAGCAGAGCACTCGCAGCAGTGAGGTCCTGGTCCAGGACAGGGGTTGCTAAGCAATATGGAAATACAAACAATAAATGAATAACAGCCACCTGCAAAAGATTACACACTGAGGTATACCTTACTGTGAAAGCCTGTGTTTCAAACTTCATCTCATTTGGATTCAAATTTGCAGAAATCAAATTTATAAAGAAGGAATGATTATTGTAAAGAATGTTTTCAGAGATGTAAACACTTCCTTTTCTATTACAGTGATTCACTTTGGGTTGTTCTCTACTGTTAGACATTTAAAGCATGCAGCTCTGTGGAATACAATGGCTGGTTTACTTATTACAGCACGCACTGGAAACTGCTTAAATATATTTTTCTGTCAACACGTATTTGTGATTCCCATA
The DNA here is from genome assembly GCA_013397375.1 of Toxostoma redivivum. NCBI lineage: Eukaryota > Metazoa > Chordata > Aves > Passeriformes > Mimidae > Toxostoma > Toxostoma redivivum. The sequence goes on from VXBI01001671.1 coordinate 2,487,654, forward strand.
TTTAGGAGTGACTGCTACTCTGTGTACACGTGTCAGCGTGACTGATGTCAGAACGGTGTTTGCACAACTCCACTTCGGCAAAGATTAAAAGCTGCTCCTGAGAAATCCTCTTTACAACGCTCAGCTATGCAAACACCCCATACTAGGCCATCTCCCTGAAGAAACTTCCTCTCAAGGCCACCTCGCACTCGCTGTACCCGCCCTGAGCTTGAGCAACAGGGCTGCTACTGTGCAGAGGGCAGATTCCTTCCCTGTAGGCTCGGTTTGTGACCCATTGGAAAGGTTCCCATTGCCTCTAATAGGAATTCAGAGCTGCTCAGCACCACATCCCACACCGAGGGCTGCTCAGGAGAGCACAGAGCAGTGCACGCAACAACATCCAATGGGGGCTTCAGGATTCCAGTACGCCTTTGGAATGTGATCCAGAGAGGGACAAAACAAAAGATGCACCCTCTTGTCTAGATTGTTGTTGCCCATGGACCTGTGAACCAGCACGTAGTTCTGTGTACTCCCACAAACAAAGCTAATTTGGGGTTTTTCGCGTTGCAAGTGAAACAATGGGAAATGAGGAAAAAAACCCATTTTCATCCAGTGGAAACCCTGTAACATGAGTCACTCTAAACCTTGGCATCCAGCTCAGCCACAGCAGCACTCAGACTCCTGTTTTGGCACCGTGGGAACCAAAGTGACTCCCCTGTTGTGCACCTCCACAGCAAAACCCTGAAGTAGTTTGACTTCTTTTGGCTCACAGAGAGAGGGTGTAGGTTTGGAGCCACTGTAGAGCAATTGCTCTCACACACAAACAGAAACCTATGATTTGCTAAACTGCAGCAATTTAATTGCCAAATTGAACCTTTGTCATCAAAAGATTATCCTATCTGAGGCTAAATGCTCTTCTCAACCTTTGCACACAACTGGTATAGTCTTACCCTGTAACCAAAACAAACAACAGAAGGTAATTTGCCCAGACTTATTGTTTTTCTGGTTTGGGTTTTTTTTTNTTTTTTTTTCTTTTTTTAAGAAGCTTTCAGCTGGAGCTTCCTCCCTGGCTCAGAGGCAGGAGGGTGGCTGCAGAGGATGGGATAAAACTGTGTGTAAATCCCAAATGGGCAACTTGTGTGGGAATGTGTGTGGTGTTTGGGATCCCGGGGAAGTGGAGCAAGGCAAGGCAGTGTTGAGGCAGAAGAGGGAATTAGAGTAATCCCAACTACAGGGGAGGTGCCATGTTACACAGCCGGATGGGAAGCTTAGCTTTGCTTTCTCTGGAATGCTCTGCCTTGTAACTCATTAGGAGATTTCACTCCACATTATTGCTTAAACTCACAATCACTCCATGCTTCAAGATTAATCTGCACAATAAACACAACAACAACAGCAATTAGAATTGGGGGCATCAGGGAGCAGCATGGACACTGGGGGTGGTTTTTTTCAGGGATATTACACATGCAGCTCAAGAGTTAGAAAGTTCAAAATTAATCTTGCAACAAGTCCTCAAAGAAAGTGCCACTGGAAGTACAAATAGAGATGAGCATGGCATTATGTACCATCAGCTCACCTGAGCTATTCATGTCTAATAAATACATAAAGAAAAACAATGGTAAAGCTCAGTCTGATATTGCAACTTCCATGGGGAAGTGCAAGTACAGTACCCCAGAAATCAGATTCATCAAAATATCAGTGGCTAAAATATCCAGCTGTCACTATTTGAAGCTACCCAAGAACCTTGAAAACTCAGTTCCCATTAAATTTATCTTCCAGATTGCTTTCCAGATCCCAGCCTCAAGTTTGCACTGATATTCCCCATTTTATAAAAGCCTTTGGATGGTTTTCTGATAAAGAAAATATAGTGTTATTTGACTTTGAGAACAGAGGATTTGGGATTGTGTCATCAGTGCTCATTTCTGACTCAAGGCATGATGCTGAACAAATCACCAGCTCCCTACTTCTGAGAACTATCAGCCATTTACTGGAAGGAAAACTACTTGCTCCACTGGGACAATTTGAGGTTTCTTTAAATGTTTACAAATAGTTTTAGAGTGGATAAAAATCTACATAAAAGCAGAGGCAGTTTTCATTTATGCACTGGTTAAGGACAGTCTCTAGAGAGACAAACTAATGGCACCATACTGGGAGGTAATATCAGTATGATGTGGCAACAGAGAAATACCAGATGGGAAGTAGAGATCCCTGCAGATGACTTTCAGAAGTGGAATAATGGAGGTGAGATTAAGTTTGACACCAAATTCCTACAATGATACGAAGTCTGGTATACATTAACTCAAAGGAAGGATAACAGCCTCAGCAGAGCCATTGATTGCAGCTGAATTATGAGCCCTCAGTATGACAAAGCCATGAAGATATTTCTAGAGAAAGGCATTTCTGGAAAGATAATGTCTCTGTAAAATGTACTGCTACCACTCAAGATAAAACTCAGCACAAAAGCATCACTTTTGTGATCAGGCAAGTGCAGGAGACACTGAGTAGGATAACAGCAGATGAATTGGTGAGTGTATCTCCCAAGAAAAATTTAAAAGACAGGTCAGCCTAGCAAAGGTAAAGTGGATATGATCTCTCATAAACTCTTCAAAGACAGAGGAAAAAAGCTGCTCAAACTTGGCAGCAATATTCACTCAAGAACAAATAAATAGACTGCTGCTCATAGTAAATTCAAACTGGAAGCTGAGTGGGAGGAAACAAAATTATCAAGTCCTCTAGAACTATGTTCTCAGTTTATCTGCCATTCATGTCGAAAAAACAAAATTGGAACAGATGAATGTATGGAATATTGGGACTTCAACAGCACAGGACCAGTAACTTCAATCCCATGTTACAAGTCCAGCAGCAGCTCCAGACACTTCCAGTGCTACAGAATAGTGGAACAGATATTCTTGGAGAACTTTCCAAAATGAGCAAGAAGACTCTTACATCTTATAAATTCTTCCTTTCCATAGCAGACTGTAATGTTTATTTTAACTCACCCAAAATACCATAATCTTATTCCTCCACTAGCCCAAGCCTTCCAAATAAAACTGAACTATCTGACACATTCATACAGTTTGATGTGACCTGCAGCAAGACAATTCGGGCTACAGCTGGAATGATTATTTCACTATTTATTCCCTCTTTCAAGAAAAAACACATACATATCATGATGTATGAATTCCTGGCTTGATAAGGTGTTGTGCTCTTTTTAATACATCCTTCCCTGGGTTTCAGTGTAATACACCCAGTATCCATAACTCTCAAGACACCACCCACATTTTCTACCAACATCTTTAATGCAGAAAATTCATTTGCATCCTTCTACAGGCAGAACAATGCCAGGTGAATTTAGGTAAACAAGAGATTGTCAGACAGCTTCCAGCATTGGGAGTCAGCGAGGGATTAGCAGCAGCAGGACTTTCCATCCTGTGCTCAGGCTCCACTAAGCAGTGCCCAGGGACTCGTGGCTCTGCAAGGATGTAGGCCATGCCCGAGGGGACACGGGCAGTCCTGCAGGAGCCTGCAGGCAATTAAGAGCAGTGATGCAGCTGAGCATCACCACAGGCAGGGAAAAGGGATTTCCCCTGAGCCTGCAAATCGCAGGCAGGGACGATCTATTCATCTTCCATGTCCCTGACAAGAAGGGATGACTTGGTTAGAAAGCTTTTAAAATGCAATGAGTCACTTCTCAAAAGAGGTCACTGGTTACTGAAATTTTGCTGAAGTATTTAATACAGAGAAAACCCTTGAATAACAAATATGAATCCCTTTAACCATACCATATCTGATCTTTCCAGTAATTACATTTGGGGTACCTGACAGTACAAATAGTTGATTCTCTCATGCAGAGCAGAGGCAATACTGGCCAACAAACCATCCCTCTGCTAAAAAAGCTCTGCTAAAGTTGCATTTCCCAGAAAAGAGTTTGTTACCCAGCCATAAAAGATCCCAAACTTCTGCAGAACTGCCTGTATAGTCCTTGCCCAAGGAAAAGAATGCCATTCAGGTTCCAAGAGCAGAAAGGGGCTGCACACAAAGTATCCCCCACCCTGAGTGCCTCTAGCAAACTTGCAGCTGAGCTGCCCTTGGGAGTGGAGCCAGTGGGACTCTGGATCTCACCACAGGTAGGTATTGAGGAGAAGCAAATCTCTCACACACAGAGGATGAAAATCCAGCAACATCTTGCACCACAAAGGTGAAACCTCTCAGGTACAGGTTCTGCCTGAGCTCCAGAACAGGAAATCGGATTAGTCAGGTAAACAAGAAGACCTCGAGAGCAACTTCTGCACCACCCATAACCCTGCATAACATCATCAAGGCCTTGCCCAGAGTGTTTAATAATCCTGCAGCACCGGTGTAAGGGCATCAACTGGTTTCTGCCCTTGGTATTACAACATGCACTTAAACTGCTCTGATCTTACTCCTCCCATCATTAAGCCACTAGTCAGTTAAAACCTACCCAGCCCCTCCCAAATCACGTGGGAAAGGTCCACCTTCCACCAGCCCCAGAGAGGGAGGAAGCCCAGACTAGGCAGAACTTTGCCATTATTTTTTCTTGAGGTCATCATTTTAACTAGATCAGCTCAGTGACGATGTCCTGTCCATTCTTTGGAGGCTGGACAAACCAGCATGAGAGCCTTAAATTGGCAGAGATATTAATTTCAAATCAATAGGAAGCACAAAAATATCAATTGGCATTTAGGAGTGAAACATTAATTACTTTTCAAAGGGTGCAGTACACAAATTTTCTGGTGCCTTTACAAATAGAAACAAGTCAATAACATGATTTCATAACATTTATAAATTACTAAGTTAATTAAGAGGGAATCTTCAGAGAGACGATGAAGGAAATTTAGAAGAACCTTGTCTAGCACTGTTCAAAATTCTCAAAGGAAGGAAGTGACTTCTTAGAAGAGATTAATTGTAAGGTTTTTTACTTTACCTTGATAGAATATCTGTTTACATATTTAAGCTGGTTTTGGCCTTCAAAATTCCAGAAAAGAACAATATTCATTAAACCATCCCAGTGGAGAAACTTGGCAGTTCCTCATCTCATCTCCGAGGTTAAGAGAGGATATTGATCATTTAGCAGGAATGGTCAAACAAAATGTGTGTAATTCCTACCCAAAGCAACCTTTCATTTATCATAGCAGCCACAGCAAGGGCTGAAGCACAGCAAGCTCTTCTGTCAGGTCTGATTCCTTCATGGGACTTAGCTAGAGGCTCCAGAGTAACTCCACAAAGTAATTCCACAAAAGTTGAGGTTTCTCCCTAAGGATACCCTACCCAGTTCTGAGAACGTATCACAACAGAATGGTGATCTCTCTTCACCATTCTTTGCCAATTCAAAGGCATCTTTAACCAAGGAAACCCTGCACATGTTCTGAAGGCACATTCTACATGAGTAAAATGGCTCTGGCTTCCCTTTCTTCTAAGTTTTATTACTTCAGTGTACTATTTTCTGTGAAACTCTGTTCACCTGATGCCCTTCACAGCCTGTCACCCACCTGCCTGGCCCAGCTGTGAGCACAGGAATAAGCAGCTGGGAAAGCAGGAAGAACGTGCTCTGTTTCCTTACTGGCATGTGGAATCAAAGTGGAAAGTGTAGTAGAGACAAACACTCATTTGAAGAACAACATTTCCAGCACAGAGCTATGCTTAGTAATAGAGTATAAAAGGAAATACCCTGGGACATCAACTGGTTAAGAATCCAATAATATCAGGATTTTTCCTAGAAAATTAAATTAAGGTTGGCCCACAAAATGAAACTACTATTGTATATCACATTCTAATACAAAGTGACAAGTGTCCTAAACCACCAGATTGTATCACATTAACTAAACCAAATACTCCTATAGAAAGTATTTCCATTAAACTAAAATGAGTTTGCGTAGGCATAAAGGAAAAGTATTACTAAAATGAGTCAGTCATGACCTAGAAAATCTGTGGTGGTAGGAGAGTGAAGGCACTCATTCTATAGAGGTGCTCATGAGCTGCGAAAATACTGAGGGAAGATATTAAGACAGGCAAATCAAGAACCAGGAATAAGAAGTTAAGCCAGAAAGACTCACAGAGAAATAAGGCACAAGTTGAGCAGCGAGGGTAGCACTAAGTACTGGAATAAACTACTCAAGGAAAAGATGAATTTCACACTTTGATGGATTCTCAAGAATGCTTGATTTTCTGAACAGCATTGCTGTGGTCCAGCCAAGGTTTCTTTTCAAGGGAGCAGCTGAATGAAGTTTTGTGATGTGTTCTGCAGGGAGCCACACCAGCTCATGGAACGGCCCAGCAGCCACCACAGGCTGCACACCTTTAGGCACGGCTGAAAACATCCTCATCAAGAACCACACTTAGATCACAGAACTGGAAATTCTCTTTCTTCCCCAATTCACCAGGTGGCTGTTTTCACACAGCAGCTGGGAAAAGAAAGTAACAGAGGGCAGATTAAAGCTACAGATCAGAATAAATCTGTCAAGGTGCCCAATGCTTTCCACCATTCACCTGGGCACTGCCATTAGGTGGCAAACTGCTAAGCCACTGACTCCCTGCAAAAGCAGGGGAACCTCTGAGAAATGAATGTTTTAAAGAGATACTGGTGAAAGATTTACTCATTCCATCTTATCACTTAAAGAACTCCACATGAGAATGAAATTTTCTTTGCTACAATCTAGACATTGCCAGGGCAGAGGAAAAAAAAACCCAAAAATCCCAACAAGAAAATGTGCTGTGTGAAGTCCCTGAATGGCAAAGTCTGCCTTACAGTGACAGCAGCACTACCAGATCTCCCAAGGAAATGCTCTAGTTCTGTGTCAGTCACCCCCAGGAATAACAAGCAGGTATTTCACTTCAGAGCCCTGCTGACAATTTGCAAGGCAGGAATCATGAAACACTCCTGTCTTGTCCCTCTGAGGCAAGCACAGAGGACAGACTCCCATTTGCAGAAGGAGCAGCATGGAAAAAGGAAGACCAGGAAAACAGGCAAGGCTGGGGACCATCAGAAATATTATCAAGTTATGGATTTACACAGAATAATGGCACATCACACCTGGACACATACAGCTGTGTATGTGCACTGGATAGAGGTCCCTGGCTGCAGAAGAAAATGGTGATTTTGCCACTTCTTAAAGGTTAAATTCTGGGAACGTTAAGAGTGATTGGAGTTTTTTAATTAATACAACTTTTCACTGATTGAAACCTTAAATGCCAGTTAAACTGCTTGGGATTTTGCTGTTTGGCTACTGACTTCACTTCAGTTGCACATACTAGGAAAGGGGGAAAGGCCTAGGTGACCCTTCTACAACCTCTTCTTTGCATTCCTGAACCATCAGACTTAGGATACTCCTCCACATGAGGCTGGATGAGTGAATCTCAGTTACTTTCAAAGTTCAGGAAAGTCACAGAATGGAAGTTGCACATATCCACCAAAGTGGCAATAAACAACCTTTCTTGGATGAGCTGCACTAGGGGACAATACCTAAAGAGAAGCCAACCCTCAAGGCTGTCCTTCCCAATCCTAGCAAGGAGGGTGGCTCCTTGCACTGTCCTGCAAAGTGGAGATGATCCTACAACAGCACCTTCAGCCTTGCTTAACCCCAAATGGCACCCCTTGATTGCTTATTCCTGTAAGGATCTACAGCAAAAAGCAGAACTTGGTCCTGGAAGATGAAGTGTCCTTGCAAACGCAAAGAAACCAATGAGTGTCAAAGAATTTTAATATACAGTGCAAGAAAAGAAAGCAAAATCCTAATTTACAGAGTTTTAGTTTTTCATAAGCTAAGACTCTTAAAGAAAACACAGAACATTAACTTGGAGGCAATGCTTTGACCCATTCACCTTCCATCCTACACATTTTGAGAATTAGTCTCTAAAGGTACTTCCATAAATCCTGCAGAGGACTCCATAAGGAAAGGTAAAATCATAGTTCATCTGGCTCACAAAACCAAAATGTCCAAATGGACTATTTTCAAGTATCAGTGGCTTAATACCCCAGTTGAAACATGGAGAAAGACATCTCCCAGAACACTGATACTCAGTTAATTACAAGAAAAATGAGAAACACATGAAGGTACATTTTTTTTTAAACTAAACTACAATTCAGTAAGATTTATATAAACATTTGGGCAGAAATTAAAGATATATTTGAGTATAAAGGATAAGAAACTCCCATAAAAGCTTTTTCATTCGAGTCTCCTGTGGAAAGGGCTGGTACCAGTGTGATATGGTACTATCAAGGCACATTCCCTCTGCTGCTGTCCCACGACATCATTCACATGCACCAGGGTGAACACCAAAGGGTGTTCAGAGCCAACTCCTCTGATAATCAGCCTATCCCATGAAACCTGCACCATTCTCCACTCCAAAAGCATGAAAGCTCAGGCCAACTATAAAGGATACACAAGCACCAACACACATAATTTCTTATCTTCTATTTCGCAGAATTTTAGCAATTGTTATATTACAATAAAAGCTAAATCACCCCCAGCCTACGCCTCTCTTGGGTTGTTCAGGAAATTTTCTGTGACTCTTTAATTTCAAATCACCAAAGACCAAAATTCAGCATGACAGTAAGTGGCCTGATGCAATAAACATATATATTCATAAAGACTTTAGTTCCATTAAGGCTTTACTATCAATAAACAAGGAACATAAAGTTGATATTCTGCTAAAAGTGGAGGAAACCATTTCCTTCGTAGGAAGAAGTTTTCTAGCCAGAAGGCAGCACAGAAAAAAATCCTTTAGGCTCAGCTTCTTCCTCCCCTCCCAGACTCACTTTCACCTTTGTTCTGATCCAGCCATAATGCAATTTCATCTGATGCCATGAGGTATTCTCCTCTTTATGATAAACAAATGACCTCACAACCACAGGACCATGATCTCACTGCAGGACAGGAGGGTATCTGATGCACGGAATGAAAGTTATTGTTCAAACATAAACAGGAAAAATAATTGCAAAAGTAAAACAGATGAACAACCACATAAATTAATTCCTTCTTGAATCACTGTTCCTGTTTTCCAAGTCCAAATGATTCTGTTTTCCCATTTAGGAACCCTGAGGGGATGAAAAAATATCCAAGATGGTGAAATTAAAAATTAGCTATTGAGCATGAAACATGCAATGATTGCACTTCATAATGCTTTTATTGCCTTGGTGTTGTATGAATCACTTCAGAGTTCCACACTGTTATGATGAAAAAAATGACACCAATAAAGTCTGAGCAATTGATGTTATGACTTCATCAATCCGAGACTAAAGGCACGCACAGAATGACAAACATTTTCAAGAGTATGGAGAAAGCTACCACCTCATTCTGAGGAGGCACAAGTTGTGTCTTTGTCTCTTTCAGAAGAGAATTCTCGTGTCAAAAAGATGGAATATTGAAATAATCCTCAGTACAGTTCCATGTGACACAACCTTGCTTTCTCTTTCTGAAACCAGCCAGATTTGGTGCTCTCAAGAGCTATGAACACAGCTAATACACAGCGAAGCTACAGCTAATACACAATGTTCCCAATTCACACAATTCTCTGAGGTTCTGCATCAAGATTGTATCATTTTAACAATGACCTGCACTTAGCTTTAATTTTTAAAAGTCTATAGATTCTGGAAGTATGAAGTAGAATTATCTTTGCAATTTCACTAAATCCCAAAAAGTTCAATTTATTGCTACTTAAAACTTCCAAGAGGACAATAATCTCTGCTTAAGAGAACAAAGCAGCCATCACAGTAATCTCTCAGATACAACATCAAAGGTAAGGTGCAAAGAAGTGACCTTCCACAGGGAGAATGCACCTGCTTTTGACAGCCAACAGCCAACCAATGCAACCTTGAATTTCCACTTAGAGTTCAACTTTGACATAACTATTTCACTACTTAAAAAAGCCCCCTCCCAACTCTATAAAGCACCAGTAAATCCAAACCTGTTATGGAACAGGAGAAACGAACATTTTTTTCCCTTCTCTAATAAATACTAGCTTTCTTTTTTTAATTGAGTGGCTAGATTTCCTGACTCAGGTATTAAAGTTCCTGGTAGGATTCTTTCCTTTAACACAACAGCTCATATCCCTTATAGAATCACTAACAGAAAATAAAGCCCTTTTTGTTAACTCTAATCTTGCTACCTTGCAAGTGTGCCAGAGGCACTTTAATATGGATCAGATCATGAATATCACAAATTACAGCAGCAATGTGTGGCAACAGAAGATCAGATTATTCATATAACAGCAATACCTCCTTCCTGCTTTGATTTAAAAAGTGTAAACAGTCCCTTCCTCTTAAATCTGTGTCTTTCTGATCCTTACAAATCCAGGTTTACAGTATGAGGTAATGGCACAGCACAAACCTTAGAATGATGAATGAGGAGTATTACAGGATGTAATAAAACCTACTTCATTTTCTGTCAAAATTCTCTCCTGTTTCTCATGATGTACAGGTATGAAACTACCTGTACAGGAGCAAGAAGAAGTTAGTAGGGCCTATTTTCTATAAAGTTTCCTATAGCAGATTCACAGCAGACTCAATATGAACAAAGCAAACTATGTACAGGCAGGTGCAATTATGGAAGAATTAATGTACCAAGAACAGTCTGGCCATAAATGCAGTGTAGGAAAATGAAATGAAACTCACAGTTAATTTATGTATCAGTTTTGCAATGCAGGAAAGCACACCCCATTAAAGTTCCTATTTTTCTTGGGTATTGCTGGAGCACATAACTGCAGTCTATTTCCCTACTTCAAACAGACACACTGGGAAACAATTGTACAACATGGACACTGGCTCATGGCGAGGGAAAGACAAGATTAATGACCTAATACAAATATAAAATGTTATTTGCACACCCATTACCCCCTGCAGAACCCCTGCATGCTGCCATACAACCACAGTGCGCAAAAACGGCTTATTATTAGAAAAAAAACCTAATTTTCAGTATCCAAAGATTTAGTTCAAGTTGTAATACAATGAAGAGATGTTCTACCTTCAGTATGTCCTATTCCTTTAACATGACTCAACAAAGTTTCGAGTGACACATTAAATGCCACTTGCCCAGTCCAATGGACACATTTCTTACCTCCCATTTACACTATGTTTCAAAGAGAAATGAACTGTTTTTTGTGCCACCCAAATACCCCTGTTGAACTCAAACAAAAACTAACCTGGGCTGATGAAATCTCCAGGACAAACTTAATGAAGCCTTCCAAGATACCGTGCCCAAGGAGAAATTTAAACTCTTCAGCAAAATGCAGCATTGACATCTGACGGGAGGAGTATGTCAAGGGGAAGCCTTAGAAAGATGATGCTGGTTTTGCAGAAGGAATTAACACCTCTGATTTTTGAGGCCAGGCTGGAGTCCTAACTCTAATTAAATTCTAAGCTGCTTTTTCCAGGTTTCATAAAATGCTGTCTCAAATAGGCTTATCTTCTAAGAAGTACAGCTTGAAATTCTCATTAAAGAATCTGTTACAATGGAAACACATTAGTACTAAAGCCATAAAGGAAATTATGGACATTTTCCCCAAAATAGGGGGTTGCCTTAGTATCACTTAAAAAAAACTCCAATCCTGTACATTCACAAGTCTGCTTGAAATGAGGGAACTTGCTGTTTAAATGTTTTTTGTTTTTTTTTTAGTGTTATCTCTTTTTTGTTCTTTTTAATTAATAAAGGATACATGCACTGACATTTTAAACACTAATTTGCTATTTACCATCCCAAAGTAGGAAGCATAAACATTTATGCACTTCATTAAACATTACCTAAGAACACTTTTGATATTAGGAGACAAGGGAGGCTGCTTAAAAATATCAGGGCACATATAAGACACTAGAAAAACACACTCCTCCTCTTTGCACCTCTCACCATGAAAGCTCTGGCTCCATGCTGCAGGAAGCAGCTGTTGTGAAATAAACCCTGGAAATCACTGGGGTCTGACACACCTGTGGGGTTAAGGGAAGGGACAGGAATGCAGGAACACCAGTGGTGAAAGTGGGGTGATCCTGTTTGGCAGCACAGCATGAGGCTGGTGCAAGGCAACCATGAAAGTGGACTTTAGAAAGCAGAGAGCAAACACTTACTTAGGAGTTAAGACATTATTTACATACAGGTGATGTACAGGGAGAAACTACCTGGTGTTATCTCATTTTTTCCAAGAGAAGAATGGCAGTTCTAGCACCCCTCCTCCTCCTCCTCCTCCTCTCTTCTCCTCTCCTCTTTTTCTTCCACCCACCCAGTCCTTTAAAAAATTTAGGAATCATTTAGGTTGGAAAATACCTTTAAGATCATCAAGTCCAGGCATTCACTGAGCACTGCCAATCCCACCACTGAACCATGTCCCCAGGAGCCACATCTGTACCTTTCATCATTTAAATACTTCCAGGCATGGCGAGTCCACCCCAGCAGCCTGTTCCTTTCCAAGTTATCTACGTTTACCAGACACTGAAAAAGGCTTCACATCAGGGTGGACTGGTGCTACAGGAAGGTGGCAATAAATGTAAAGTTTTTCACAGCTACAGGAAACAGAATTGCAGTGATAGAAAAGAAACAAATCCTGACACTCAGGAACAGGCACCCTGAAAGGCAGATAATCACATCTGTGAGCATAAAATAAATGAAAGGTGAATCGAGATCACTAATACAACAAACCTTTAAAATTCATCAATCCACACCTCACGTTATCTCTAAATCCTTCATTAAAAGAGACTTCAGGTTATTTTGTTTCACTTACAGACAATAACATATAGTTCAGATGACAAATTATTTCTAAAAACTTTGCATCGCAAGTCTAACTTCAATGTAAAAAATTATTTTTATTTGTAATTAAAATTTGTGCTAAAAGTGTCCATTGTTAAATTATGGACCCAAACAAAATTGTACTAAATTGTCTACTGTACATACTTTGCCATAGTGTGGCAATTTTTAAATTGTTTGAAAGTACAAATACACTAAAAAGGAAATATTTCAAGAACAATAGTATGGACACACTGAGGAGCTTTGTACCACAACCAGAAATCTGAAGTGTCTTGGTCCCTGAAAAAGAACTGCTTTTAGATTTATTTATTAAAATGAATTATCATGATTTTACAACTGACAGCTTTTGGTTCTTTGTTGTTTATTGGTTGATAATTTTTTTTTAAAATTGTGATGGTAATCATGATCTACCTACAAGATAATTGAAAAAGAAACATTCTTTGTGTATTTTTGATCAAATATATTGTTAGAGATCAAAACAAAGATTTATAAAAACAAACGATTGAAACTTCATTTCCGAAAAAACACTTTGTAAAATACAATGAAACCCTTTTCAATAGCAAAGTGAATTTTGTACAGTTCCTCCTTCTAAGCAGATGTTTTACTGCAGCTGAAATCCACTAACTCCAGTAAAACTCAACGTAGGGCAAAAGGGTCGGTGTCCGCAGAACCACGACCTATGTACAACCACAGGTAACAAACTGCAGCTCGCTGGAGAAACCTTGGAAACTTCAGTTTTCATTCTGAGTGAAGTTAACAATATATCTTACACTAGTTAAAAGCAGTTTACACCATGACAGAACCGCTCGAAAAACGAATCAGTTGTAAGAGGGCAACGCTTCGAGTCAGCTTCTTCCATCAGCAAAAATGCCACACAAATCAAAAACAAACACTTAAGTAAAACACTAAGACTTTATTAAAAATCCAAAATTTATTGCAAATTGTACTTTGCAATTTCCCTCCTTTCTTCATTTTTACATGATTTATTGATATCCATGATTTTTTCACAGATGTACTTGTTGACTTTGGAGAGTCTCTGTGCAATTTCAGTTTCATCCACAGTTTCTTGTGCTATTCTATCATACAAACATTCTGGGGAGAAAAAAAAAAAAGGAAAGAGTCATTAGGATATTTTTAGAAAACAATATAGCCCTGAGTTGGGCTAACTACTCAAGAGACAGCAGTGAGTAAGCACTGTGTATATTTGTTGCAAGACAAGAGAAGCTTTTCTTGATTCACTGTCTATCTTGTTGAAGTCAAGATTTGTCACCAGGCTTTAATCAGTGGCATGACCAACTTCCAGTTATGCTGTGACTACATTAATAGGCTTTCCATACAGAAACAAGGCTAAGCCCAACCTTTTACGGTGTCAGCCTTGCCTGCCTGACTCCTGCATTTGTCTGAATCTCCACAGCAGGTTTAGTCTCTTTCAAGGTGATGTCCCACCAGAGCTGTATCCACAGTGAGTCACTCCCACCTTCACCCCTTCAGGAGGGTATGGAAATGACAGTGCTTACGAATAGAAGCAGTAGCCAGCAGGAGAACACTTCAACTAATTTATTTCATTTTTTCTATCTCTTTCACATACGTTAATGTCCATGTTTTTATCAGCTGCCCTGTCCCTGGGCTTATTTTACTGGTGGATTATTCAGGACAAGCAGCATTTCCCTGCATGTTTGAACAATACACTTTGTGAAATACACATTATCTGGAATACAAAAAGCAAGGGATAGCAATAACTGCAAAAGCAACGTAGGCAGTGAAAGTTGAGACAACTTTTCTTTCCAGATTTGGAAGTTTGGTGCCAGAATCCAGCAGAAGTTACTGAAATCTGAAGTGGTGCAATACACACAACTCCTTAGTGACAGGCAGGTTTGGGTTTTTTTGGTTTTCATAAACAGACCGATGTATTTTATTGTGTAGGCTTCCCAGACTGGTTAAACAAACTCTGTTCTGCTTTGCCTAGTGATGTATTCCATTTGCTGTTTATTGCTTCATATACAGAAAGCTATAGAGATTATTGCTTAATTAACGTGGTTTACAACATTTCTAATGCACCATATTAAAAAGTTATGAAAATTAAGTACTATGCATGCTTTGTAGTTCATTTGGAAACCTCTGAGAAGTTTTATAAAAGGTTATTTTGCATTAACAAGGTTTATAACAGTGCACATCCATCATACTTTTTATAATTTCTTTATTACATACTACACAGTGGGGATTTTTAAGAAGCTATAGAGATATCAGACACATTAAGAGCTAATGTTGTCGTTCAAAAATCTATTTTAAATAAGTTAGTCTGTGTCCACAGAATGATGAGAACATCTAAAGCAATGTGAATTTTATGTTGTAAGACGTACTGAATATAAAATAAATGAAATTAACCAGCATGCAGCCTGATAGCTGAAATGCTGATCATCCGTAAACTATGATTGGAAATACGACACCTAAGAAAAGGCACATCATTGAGAGCCTGAAGAAAGGCAGTGTGTTTGCAGGACATAAGCTGGCCCTACAACAGTGTCAGGAACATGCCCAGGGAGATACACCCAGTAAGGTGAACTCCCAGTGAATGACAGGCTCTGTTGTTCATTTAGCCACAAAGTCAAGTAATGACCCACTTGACAGAACTCAATCAAAAGCTGTAATTTTAAAAGTTGCTGTGAATCAGACAGATCCTTGATCACAGTTTTTCCTTTCCATCTCTTCCATTTCTGTGAGAGGGTGCAGAAATAGTAGCTTAGTACTTGCATATTGGCTTAGGGCTTCAAAGACTAATTTGGGGGTTCTGCTCCCTTGTCTTTTGGCTTTACAGGAGCACACAGACATCCCATCATACTGCTGAATACCAAAGAATCACGTAGACCTCAAAGGCTAACCAGGGGCTTCACTATTTCTTGTGATGCCTGATCCAAATCACTGGCTATGCAAACTCCTCACATTTCACCTATTTGTCCCCTTGCTGATATTTCTTTCGTCTTGTTTTGCTTTCTTCTCCATGGTGGGGCAAGACCTGCTAACAGTGACGCAAAGGACAAGACAACATGGAAAATCACGGTTATGAGCTATCCAGTCCCACTGATACAGGCAGCCTGACACCTGCAAAATTGGCCATGCAGTTTAACTGGATCAAGAGGAGATTGTACAGGCTGCAGTCTAACGAAAGGGGAATCAGAGACAAGGTGAAAGAAACACTAAAAAGAGGAACATGGAAAACCAGGGCATGTAACAGTAGAATTCAAATGAGGGTTGAGGCTTGAAGCAGAAGTATGACAGAAAACACAGAAAAACGAGGAAATAGGGAAGAGCTGAATTGCTGGTGAGTGTAAAGGTATGGAAGAGAAGAAATGGAAGGGCCCCATCTGCCTCTCATCATGTACCTGTTGGAGCAGACTCCCAAAATCACTGTAATCAAAACAAAGGAAGTTGGAAGAAAGCTGTCATTTAAATGGCTCAAGCAACACAGCGGCCCTGACAGAAGTAGAAGAGTAAATTCTCACAGAAACAACCTTGCCAGCAGCATTGAGGAGCAAAAGCCTCCAGCAGGGAAACTGGAAACCACATTGCAATGGGCCAGTGGAAAATAACCCCTTTTTGCTGCATGCTTGTAAATGTACACTAGGGCAACCAATTCTGCTTCCCATCTGGAGCTGACAAGGGGAGCCACTGCCACAGAGTGGATTCCTTATGTGGCCAGTACCTCACTGCTGAGCTACAAGTGTAAGGATGGTACCTAATGATCCCAGACAGAACTAGCAAATCAGCATGGAATAGCTTCCACTTCCACTTCCACATAAAATCTTGAAGCAGATTAATGAAAAGAAAAAACAACCCATGTCTTTTACTCATTTCTTACAAACTAAGAAAGATGACAGTACGGAGGTAGGTTTCCAACTTTTCCCCACACAACATAGACACAGACACACGCACACACTCAGAGAGGAATCATATTTCTTACTCCAAAACATAGTACTTTCGTGGCCTATTACAACACCTCTTAATGAGTTCACAGTTAAGAGCACATAGGAACTAAGAACAGGAAATGCAGAATAATGAAGTTCTACCAAATGGGAGGGTTTCTTTCAGCCCTACTCCAATTTAGTATGGACACAAAACCTAAAAATCCAATTTCAGTATGTATTCCATGAGGAACCAACTCATTTCTGACTTAAAAAGAAGCCTGAAATACCAAGAGAGACAGAAATGATGCAACACAGGCATGATGATACAAAGGGACTGAAATTCACCATTCAGTTTAAATATAGGAGAAGGCCTCCTCTCTCTCAAAGTACTACACACATGGACTCAGGCTTGCAGTTACTGAAAGTGTCATTGCAATTTTCCCTACCAGATGAGATCAACGATTTACACTTCCTGTCCAAATTCCAATTCAAGTGCAACAATTAATTTTTACTATTTCCATTTTCTTCACTTAAAAGTGTAAAACTATTCTTTCTTGCCTTTGAAGGTATGCGTATTTTTATAGTCACAGCTATAATGGTTTCTGTGCCTCATGCCAGAGCTGGTTATGTTCTAGATCAAAGAATGTGGTAAAGCTACTCTCAGTCTTGTTTAAAGGAATATATGCACTTTAAAAAATCAGCACGTTATAAATGAATCCTAGAACAACATGTTGTTCTCCAGGCTCAGAGTCCTGCCCTGCAAGTGGTCTAAAGTGATAATCTTTTCAAACCTTACTGAAGTCAGTGCACAACTCTTCAGCTGTGGAGGCCTGCACTGTGCACAGCTATTGCAATGTGTTTTACTGTTCCTGGGTATGTACGCACTTCACAATGCAATAGCAATCTGAATTACAGTTTTTAATCAGTTAATTTTAAATGAGCTGAAAAGAAGCATCTTTCAACTCGGTGATTAATGGTTAAACTCCAAAGCAGGAAGCAAAAGTTTTCAAATAACCTACCTCTGACAATGCTTAATTTGTGAGGTGAGAGAGGTGGCTTGGGAACGGCATCTTTCTTTTTTTTGGTTGCAACTCCTGTGACACTTCTGTTCTTGAGAACATCTGTTCCCCAAATCATAACCGCTAGATTTTTTGTATACTTTGAATCTCCTTGTGTTACTTGCAGCTGGTGCCATTTCTCCTCATCTACCCAAATTCCACTGCCAAGATGGACCTAGAAGGTAGTAATAATAACAACTTATCTATGGTATGTAGCACACAACAGTATCCAAGTGCTGTAGGAACATTAATATTAGGAACTAAAATAACAGTAATTAGGGCTGAACAAATCCATTTTGCCTAACTCTGAAACTTTTCCAACTTTGTGGGTCAGGGAGTTCAAGTCAAGTCAACCTCAATATATAATATAGTTCCTTTCAGTAATCTCTACTTTTCCCCCCCACATAACCTCTTTCCTGAAAGACTGTGGTCAGGAACAGAGATCGAAGAAGGAAACAGTGAACACAACCAGTATTATAAAATTATGCACAGCATATAAACCAAGCAGTTGCACCAGCCTAATTCAGGAGCAAGATGAAACACTTCCCTTCTGCTAAAACCGACTTTACCCAAAGCATATTCCAGAGGCAGAAGAGAGGGAATTACTTCCTAAGTTGTATTCTGTACCTGTTGGCAAGACTCAGCCCGATTGTTTAAAGTAAATGAATGGAAGGGGAGAAAGGATTTTGAGAGCTCCAGTTTCAATATAAGCCAGGAGAGTTTGGAAGCTTTGTAAAACTTCCAGTTCTAACACAAAGTGTGTCTATCATGTACGATCCATGTAAATGCACCACATGAATACTGTTTTGTGGTTAGGCAATGACCCATTGCAGCAACATCATAAACTTTCCATTAACTGAACAATGGGAAGTCAACATATTTCACTGAAGTAGTAAAGGAGGATAATATAGGTACTGGAAAATGCAGTGTGAAGCCACTGAAAAGTCTCTAAAAGGAAGATGCTCAAGTCTGGTTTTGTTTACTAGTCTTGCTCAGCACTGACTGTGCTTGGTTGTCTCCCACAGGACTACCCTGTCTCTACCCCAAGATTCCCAGTGCTCCACTCTTAAGACAAATGCCGGACAAGAATCCAAGCACCATCCTTAGGCTGCCACTCCGTGTTGGAGCTGATAGTCCTGACACTCAGGACACCTTCAGGCATGGAGGTAACTCCAGAGTAACCAGCACAAGTCTGACACAAGTGCAAGCAGGACGCACGCACTGGCCCTGTGTGAACCACAAATACTCTGTACCCTGTATGTCCATGCTCCAATTCCTGGAGAATAGTGCAGACTCCTGAGCTACCTCTGCACACAGCAAGCTTTGCTCACATGGTGATGGACTTCACTCACTGGGACACACACTTGCTCTCATCCTAACAAGTGAAGGTGTGACCTACACCTCCCAGCTGCTGATCAGAGCTCACTGCCCTTACCTCACACCATCTGCAAAAGTGCAACATCCCAACAACTGGACTGCTACATACCCAAAATCTAGCTTTGATTAGATCTGTCCAATGGGGGTTCTTTCTGTAATATTAACACTTAAAAAAAACTTTTGACCTTCTTATGTTCTTCTTCTTCCTTCTTTTGTTTCCTTCCATAGCAAAACTGCATCAGAAGACTACTTGCCTTAACTGCTCTGCCTTTAATTTTCTGTGGTTTTACTCATTTCATCTGGCTTTACCTGCCTGCTACCCATACAAATCTGAGCAGTATCACAGAAGTCCCATTAAATGCAATGAAAATTGGACAAAGCTACTGTAAAATTTTATATACCCAACATTTTACTGCCTGTATTCAACTGAATACCATTTTTCCTTTAAATAGAAACCTGCTTTAACTATTAATGAGGACTATAACCCCAAGAAATTTTTTATTACAACAGCATCCTTCAAAAGCAACTAGATGTTTAAAATGTTTTAAGATGTTTTAAACTAGATGTTTAAAAACTTAAATAGAGTAATATGACTGGTTTGGCTACAAGCTATGTTATATATAAAAAAAAGAAAACTCTAACTTCCTTAAAGCATAAAACCATACAGCAAGCTGCCTTTCCTGCAGAATCTTCTACACTAAAGGGATTCTAAGAAGCTTTTCATAAGTCTGCATGGATAGAAATTAAACTAGTAATAACCACAACACAAACACTCCTTTTTTTTTCCCCTTTTTCTCTGCTGTTGAGCCTCTTCATAAATGATTTTTTAAAAGGCACACTCTTCTGGTGCTCTCTACATATTCTGCAAAGCAACTTCTATGAGCAGTCTGTGCTCAGATAATAATCTTAGTACATTTTAAAATTCAGTTATTTCTGATTAGATCTTGGAAAAGTTCTCGAAAATAACTAAGATTAGAAATGTTGTGACAGCAAATTTTGGGTGTCTGTATTACATTAGTTGTAGGGACTGTTGTATTTGATCAAAAATTCAATTCTTCTCTGCCAAAATTAGGGTTTGCCTTTGCCAAAGATTATTTAGTCTCTTAAACTACTACATTATTCATTAGCTTGAAGTTACTCAAAAGAAAAGAACAAGTTACAGGAAGTACTTTTAATATTTATGCTTCAGACAGATCATCTCTTCTTTTAACATGATTCATTTATTTAAAAAGCAATTGCTGGTATGAAACACCTATGGCAACAGCAACTATGTGACAGACAGCCACAGCCACAGCAATCTTACGTCTCCCTTTTTCTATTTCTAGCACTGTTATGGTGAGGAATTCAATGTGCCCGTGTCTCAGTTTACCTCTCTACAACAGGCCCGGTACTGTTTCCTATCAATCCCAAAGCTCTGGGAAGCTTACTGTACTCCACACTCAGAATACATTCCCTTCTTGCTGGAAGAGCTGCCCCATGGGCCAGACTCTTGTCTTGATGAAATCAATGGGAAATTTACTCCCAATTTCAGCAACTGCAGGATCAACCTTCAAGCACAATGCAACAGAGACAGCAGCGAATTCAAAGCAACGCTCACCAGCGTGGCTGTGCTAACATCTGCAATAGATCTAAAACGTGTCTCAGAAGATGAACTCTTTTTTTTTTCTTTCTTTCTTCTTCTTCCTTATTTTTAAATGAATTCCATAGGCTCTTTTTCAGTGACTCCATTTTCCCTCTGGAGGGAAGAGATTTATCTGCTTTGAAAGAATCCTACTAAGATCAAATCTGGTGCCACAAAGGGTAAGATTTGTAAAAAAAAGTATTTCAACTACACTAGTGGTGCATATCAATAAAGGAATACTGAAATAAAGCCATAAATAAGGAAAACTGAAGAAAACTACCTTCTAACACTCCAAATACATTATTAGTTCACATTTTTGGCATCAGAGCTGGCTGTAGACCCAGTAAATAGGCAAACCAAGAACAAAATGACAAAAGGAAAATTAAAGAGATACTAATATCTGTAAAGATAGAAAATATCAGCAAAAGAAGTGCCAAGAAGCTGACAGATGAAAAAAGGGTGCAGGAAAAGCTGTATACAAATACTAAAGGATGTGCCCTATTCCACAGACCTTAAGTGGAAGAGAAGGAGGTAAAGAAAACTTGCACAGTAATACACCCTAAGTACTCATTGCACAAATTTATACAAAATAATCAAGCAAATGACATATTTAAATATATTAGGCAAGAAAAGCTATCTGAACCAAACACCTGTCAAACTGTCAAGATTCTACTATTTTTCATGTACAGTCTGTCCTAAATGATATGCTGAATTCATCTTCAAGAGGGACAGACATTGTGCAGTCAATCTTTTAGCACAAATCTGAAAATGCAGCTTCATGCTATATTCCATCAGTAATTCCACTGTATGGCAAAGATGGAATGATGTTTCCCCCCTAAGGGTTCTCAGATTAGAGTACCAAATGCATCTATAAACATCAAGAAACAGGATCTGCACAGGCAATTCTGAAGGACTTACAGTTTTGTTTAAGAAACATCATGTTTATTTAATGATAATGAAAACAGCTGTAAAAGCAGGCCTAAGCAGATGAGCATTCAATGTGTTAAACACACCGAAACCTGAGAAACTCTCAGTCAGGTTCTGGAAAACTAGAGCTAGATGGTATTTCAGCAACCTCACAAAGTCTCTGGAAAGTAGCACTGCATCAGCTCAATTCAGTGGCAATGCTCCTACCAGCATCAAGGGAGCCCATTTTCCTTCCAGAGTTCATAATGACCTCCTGCACTCCAACCCAAACATGAGGGCTTCTCTGCAATATGACTACAGCATATTATAAGCATTAAAAAACTTTTAGGAAGAAGTGTTTTTGGTTAAGTAGACTCATGTAATATAATGTGGGTTACTGACCTTGGTCAATATTTGGTGTATTTATGGATGTCACCAACTTAAGACTATGTCAATTTGCCTGTGCATGCATATTTAATAACTATATTCCTCATGCTACACAGCATTCTATGATCTCACCACTGAGGATATTTTTCTATGCTCTTCATATCTGTGTAACTTCACAATTCTCAGCATTAACAACAGCACACCTTCATGAAAACTGAGGAAGCTCGTACAAGCTGCTACCATGCAAAACCCCCACAATCATGAAAATTCCACAAGAACATCACCAGATGGACATTTAAAAATTACTCATGCTATATTTAATATGAAATACCTTTCCATTCTCGAGAATATACTTGTCCATTACTGGAACAGGGGCAGGGTAGTACGTTGATGTATTTGCTTCCTCA
The DNA here is from genome assembly GCA_013397375.1 of Toxostoma redivivum. Lineage (NCBI taxonomy): Eukaryota > Metazoa > Chordata > Aves > Passeriformes > Mimidae > Toxostoma > Toxostoma redivivum. The sequence continues at coordinate 2,510,037 of VXBI01001671.1, forward strand.
CTGAAGGTCTTCTGTACCTCAGGTTCAGGCTCAATTGATTCAGGTTTTACTTTTTCAACCTCAATGGCAGGTCCTAGACAGTTAAGAAAAGAGAGCTGTCTGCTATCCCAGAGAACATTAAATCAATCCCTTCATCACCCATGATTAGCATAAAATAACATATTAGTCATGTTCATTTTAAAGTTAGAAGTAATCTAAACCAAAATGTTACTTCTGAACATCAATAACTAAAAGCAGGGTAAGTATTCCTGCTTTATAAACATTAAAATGTTTAATTTTAATTTAAGTGCTTAATTTTATTCCTAAAGCATAAGGACAATTACAGATATGGGTAAGATTTCTTCAATGCACACTAAGGAAATTATGTTAAAATGACACTGAAATTATAAACCAAAAGAAACAATAGTAATTCTTCAAATAAGAATTGCTATATAGTTGCATAGGAACCTGCATAATTTACTGTGATAATTACATAAATTATCCACACAGAATTACAAATTTTATAGAAATCCAAAATCTCTTGAAATATAACAGAGGTGTATAAAAATAGTGAGGATCTGCAGAATGCTATGAAGGAAACAGGCTTCCTATGCTGAAGTATCATGCAAAGAAAGAATATCAAAGGTTAGAAAAACCCCATAAATTAGAATTTTGATTGTCCAATCCATCCAACACTGATTTTTATTTTTAATGTAATCAACAAAAATTATGCACAAATTAAACAATAGAATACTACTAAGCATATGTTTGAGACTTAAAAGGGGGATAATTATTTTGCCAGTCATCAACTTTTCTTTTCCAGATCCAAGTTATAAAATGTTCCTAAAAGGACAGAAGAATAAACTAAAAATAATTTGTGAACTGGATTTCATGACTCCATTCATTGCAGGGGTTCCACCAGAAATCTAGGCTATGGCCCCAAGTGTATCAGTGTCCCTTGACGTGTGGCTCTAGGATCCCAAGAAGCTCCAGCAGGCACTGAAGTTCCATGCAGGGCTAGTGGCTCCACAGCACAGCAAGGCTGCCAGCTAAAACTCTGGACACCATGGAAATAGCCCATGTCCAGAACTCTAAGGATAAACTCGCCCATTTGTCAGTGCCAGATTGTACCAGGCTGGTGCTGAGAGCACTGCACCACTCTGCAGCCCAACCCTGACATCTTCAGCCAGTGACAACTCAATCATCAAGTCACCCTCCAGCTCTCTGCTCAGTGTTTGTGCACAGGGACCCAGCCCTGAACTGATCAAACTCTGCAAGTCACGCTGGCACCACAACTCAGGTCTTAGTCACGCATCTTAAACAGTTCCTGTGCCTGGAACAAGCACAGCATTCATCCCTCCTACTTTGTGCAGTTTCATCTAGGGATTATTATACAGCAATAACAGTGCTTCCTCCGTTGTCAGCATTTGACATTTATCCTATAGCTTATTCTACACCTACATAGCCAGCTAAATGTTCTCAGCTGGCTGCCACTCCACGCTCACCAATGACTAAAAGTTGTCTTGGCAACTCAGGCAATCCTACACTGCAGTGCCACCAACAAGAGGGTCTTAAGAGCCAGCCCCAATGCAAGCATGGCACTAAAAGAGAAATCACAGAACATCCCATTTGCATTATAATTTCATTGTGATCTTAATAAGCACCTCTACTACCATGAATATACAACGGTGCAGCCAAAACAACTGAACTTCCTAAACTTGAGCCTATAAAGCTGATTCAGTCAGACTGGGGACAGGTTAAAACACCCAAAGCCTGCCCACAACATGGGCACAATTGAACAAGCTGATGCAGGGATGTAATTGCCAGTCATTAATAAGTCATTTCTGAAGCTGTTACTTTAGGAAAACATTCTTCAGCAAAGGGCTATTTTCTCATACTTTGAAAGTCACTTCGAGGAAGACACCTAAGTATAACCACCTTCTTCCTAGCAGGAAATGTTTATTTCCCTTTAATCACTTTTACTAGTCCCTACTTAGAAGTCTTTTACTGTTTTTAGCCATATATTGACACAGCTGGAATTTGGTTTCCAGAGTTTCCCCAAGGAAAAAGCTGATTAAAATCCACAACAACCACAGCTTTCACAGGTCAGAATACCTCTGCTCCAATTCATGCTTTACTACTCGCTTAGAAGTCACCACAAGAAAGCCTTTAAAATCTCTTTTTTATATTCTGATTTTTGATTCCCAAACAGAAACCTGCCTCTAACCAGGCAGTCTCCACAACAACTAGACTGCATTTTCAACCCTGCACGCTGTGAACTGTACATGCAGCCTGCACTCCCTCCTGCCTGCCAACAGAGCGGTGTGCCCCATTCACCACGCTCCAAGTTCCCCCTCTCTGCAGCTTATTTTGAAGATGATGAATGGGACATATAAAAATATATACCTCTAAAGGTTTAACAATGACAGCAGTTAGTAATAAGGATCGGGGAAAAAAAAAAGACGATTTTCAGAATGCAAGAAGGAAACATGTTTTATTGCAAAATCTTTCTCCGTCTGACTGAAGGTTTTTTATAATATCAGAGAGGCCAGCAAATAAAACTCAGGATGAAGAGGTACCTTTACCATCTCTTTTCCTCAAAAATGCATCTTAGGCTACAGCTACTCCTAAAATTAGTAAGAACATAAAAATAAATTGACTGATAAAGTGGTCAATTTGTAAGCAGTAAGTTTTTGCACATGATCTACCAGAATCTGAAACAAAACAACACAGGTCTGAGAAGTGGTAATATTGTACTTTCTGATAGAAAACCTGGGCCCTTCTTTTTTTTTTAAACATCAAAATGCCAAACAAATCTAGAAAAGCTGAAAAACAGTAATTCCTGACAAGTGGTAAAACACAAATCCCACTTCATTCTCACTACTCTAGTGTCAGTCCCAAGACACTGTAAACTGGATCACTGAAATTAAACTGGGATTAAAAATAAAACCCTGGGGGTCTGCGTGCACGTGCTGATGAATCAATGTTTCTGAATGAATGTGAATATATGTCCTGATTCTCAGCAATATAACATGAAAATGAAGAAATTATCAGGGAGCTAAAAACACCCAAGCATTATTCTTGTACTTCAGTACTTCTGACCATACTTCCAGCCACAGGAAACTGCACAGATTTTCCCTGGGAGACAGCTGTTTTTTTAAGAAGTTATTTAAATTCTTCTTTTGCAATCCAAGGGCTATTTAAAGTCCCTACAGGGGAGAGCCAGTTATTTAATTATTTAAATTATCTTACTCTCTATTGATAAAAAGAGGGCCAATTAGGTGTGTTTTCAGGTGCAACAAAATTAACTGCAAAGGCCTACAGTTGCAGGGCTTCCACTTCCCCAAGTGGGCAAGGCAAGAGGCTGCACACATTATTCCAGGAGCTCAAGAGGGACACCATAACCTTTTCCACAATACTCATCACATTTTTCCACTGCTCTGGTCCCTAGAGCCCTGGTGAAATTCCTGTCTCCTCTGTGAAGGGATGTGCCGGGAAACAGTATCCTAAAATCAGAAAGATGATATCAAGCATTTTTCCATGGATCAGTACTGATTCCAGTACCTGTCATTTGCCACAGCTGCCCCCAAGGCTCTTTCATGACAAAGAGCAATTTGGTGTCACCATGAGGAAGATGAACCTCCTCACTCCTGCCACAAAAGTGGCTCCAGTTCAGTAGCAGAGCTGAAGGCCTAAGTCTCAAGTTCAATACATTGACTTCCACCTCCTCACTGAATTCAACACGTTGATGGGAAATTAGGAGACTGACTACTTGACTGCACGTTAGCTCAAGAGGCTGTTCTATATTTGATCTGCAAGTTTAAAATGGCAACAGGCACGCATTTCCCACAGCTGCAATTCATCAGCACAAACCAGCTGTCATCTCATGCAAAGAAATCACAAGTCTCTAAGGTGAAACAGAAATGCAATTAGTTTGCATTAAGTCCAGCCTGCTAGAAGTGCAGTGTAACATAAATTACATGTAATTTGAAACTCTAGGTTTAAGAGATCACTGCAACTGCAGATGAATTCAGGATGTAATTTATTTTCAGAACAATTTTCAGAGATTATTCACATACCCAAACATACCTCATTTAAAGATGGAAAATTAAGGAAGACTAAAAAAGTCTTTACGTATCTATTCTTGATTAAAAGTAGTACTTTTTCATACTGTCATCAGACTCTCTAATTTAGGAGATGCTGAAGATGTCTCCCTTGCTAATTATTCATCAGTTTTGCACTGATCTTTCTAGAACATGGTTATTTCTCTACTGTGAATGAGGCTAAAAGGAAAAACAACAGAGTAAGCAACAGTTAATACACTGAGTCTTAAGAAATACAAATCCTGTGAAGGACAAAGCCAGCACGGCCAAATTCTACCTTTACCATCCAATGTTCCTTACAAGTAGTAATAAGGGTTTTTTTTGGTAAGTGTCGTATAGCTGATATTTTTCCAGATGTGTGATTAAATTTAAAGAACTTGTCTTCAATGTAATTGGGATTTGTTTTCAGTTGTCAGACTGATACATACAATAGAAATTCATGCCCAATATTTAGAGAAGATTCAATTTTTTTTCCAGGTTTTCTTTTCCTCTTTCTTTCTGTCTTTTTTTTTTTTTGTTTCCCTTTTTCTCCAAAGGTTTCTTTATTTGGCTGAAGCAAAAAAATGCATCTTCCTTTTCTTAAAGTGAAAGAAAAGAGACAGAATTCAGTAGCTGTCTTCATTTCACTGCTGGTCTCACCACTCCAACTGCTGTCAAGTCTACCAACTAAATTGGTACTTTACGCTGTTCAGCCCCATTGCCTACCAACATCTGGCTTGTGCTCCATTCCCATAAATTCCAGCTAACTACTTGCAGATGAAGAAACATCTTTCCATCCAAGGAAAATTTTAGAAAGCTCAGTGGAATCTCCTGCCAACCACATCGTGTTTTTCAGGCTGCAGCAACCTTGCCTATTTAGTTTTATTTAGAAAGTTAACTAGAATGTTTATGGTAAGTAACAACATTTTAATTATGCACAGTGTAACAATGATGAGCATTCACAATCAGACACCCAGTTTAGGTTGTGGGACGCTCCAAGAACCTGGCTCCAAGGGTGTGGGCACACCTGAACACATGCTACAGCACAGGCACATGCTCTCCCAGGTCCAGCTCTGTATGTGAGGGTAACTCAGACCCACATGCAAATTGCATGCACTCGTTCCAGTCCAGGAGAAGAGCCAATTTCCAACTGACATGCAAAAATTAAGTTTCCAGATACACAAAGGCAGACATAAGAACGGCATGCTAAGTTTGGATGCATAGATTTCAACCAAGTTTCAGTCACCAAGCAAATCTTCAACACAGCAGTATCACACTCTAATCGCAAATAAATGTAATTAATCAAATTTTTGAAGGTATTCCAAGGGTACCATCTTCAATGAAAAGGATGAACGTTTTATTTTGTCTTTTTTTCCCATTTATTCCAACATAATGCTTAAATAATTGTTATAAACCCAAACAAAGGAGCAATTGACCCAAGATATTTTAAACTGAAATCCAGATTACAAAAGCCTACATTTTGCAACAAGTGTTGATAAATGGGACACTAATATAAAGTTTTTAAATTATGCTTTAACAATCCATTGTTTTTCAAATAGCACGGCTGCTTAAAGCCACTGCTAAAACTTCAGGAATATATCACATTCTAATAAGCTACTAATGGGAAGAGGGATCAGAAAATGGAAGGTAACATAGTCACATAACAATAAACAAAATCCCTAAATGCAAAGGATAAATTTGTTTTAGCCCAACTATTCATTCCAGCACCTTTACTTTCTTTTTTTTTTTTAAACTGGGTTATATTGGTGTATTTTGCAGATGATGCTTTATTAACTTTTTTAGCATATATTGGAAGGTCAGAGACTCTTTATAACACAGCTGCTTAAAATGGAACTCTGATTCAGCCATACCAGCACAAAGACCTCTAGTTTTTAAAGAAAACCCCAGACGTACATAGCATACAAATTCGACACATATTGTACAGCCACAGCAGAAAACCCTTTTAACATTCAATGTCCAGTTTAACAACCACTGCTATTCTTCAAATACATTTCCATTACTACCGATCACACCTGCAAAATTCATTCAAACTAGTCCCACTTAAGTCCGGCACTTACCACTACCTAGTCTTAGCAGCAGTACATCCTGGAGCCTCCTGTTCAAGTCTCTGAGCTCTTTCATTTCTGACACGAGTGCCCCATATTCCTTTAGCTTCTTTGCCTGTTGCACAAGCTGTCTCCGCGTTCTCTCCAGCTCCTGTTGAATGTGTCTCATTTCCTCCTGTTGCTGCTGGTAACTCCTCAGCAATTCCTCATAGAGAATCCGAGGAACTACAGCATCGTCCATATTGTTCATGCCTTCTGTAGCCTCCATAAAAGCCTCCTCAGGGCTGGAAGTATTACTGAGACTCATCCCGTTCTGTTTTTCAAGGCGAGCAACAACTGCTTCAATGCTTTTGTGCGTACCTTCACTTTGTTTCCTCCCATCTTGTCTCTGCACGTTACAATAAAAAATAAATAAATTAGGAGAGTAGTTAAGACATAATAAAATCAAAATTCTACAGTCTTGGGAACTGCTAATATTCTTGTTTTCCAAAACACTGAGACAAAGCCAGTCTGCAAAAATATTTTGCCTAACAGGTTCTTATGAACATAACATACAGCATAACCAACATGCAATTGTAATCAGTAACATGCATGTACAAACTTCTGAGGCAGTTAAAGGCCTTCCTGAATTTTTGCAACACTTACAAAGGCAGTGTATATAGGTTACTTGATTCTGTATCATTAATTTCTTTTTTAAAAAGTGGATCTAGACCTCTTTTTCTTTAAAGTTTACCCTTAACATTCAGATTTCTGACAGCAATTGATTTTCTGATAAGCAAAAGAAAGAACCAACTGTGTACTCCTCTTGTCACCTGTGACGACATCAGAGGTGAAAGCAGCATGGCACAAAGCTGTTCTGTGAACTGAGGGCTTGTCCTTCCCACACTTTGGGAGACAAAACCTTCTCTGACTATGCCTACAGCACGTTCACCCAACTGCCTGATGCAGGTGACTGAGTTAACACTATCAGCAAACACTGAAAGGGATTTGAAAACACTGAAGCTGGAGACAGAATATATCATCCAGCCTCATCTTCCTTATCAACTGATTCCTTCTATATTAGTACTGCATTGCAGAGGCTTCAGGTCCTGAGAACTCTCAGTGGAATTTTACCTTCAGTCATCTGCACAAACCCTACAAATTAAATCACATCACTTTCTTGGGGCCTGGATAGTGGGATTAATATGTGACAGTACAGGTAAAGTCACTAAGTTTTACTGGCCAAATAGGAAAAGGCATTTGAATTTCCAAGCAACCGCAAGGAAAGCAAATGCAGCTCATAGATTAGGGGTGAGAAGCTGACACTATCAAATTCCCATACCACAATATCCATGAGTAATGTGGCAGAAAACAAAATTATTTGATGCTACACCTGCTGCATTCATGTTCTAAAAAACAAATTAACAATTAAAAAAAAAAGCTGGCCCACCACAAAGAAATGTACTAATATCACTCCTGCAGCTGCAAAACACATAAAAAGCCATAGAGCAATATATTGTTTTGAAGGTTGGCAGACTTTTAAATAAATAATTTTATATAAAAAATAAATACATTTCCATAGTAGGTTTCTGTCATTTGAACCTAAAAAGGCAACTGGGAGTTATAATGGAGTGATCCAGTCCTGTCAATGCTTCTTCTCAGTCACTGCTGTAGTTGGGCAGTCTCAGAGCACCCCTCCAAATTCCAAACAAACAGTGAGCAAAATGTCACAAGTGCCACCAAGAACAGCTGGTACAGCCAGGTACTGGTGACTTTTAAGGCATTCTGGGCCAAAGTGGAAGAGCACTGTTGCATTGTCTGTTGTACAGACAGTATACACGGGAAAATGTCTGATTGCACTTAAACCAGGTTTTGAAAACCCATACCCCACCCCCACACACAATGTGACCCAATTTCACCAAACACACTGTTTTAAGGGGATCAAAAGCAAGTCTGGAATTCTTAAGCTAGGATGTTTGTATATGCCCCAAGCACTTACAGAAAAGATTAAAAAAGGAAAGGAGGGGAAAAAAAACCAGAAAGACTTCAGTACCTTACTGTGTCTAAGCTCCACATCTTCTTCCCCATAATCTGTAACCTCCCCAGCTTCTTCTATGTGATTGAGAGAGAGTTTGGGGATTTTAATTTTCTTCTGCATCACACTGTTCTCAAGGTCAGTTTTGTCCTCTAAAATGCATATTAAAAATAAGGTTTTGTTACATTAATCAGTGTTCTTACTTCCAAATACTACACGAGTTAGGCAAAATCAGTTAAAAAACCCAACCTCCCATGCTCCAATCCCCTCATAATACCATGATCAAATTAGTCCATGGTGTAAATCCACTGATACCCACTGGCAATTCTAGAGTTTCAACTGGGGATCAGTCTGGCCCAACAACACGAATAAATACTGAAAAATGCCAAGCTAAATTCAAGCGATCAAAAGTGCTGATGAGTGGCTTGTACTATCACCAAAGTTAAGAGTTGAAGAGGCTTTAAATAAAACTGCCTGTATTGCTTTAAATTATGTTTACCAATGGTATTTTCATATTCATAACCCTTTGCTGCAGTTTAAACTCTGCTTAGGGTTAAAGTGAAAATAAACTTGATAATTCATCCCATACTCTAACCATCATCTGTCAGCAGCACAGATCTATTTGCACACAGGGCAGATTCTGCTGTTCTGCAAAGTGCAGGGCTGGAAAAGGGAATGTTGTTGGAGAGCTTCAAAGTGCATTACACAAAAGTTGTGTAAGAACCAAATCTGTAACAAAATTGCTACACAATCCCTATTTCATTAATTAATGGTAGTCATCCTTTTCCTTTAGACACTACAGGCAAAGCCAATAAATACCTATATGAATTTCTGCATCTCATTAAAAATTTGAAATAAAATATTTTCAAGTCCCTAATATTTTGACATATCTCAAAATTAGGTATTTAAAAATATTAATCTGAAAATACATTAAAAATATTTTAATATTCCTTAAAACGTAGAGAGGGGACAGTGAACCAAGAGAATAGTTTCCCAAATTGTGCCTGTGATAGGTAAAATTCTTGCACAACAGACAAGGTCTGAAAAGATTCACTTGCTCCTGATAGTGTCAAGGAGAATTGCATTTAAACTATTAAGCATTGCCTTCGTACACTGAGAGTTTATGAACAGGAAAACATTTTCAGTCTTCTTATCCACCTGCAAATTTATTCTGCAAAGTGTCCCATGAATATTTTTGAAAGTGCCAAGGAGGATGGCCCCCGTGAGTGCTTAGTTGCATTGACTTTTGCTTTCTCAAATTAGCATCTCTCCACAGGACCTCAAAATGGTTCATGTTGACAGTGTAGGAAAGGGAAACAAAGGTAAATCACTGTTTAATGAGGAGCAAGGCATTCATTAGAAATGAATTACACAGATGAATGCAATTCATTTTGTTACAGATAGAAATGGATCTCTTGTAGGCAAATGGTGATATTACAGCCCAAGGCTATGTAAAAAGAATAGGCAAAGAACATGCAGAATGAGACATTAGACAACCTGAAATGAAACGCAGATGGTAGCAATAAATACTAAGACAGATGCAAAAAAGGAACAGATAAACAACAAAAAACAGCTAGGCTTATTTTAGATCATTCTCCATTCCCCAGAGCACTGTGGATGCTTATCCCAGTAAAACAAAAAGGCAATCCAACTGTTTCAGTTTTGAAAAATAAACCCCTATGTTTTCATTTATCTGGAAAATGTAGGTTCATCAGAAAAGTGAGATAAGCCAATTCTAATGCCAGAGAGATGAGAAGAAAATAAGGGAGCCCTCCCCCAAAAAAACCAAGTAATACAAACTTCCAGACTGAAGGACAGACTGATGGGTATTGGTATGTTCTTGGAATTTAAGAATAAATGAATCCATACTGAAAAGGGCAAAAAAAGAAAACCACCAACATTTTCTGTGTTCTTGTATTTTGAGGCATTAGATAGATCGAGGAATCCTCTGCTAAAATATGTTCTCTCAACTCCTTGGAGAAAGAGCAGCACATGGATACTGCAGAGCCAGCTTCTCCAGACTGTTTTGCCAAACCATCTTCCATAGGCTATGCAGATGACCTCCTTCATCTAAAGAACTGAGATCAGTTTCTGTCCTCTGAAATAACCGTTGGCTTCACAACCAGATGGACACAATCCATTACTTGACACAGTTAACAAACTTGTCTGCTGACAACTCATTGAGTTGTCACAAACTGGACAGGGACACGAGCCATCCTCCCCATGGCAGAAAAAAGCGACCCTCAAAACAATCAAGGACAGGGGTCACAGAGAAGTGCCTGTGCAGACTACAGAAGTCAGCAAATACTTTCCAGCGAATAAACCAACATTAAAACAAAAACAATTTGGGAGAACAGTAATATTTATCTTTGATTTTGGCTTTTAAAGTAAATTTATAATGGTTAATAACACATTCTATGCACTTAACAGTGAAAATGAAAGAAAATACTTAGTTTGGGGTCAAAGAAAACAAATGCAAATCATCTGAATTCTTCATTCTCTTCACTCTCCACTGAATTTCAGCTTGTCTATGAAATTTATGTTTGCAAAACTTCCCTGGTTTTGAAGTTTGTTTATACATCTCCTTACAAATGCTAAGTTTGTACATTGCTGGCATGTAACTATCAACACAGTTCTCTTCCGTTCATTTGACTTTTTGGTTTTACTGCTTATCTCTATATGAACCAGTAAGATGAAGAAAGGAACTGTTTTCTCCACACACAAAATTTGAAGAAACAATGAGTTGTAGATTAAAACTCAGGAACTTTCTATATAGACAGTAAGCAAATAAATGTTCTTCTGCCTTCCAACAACAATACATAAAATATTTTTTTACATATGCTCTGGTCTTTGAAAGCTTTTTATACCTAACACAATCCATCCAGTGTGTTGAATATGAAAAGGCCTTTTGTTCTTTTTCTTTTTTTTTAAGTGCATTTTTAACCTCTGTTGTCTTCTGCATTAGCTGCAGATAGAGCCAGAAAAATATCAGTCTGAATTTGAGATTAATGCTAGAGTTCTGGCTCTTGTTCTGTAAATATTAATGGAATTTGGGAAGGGGTGGGAGGGAAAGAGTGGAGACTGGGGGAAGGGCAGGAGAAACATGAACATGCATTTACAGCAGTACTCCTTAGGATTCTCTGTTGTTGCAGCAGCAAACAAGAGACAGGTACAAAAGAAGAATCCAGCAAAAAACAAAATCGCACCTGTGATTTTGAGCCAGAAGAAAACCAGGATAGGAACCAAATACATGGACAAGCTGCAATTCAGTGCCTGAGGCTACAGAAGAGAGAGAAGGGCAGCCTAAAAGCATTGTAGCTCAGAGCTTCATTTTGTGACAATCCAAATCATTTGTCTGGACTTTGTTCCCAGTCATTTAAACCTTGCTAGAAGTTAAAAATTACACCTTCCCCTAGGTGGCTATGATCAGCTTGTTATAAAGTTGTGTCTATTGTTTTCCCTAGATATGCAATGAGTGTTTCAGTGATATCAATTACTGAGAACTAGCACTTAACATACTTAATTAGGCACTCTTAAAAAATATGCAGGGTGGAATGCACAATACAAGAATGGATTCCCTCTGTTCTTTAGAAAGGGACATTCTGAAAGACACATGTAAATTAGGAAAAATTGCTTTTGTTCACAGAGAATCTGGCATTCCGTGATTCAAGATAAAGAGTAAAGCATGCTGGAGTAATTGTACTCCAAGAAAAGATCAGACTTGGAGAGATCTTGGCAGTCAGCTCTTCACGGTTCTGAGGTGCAGGGCTCAAGAGCCAGGGCACATGACAGCATCTCTCCCCATCCAGGCTTCTCCCAAAGCTGAACGGGCAGTCAGAAAAAAGTGAACTGCTGAGGAATTTCAGAGTGCCTGGGAACACATTTGGCCTCAGCAGTGCTCAAAGAAAGAAAAGCCTAAACAGCAACCCTGCATTATAAAATTTCTATCAACTAGCAAAGCATAAACTGTTCTTGGAATGCTTTCTTCAATGAGGCCCTCATTTCAGCGTCAGGATGGGTGGATCCAGGCCAAAAGGTAACATCTTCAAGTCTAGAGGGGAAGGGAACTGAGGCAGAGAAAGCAACTTTAACTGGGCAGGGAATTGGTTAAATCCGAGGAGAAATATGTTAGGGCTCTAAAACCGAAAACCCTATTGTGGGAAGTAAAATAAAACTATGAAAATATCAAAGTCTCCTTAAAGCGACCCTTACTTTCTAATTTAGAAATAAGGACTGAACAAACTAATCCCTTCAAAAAAGAGTTCAAATGCTGATTTTTTTCCATTTTCGGATTGAAAGCTGGAAAAATAAAGGAAGAGAGCTCTGCACTCCAAATGGATGAGTGATGGCAGGTCTGGTATCAGTCCAAAGAAGGGGCTTGGCAATGCTATAAATCTTACAGTAATAAAATGAAAGAACCTTGAACAGAATTCGTCCTTCCCCTAAGCCTTCAAAAAAATTCCACTCCTTGTGAAAAATGATATGCTGACAGATGAAAAAACTTACCATCAGCCTTCCCATTTCCAGGCATGTACCCAGCACATATGGACAACACCTGCACAAGATTCCCCACACACTGCTGCACTGAACTGGTTTGCTACTGATTCAGCCAGGTTGCTTCTACAGAGAAGGAAAGATCACCTGCCTGGGCAGGCTGTGCACTGGTTGAAGATCAGGAAAAGCAAAAGATGCATAAGAACCAAAGCAAAGATCTCATAACCAAAGGTGTATGTGGTGCTTTAAAGCAAACACACCAAGCACAACAGGGCATGTATTCCTAAGTGGCACTTACACACAAATAAACAATATTCAGTACTGCTGTGACTGAGAAGGAAAACAGCGTGATAATAATAATAATTTTTAAAAAGCCACCTAGCTTATTTGAAGCTGGAAAAAAAAGAACTATAAATTACTTTCTTAGCTAATTTAATGCAAACATTAAAGGAGGACTTGAAGAGAAAGAAGAGATGAGATTTCAGAAAATGTAATGATCCTGCAGGCACAGAAGATATTCAGGATACAAAGCAAAAGGCAATGTGCCTCATATAAAACATGTCTGAGCTAGGAGAATGCTGAGATTACGACCACTACCAAAGAAGAAACTGAGAATGACAGTAACAAACACAGGCCAACAGACAGCAGCAGAAATGCAGAAATTATTTGAAGAGGACAGGTGCCACCCAAAACAATGCAACTATAAAAAGGAGGAGTGTGCAAAAGCAGGGTCAACCAGGTGCTGGCACAGTCAATTCAGGATTTGGGTAGTAAAATTTACTATATTGTTTTGCTATGTGTTTTTGCAGACTAGAGGAGAGCTTTATGGGAGGGACAGAGGAAAAAGATTCCCGAAATAAACACTGGGCACAGTGAAAGCACTTCAGAAGTACATTTAGTTGGACAGAAAGGTAGAGCTGAGTGTAAGCAACAAAGTGGATGAGGAGTATATAAGAGACAGAAAGATTTTGAGTTGAAAATGACAAACGAGATTATTCCTCTCCTTGACTCTAAATTCAAGGCAAATTGACAAAAATTGTAAGAAAATATGTTGGGACATCCTAAGCATAAGATGAAAAAGATTTCTGCTAAGGGTGTCAGAAAGGGAAGCTGAGAAAAAAATGTAAGTGAGAAAACTTAGCAATAAAAAGGCAGAGCTGAGAGATGCCTTCATCTGGACTTGTATCACTCCCAAAATTTTAAGAACTAAGTAGTTCTGCAGCACTTCACCAGGAAGAGAAAATGAGAAAGCCACATGAAAAAGACAAAGCACACAAATGAGTGACTGGAAGGTTGTCTTCAGAGCACAAAGAAGAGTGAGCAAAGAAGTCAGGGAAGAACAACACATCAAGCAGCACTGTGACAGGCAGGGATGATAAGCACAGGAAGGTGAAGACATGCACTTGAGGAACTGGCCCAAAAGGCTGCTAAATCTTGTGAAGTGAATTTCAATAAAGTCTAAAGAATAGGAAACAGGGTGAAAATAATTCTTAATCAAACTGGGGAAAGGCAAGATAGAAAGGTCTTAAACCACTGCTTGACAGGTTTAGAGATGATGGGTAAGAAGGATGATGTGCCAAGAGCCTGAACCAAGGCTGCTCACTGATGATGGAGAAAAAGCCACACCTGCTTTGTACAAAGGCACTAAAGAAGGGAGAGAAAGATAAAGGAGCCAAAATCCTACAGAAGCAGAGCATAGATTATATAAACCTCCTAAGTCCTCCCTCAAGTCCTACATCAAGACTGGCTCTTGCTCATTAATATTTAATACAACAACACAAGTAAATGCACAAAGCATGGACCTGCTGCTGCTTTCACAAAACCCAAAACAAACTAAAAATAAAAAAGAACCTACCATGCCAGCTAATGAAGCAAATAATGTTGAGGTCCCAATGCAATTTTTTTTCCAGTGGAGCAACTGAGATACCCAGTCTTATTCTGGTAGGAGTGAGAGTTACTGATAAGGCCACCTATTTGTAGTCAAATTTCTAATGCACATGGGAACACTCAAGTATTTTGTAACATTCTCCTTTTGCATGTGCTCACTTACCAGCAGATTGTTCAGATCTACAGATCTGCAACAAAAACTCACATGTATTTTCTTCCTTAATTTCTATTATTAATATGAAATCTATTTTTCAGTTCAAAAGTAAATACAAAGTCTCATCAAAAATAATTAACCAAAGGCTACCAGGCTCAAACTAATACAACTAAAAATAGTCATTATTCCTTGTCAGCAAAACTCTCCCTTTCATCTAACTTTTAGTGCTACTAGAACTTGGCTGCAGCACAAATACATGGAGCTGGACAATCAAGTTAAGAAAAGACTATGCTGAGAAACAGGAAATCATGCTCTCTACAAGACTGAGGATGGTTTTAATCCTGGATCCAGTATTTACTTAAGTACTGACCTTGAATAATTCAAACTTTTCATCTTACTGTCCCCATCTAGCCCACTGAAGTGTTGTACAGATTTGTTAATATTTGTATAATACTCTGCACATGTCAAACACAAAGGATTACACCTATTATGGAACAACTCTCTTAATCCTTTCTGAAACAAATACACTAATACAGCGTTACCATTAAATTTAAAAGAAACCCTGAAAACAAGCAGGATGTGAAAATTCCATCCTTTATATCTTTCCTCTGCACCTACACATGAAAATCGCCTATGGGCTTTACTTTTCAAAAACTGGAACACAATAAATATTTTGCAAAAAAATATTTAGAACAAAAGCTGTGTATTTCCTTAGAAGTTCAAAAGTTCACTGAAAGAGATCATCAATCTCAACGACAGCCATAATTTGTTAATCTGGCTGCCCTCAGCAGCCCATCTGTATTAGACTGTACAATTATATTAGGACCAAACCCTGTGATGATGTGATGATCACACAGGCCACAAAGCCATGGAGATGCTGTCCAGCAGGTAAAGCTGCAGCCTACAGACAGCACTCCAGGAAGACTCCACAACATCTCTGCCCAAGGAATAAGCTCACTATGCAAATAGCAGGTGGATTTATGCATTTTTTCAGTTTCCATACAAAAATCACAATGTGGGTCAGCCACTACTATTTTCAAAGGAATTCTTTAAAAAAGCAAATAATTGACTGACTGGCATTTAGGCAATACACTGGAAAAAAATGTTTTACTGTTAAATTATGAAAACAAAAACATTAAGTTACATTTTTTTCCCTTTTCACTCCCCTGCAAATTTTAGCATATTTTAATTAGTTTTAGTTACCATAGCTACCATAACCATACTATCTTTGAAGTCAATTTTATTAAAATCCTGAGTTTCATGTTTTTACTGTATGCTAGCTGAGCTTACACAACATTTACAAGCATAACTGGTATTAAGTGGTGCAACATAGGTACTAAGACCAAGAAAAACAACAATAGTGTAGGTCACCTGTATGTCTCTATGTTATAAAAATAAATTAGATGATGATATTCAGAATAAGCAGGGTAATACAGAAAAGGAGGAAATTACATGTAAGTGCAAAATCTTCTTGCACGGATAAATCCCAGCTTTTTCATTAATTTTTACTGGAATTTTAGCCTGCTGATGACATCACCACTCTCATTAGGGTTACTCCAAACCATTACTTAGCAGTTAAAATTTTAAAAGTTCCAAATTTTTTTTTGCTGCTGCCATTTAGCTTTGTGTCAATGTGCCACAATAAGGCTTCAACACTGAACAAACAGAAATGACACCAAAAATGCCCCATAAAATTGTGCCTTTGTACAAGTCCTTCATATCTCAGATATGGTCCTACATTAGAATTTAGAAGAAGGGGAAAAAATCCTCCCCCCTTCATCTTACATGAGTTAAAAATAAACCAGAAATGGATCAAATACAAAATGAGTGTGAAATTTAGCTTTAAATATTTTTCATGAATACTGCCACACTTGTGTTCAGGACTATATTTAGGAGTGTGAAGTAGTTAGTTACACTGTTACAGAAAATGATTTGCTGATCCTCTGCATACAGCCAGCTCTTTTACCGGCTGAAAAGGTAAAAACACAGCAGTAGCACTTCAGTTAAGGGTGACAAAGTGGCCATGCACATTAATTATCACAGTAAAAATTTGAAAAAAATTTGAAAAATAAAATTGCTATTCTGAACAAGGTTACTTCAGCAGTGCCTAAACTGCTGGGCTTAGTTTCTCTCAATGAGCAGAGCGGACCTTTGGCATGGCAAGCCCTGCACAGGAGGTGACACCACCATTAGGGACAGCTGACTTACTGCTCAAGGGCAGTGACACAAAAGCTCATCCTAAGTACTCCCAAACCAGCCCAGGAAGCATCAACTAAATTAAAAAGAGCCTGTGAGGAACTGCAACCTCTTCCTGGCACTTCTTTACTCAGGATAACCCCAAGGATCAGCTGAGAAGCACTTGCAGGTGCTCTGACATTTTTCCTGGTGCCATTTCTCTCCAGGTGTCCATCACACACCATCCAAGCAATGCATCCCAGCAGGGGACAGGCCCAGACATTCCTGGGAACAAAGAGTCAGCTGTCCCTACCACAATGGTTCATTCACCGACTGCCCTGGGAAAGGAAATGGGACACCTGGAGCATGCAGGAGCATGGGATGGAGCATGGGGACAGTGGCCACAGCCAGGACCTGCTTTATGTGCTCCAACTTCCCAAGCTGTTGGAATAATGCAGTACTCATGTCGGATGATACAGTAACATCTCACCATGAGCTGCACAGGCT
>VXBI01001671.1:2531387-2847160 GCA_013397375.1 Toxostoma redivivum
CGGCAGCGGCAGCGGCCCCGGCCCCGGCGCTGCTCGCCGCAAACGGCGCTGCACCTGCGGCCCCGCACGGCCCCGGGCCGGCCCACGGCCCCGCCGCCCTGCCGGACACATAGCCCGCATGGGTCCCGGCTCCCACGTCCCCACCCTCGGCCGTGGCCAGAGCCCGGTGGGTGCCCGTGCTCCAGCTCGGCCCCAGGAAAGGTCTTGGGAAGCTCTTTTTGCCCCCCCAGTTGAAAACTTCGTACGCGTGTGCCGCAGAAATAGGCTTTGTTCCAGAGAATCATGGAGTGGTTTGTGTTGGAAGAGACTTTAAAGATCATCTCATTCCGACCCTGCTGCCATAGGCAGCACCTTCCGCTGAACAAGATTGCTCAGAGCCTCATGCAGCATGGTCTTGGACACTTCCAGGGATGGGGCATCCATGACTTCCCTGGACAACCTGTACCAGAGCCTCACCACCCTGACCACCCTAAAGAATTTTCCTGGTAGCCAATCTAAACCTACACTCTTTCAATTTGAAGCTGTTTCCCCTTGTCCAGTTACTACATGCTCTTGTAATAAGTATCTCCTCATCTTTCTTATATAAGGAAGTCCCTTTCAGGTGCTGCAAGGCCATAATAAAGTCACCCTGAAGCCTCCCCCAGGCTGAAGAATCCCGATTCCCTCAGTCTTCCCTCTTGCAGAGGTGCTCCATCTCTCTGATCAACTTGGTGCTCACCTTTGGAGGGGAAACAGAAGGGTGGCACACTGAGGGATTTTTCTGAGGGTCAGGGCAGAGCCAGCGAGTGCAAGGAAAAGGGGCAGGAGGGACCTGTGGAGGAGAGTGGATGCTTCCTGGCCAGACAACATGACACAGAACCCCACAGTCATCTGCCACTTGGCAACAGCACTCGAGCATCAGCTTTTACCTGAAGGTCCTCTTGGTAACAGAACCACCTGCACTCCATCATTCTGTGCCCTGGTGGTTTCTGGAAGAGCACAGAGCTCCCCCATCCTCCCCCAGAAGAGCACAGAAAGCTGAGAAAAGCAGGTGTGTCAGAACAAGGGTTAGAGACAGTGCAGATTTTATCACGAATTCCCAAACTTTTGGAGACTCTTAGATACCGAGTATGGATTTTGAGCTTCACGTATGAAAATGTGGCAAAACTGCTTATGGTTTGGAGCAGACTCATACTGCTGCTTCTGGCCCTGAGGTCTGTTTTACCCAACCAGACTTAGCAACAGAACAATCACACAGGGAGAACTATTTAATGTAAAAATAAAAAATAAGAAATCACAGAATTAGTATGAGAGAGGGTCATCACAAGTTTTTTGTTTGCAAAACACCAACACAAAATGAAACCAAAATACATAATCTTTGTGGGTTTTCATATCCCTAGGCATTTGCAGTACTATCTGTGCCCATTGCATTGAGTAAAACCACACTGAACTTGTTTATCCTGGTTATCTTTTATAGACTTCCTCCTACATGGGGACAGACAACAATGCAGTTCAGTTTTAACTGAGCACTGGCACAGGTTTCCAGAGAGCTTATGGAGTTTCCATAAAGTTGGGTTGGAGGTAACTCAAAAGCATCTGGACGTGGTCTTGGACAACCCATTGAGCAGAGGCTGGATTAGGTGAGCTCCTGAGGCTCTTCCAGCCTCAGCCATTCTGTGACAGTGCCAGAAACTTTTGGCTGTGCCCAGCAGAAATCTGTCTTAAACAGCATATGAAAACATAAGGAATCCATACAGGTGTAGTTAATCCAACGTAAGCATTTCACCAACAAGCTGTAAACTTCCCATGCAGTAATGGCAGCTTTATTATTTTAGCAATTACGGAGTTTCGCAAATACTCCAGTTTAAGATTGGGGATTTAAATGGCAGTACTTTATGTTAACAATAAAGTATTGCCAGACTGGTGTGTAATTACAGGCAAATATAAGTGTGCTACGAAATATAGATGACAAATGTATTCTAGTAGCGAGTCTGCAAGGGAAATGAAATTCCAGCAAGGATTGTGTTGCTGATCAAACAATACCAGCTGCTGTAGCACTGCTGTCTCCTCTACCTTGTGTTACAGTGGGGTACAGGGAGCTGCAGAGAGATGACAGGACAGGCTCATTGCTGGAATTACTCTATGGACTGATAAAATTACATGAAGGACAGTTTTGTCCTACTAAGTTCAGTGGCCAGTGAGGGATTGGGTAGACTGCCTCCTGCCAGGATTGTCTTCCCTCCATAGCTGAATTCTATTAGGGGTGTGTAAGGCTGCTGTTGGGGGAAAGGAGCCCAGAGCAATGGTAAAACTGGAAATAAAAGGAAACAAAGTGAAGGTCAGGACTCAAAAATTAGTTTGAGTTGGAAGGGGAGAGATCTCTGGGTACCAAAGACACCTGGGTAATTTGTCCCAATGAAAGAAAACCGAAAGGCTTCCTTCATGTGAAGGCAACTAGCACCATAGTGGGTTTATTGGTTGGTTGTTTGGGGTTTTTGGGGGAAAAGGAACACTCTAAACTGGTGTTTGCAATATTATACATTTGAATGTTCAATTACAGGGAAGACTGTAAAGATTTTTGTATCAGCAGCAAAAAAATAAAAGGTCTCAAATCCTTTAGGCAGGCTGTTTCACAGTTCTCCACTGAAGGACGTTTTTGGGAACAGATAAGGGTCGGGATGATAAATGTATGTTGACTCTTGGTCCCTTGCACACACGTTGAGCCAGAAGGCATTATAATGCTAAAGAATTAATAATGATCCCAATACATTTTTTCTTCTGCCTACAAGGAACAGTGTTAATTTCTGGCTTTAAAATCTATAAATAATCTGCACTGGTTGGCTGTGAAGCTGAGGAAAAAAAATCCATTAAAGCAGCAAATGAAACACAAGTCACTTGTCACTCCTGTCTTTTGGACCTTTCCCATTTCTACTAATGGTTAGCCAGCTGCTTTAACACGTAGTTGAGCTTGAAGTTTAAAGGTGCAGAACTATTTTAAAGGTGTAGATTTTAAAACTCATGGTTAAGAGAATTCCTGGAACCTCACTGGATTTAAATCCTTGAGCCAGTCCAACCTTTTAGAAACAGCACAGCCCTGCTGAGAAGTAAATTGTACTTTCAAAATGCAAATCAAGCCTCAGCTTAGAAAGTAATACTGTCACTCCAAGAATGGAGAAACCACAGAGCACAGTCCCAGCCCTTGTGGGACTCCTGAGTGGCTCTTTCTTGGAACACTATCTATATTTTGCTGGTGTTATTTTTCTTGAAAAGTAAAGAAAGCATTCAAGTAAAAGTGGATGTCCGCAGCTTTCATGTGCACTCTGTGTTTTCACTTAAAGACACTAACTGAAAAGCTAATAGTTCCAATAAAAGTTATGCAAGTGCTAAATCTCTTTTCACAGCAAAACATTAAAATTAGGCTCATCATTCACATTACTCCATATTTAGCACCAGATTCTCAAAGGACACCATACTGACTTTAAGTCTGCTAAAGAAGAAATTCCCATTTTCTTTTACTGTTGCAGTGGAGGTGCTTCACTACTACCTGATTCTTCAGTAGTAACCATACATTGTACTACTATTAGGAATCCCTACACATTGAATATGTGGTTTAGAAAACTGTTGTTTTCTTGTGGATTTATTTGTCCTCCAAGTAGTGCATTTCTTCCATAATTGTTTTCAAGCTCAAATATACCTTGAAGGAAAGATATATTCACAATTTTTTTGGGTGTCACTGTATTGTAACAATGGCATTAGAAGTCATACAGTTTAAAGAACTCAGCTAACAGTGCACAAGAACTGAAGACTGCTCAAAGGTTTATGTATGTTCAGGCATACAATATACTCGCAATCTGGCTAATTTTTATGACGAACATGATAATAGAGTGATCAGAAGATATCTCCATTCCATGGTTTGCATTTTTTTTCTTACAATGAAGTACAAGACAAAGTCATTTCCATGTATAAATTAATTTTTCTCTGAACAAAGTCATGTGCATCTTCTAGGTGTTGAGAGAGAGGGGGTGCTTGGAAGAGGGAATCTACTGTCTAGATGGAGCAGGAGAAGTATTCCAGAGGGTTGTTCCCCTTTATATTTTAAAATAAATTTTAAGTCTTGAGACACTGTCACTACACTGTGCTTTCAGCATCACAGTGATTACATATAAAAATACAAACAACAACAAAAAAAGAGGTCCTGTTCCTGTGTGATCCTAGGAGGTGGATAAGAAAATATCTGTGTCCATATATAATTCTAAAGCACTCCATTACCAAGAGTTAGGGAACCTAGATTACACAGATAAATTCTGAAGATTTAATCTTTTGAAATCTGTGGCCTTAAACCATCCTCAGTCCCAATTCCTCCGAGTGATCTATCTTTTCTCAGGGCTGTGGATAATACTCAATCATCTTTTACAGTAAACTCTCACACCGTCACAGAATATTCTTTCAAAGAAATGAAACACAGGCAACACTTTATGGATCCATTCGCATAGGAGACACTTATTTCCCAGCTGGTGCATTCTGTAGCATGAAAAGGTAACAATTAAGCCAAAGTGTCCACAGGAGAAGGCACTTTTCTCACTGTTAATGACTGGCTGGAGAAACCAAGAACCAAAGAAAAAGCCAGACGGTCATTAACTGCTGAAAAATCCTGACCTAAAGGTCATTATTGCTATTATAAAATTGGAAAATGAAAAAGTAATTTTTTTCTTTGGGTTTTTATATTAATTAGAAATATAAAATTCTGGTGTCTGTTGCTGTGGATACTGATCTGTAAGGTACTTATCTTTCCCATTCTGGCAGGCTATACAATGGATAGATCTGGGACTGGCAACCCTTCAGGAATGTGTGCCAGACTGTATTTTCCTCTTCCAAATTACAGGTTAAACGTGCCCACATAAAGTCAACAGGAACCAGGAGACGCTGCCAGTCGGCACCATCGGTGAGAGCAGCAATTCCCCCACCCTCACCCAGCCTTGTCTGGGAGCTGCAAATGACTCTCAAACATCGTGGCCTCTCAAACAGCTCCTACCCTCATGTACACCATTCCAAATCTTGCTGGATGCCATCTTTCGCACTCGGGTGAAATGCTGTTTTCCATGTGATAAACTCCTTTCCTGCAAGGAAAGTAGGCAAGGCTCTGTGTGAGCTGCCTGGTGCATGGGCTCACCTGTAAAACGCGTCCTTCAGGTGCCATTGCCGCCGTCTGCACAAACTGCTCTAGAGATGATATTGCTCTTGCAGCCCAAATGATCTTTATTGCTACTACCATCCACTGATGGCTTCAGCCTATATATTTTCACTCTAACTGGAAATTTTATTTGAGATTTGCCCTTTCTTATTATAAACCAGACTTTCCCCTGGCTTTTGACAGGCGTTTTACTAATATGACTCTAAAAGTAGCTTTACGTACATAGATTTTGCACCACCACAAGAATTTGATTCTTTCTGTACTTCAGATGAAAAAGTGACTTTTTTGGCAAAGACTAAAGTCTTTTTGTAACCTTTGGGCTTCAGTGTAAAATATCATTACTAGACACTGCCTATGAGTATGTTAAGGTTTAGACAGATCATCTAAGTAAGGTAGTATTAATGACCCTTTTTTGTAATCTTTTCATTTTGGTTTTCTGTTTTCATGTCTGTACAGTACTGTTCCGTCTTGAATGAGCATTTATGTCTCATACTGACAGGGAAAATGATCCTGCAGCCCTTTTCTGCAGAGACCTATTCTGCTTGAGAGGTTCATACAAGTAATGTAGGATAGATACAGAAGGAAAGGAGGTCAGCTACTAAAAATGCAGGACTGCATTTTTTCAAAAAAAGTACCTCCACATACTCCCACTTTCCTTTAGAAATCTGATTTTTGCAAGAGTGATGACAGGCTCCAGAGATGGTTCTTGCTGTTTTGGAAGGTTCTGGACCATCAGCAGCTGCAGGAATTGGACTGAGTAAAGGCAGAGTCAAAACTGCTTAAATAGATGTTTTCACAACGCAGTGCTTGTTAATTTATACCCCTGTCATATTCCTTCTAATCCCTTTCAAGGCTGGTTATATTTCATTATAAAGTGAGTTTTTAGAAAATGTTCCCAGGACTTAGTGCTCACATCTCCCGACTTCAGAAGGTAGAGTTTTCTACTTTTAATGAAAGTCACAATCAGAGATGGACCAGCTGCTCTTCTGAAGAACATCAACTAATGTGAGCACATAAAATCCTGTTGTGGAAGGTGAATGGGAGATAACAGAGCAGGAATAATCCTTGGAATATTTCAGAGAAGTGCCTTCCTCAGCTGTGTATTGTTAATAATCATGTTTAAATTAAAAGAACAGAAAATGAAAGCTGAAACTGGTGGCAAGTGAAAGTGCTCCCTGATCTAAAATCCTTCACTATGCTCTCTGAACCCGTCCACTCTAAGTAAAACCAGACATCTTTATCATTTATGAGTTATGAATACAGCTGCACATGGTCTGCTCTAGTAGATGAATTAAAAAAGAAACCAACAAAACAACAACACACAACAAGCAAATGTGAATTGAAAGGAGTTGCTGTGACCCAGCTCCCAAAAATTCATACAAGGGGGTAACTGTGATAGACCCTTCCAAGAATTGTTTTAGTTTTTCAAAGCAGAGTAACTCCTTTTATCTCATATGGCGTAGATGATTGGCATTCATCTTTGTCCCACTTACAAGGAAGGTGTTCCCTCAAAATAGAAAATGGCATAGGAAACTGATAATCCAAGGGGTGTTTGAAACTTCAAGGGTCTTCTTGCTTTGCTGGTATTTTCCACAAAAGCCTGGGCAACATCTATTGTTCCATAATATTTAACATTCAGGGGAATCAGGATTTTTTTTAAAGTGTGATCAGAAAGCAGGGCCCTTCCTAGGCTGTCCCAGAATTCCTCATAACAAAGAAAGCTTTGTATCATAAAGAAATACCTTGCACTAGAATACCCCAGGGAAACCAGGGTTTGGTTTTTTTCAAACGAAGACGGGAATGTTCGAGTTTGAGGTTCCCTTTAAGTACTCTTCTAACATGAATATTTTTAAGGATGCTCTATCAAGTTCATGCATGAAATGTCACCCAGCCGTTAGTATATTTCTATGCAAATACAGCTGTGAAAGCTAATAACTGAAATCTGCATTTTTTCCACATTTCCAGTGTATTAAGCAACTTCTCATTCTTTCCTGTTTTGTAACTCACATTAGCTTCTTGTATCAATAAAACAAAGCTCGGGTTATACAGCTTCCTGCTTGAATTCTCTGCAAACATCAAAGGTGGACATTTGAATAAGCAATTTAATGTATACATTTTTATTCAGTTCAGTATACTGATTTTCTCCTGGTAGGAATAAGAATTCTGCAAGATGACTGCAGAGAAACACACCATTCAGAATATGAATTGGAATATTCTTGCAACACTTTTCAGTGTGGATGGTGTGATATTAAGATTAGAATCCTGCATATAATCAGATTTTGATGCTTGTACACATAGTCTGGTATTTCTTTTCCTTTACAAGGTTTGTATGCAAAAACACATCAATCCAATTTGGAACATGCACTGTCTACAAATACTACACAGTCCAAACTGATGAAAAAATAATGTCAAGGAAAATAAGAAAGTGCTGGGGCACTGCAGCATACAGACTTTGCTAAATTCATCAGAAGTAGTTTTACTGTTCTGAACACAGAAAATATTACAAAACCAGTCCTTCCAGAACAGTGAAAGCAAACAGGGCTCGTGTCCATGCCTTTATTAAATCTTGGACTAAAGATTGACTCTTTGGGAGCTGTAAATATTTCTTTAATCTTTCGAATTCTTCTGATATGATACACACAGAATTTCTTCCAAATAGCCTATATTTTCCAAATTCCCTCTCTTATTTTTACCAGTACATATAAGAGGTAACAAAATAGAAAAGATAGGATAGGTGGGGATTTTATTAGGAGCAAAAGGGGCCACTACTGAGAATATATTACAGTATTTAGGGAACATAAATATAAGGCATACCTTCAGCTTTTATCCAAAAATCCAAGAGAAAAGACCACAAAGCAAAGGAAGTCTGAATTTTGTTTAAGGGTTAAAAGGAGGTCGGCCCACTGCAGTAGCTCAAGATTCTGCTTCAGTTGTTAACTGATTGGGAAGTAAGCTAATAATGCTTTAGATAAAGTTTCACTGATGAGAAGTGATGAACTGAAACATTTCTTAAGAAGTAATGACAGTTCAGAAGACACCATTATCTGTCCTGCCTCTGACCTGGAGGCACTATCTAGAATCACAGAATCATGGAATCTTTTAGGTTGGAAATGACCTTTAAGATCATCAATTCCAGCCATTAACCCAGCATTGCCAAGCCCACCACCAAACCATATCCATTAACACCACATCTACGCCTCTTTTAAATATCTCCATGGATGGTGACTCCACCACTTCCCTTAGCAGCCAGTTCCAGAGTTTGACAACCCTTTCAGGAAAGAAATTTTTCCTAATATTCAATCTAAGCCTTCCCTGGTGCAGCTTTTGAGGCTGTTTTGTCTTGTCCTATTGCTTGTTACTCAGGAGGAGTGACCAATCCCCACCTGGCTACAAGCTCCTTCATGGTAGCTTTAGGGGTTGTTAAGGTGTCTCCTGATCCCCCTGTTCTCCAGGCTGAGCCCCCCAGCTCCCCCAGCTGCTCCTCCCCAGGCTGCTGCTCCAGACCCTGTCCCAGCTCTTTGCCCTTCCCTGGACTCGCTGCAGCCCCTCAATGTCAGTTTTGTCACACAGCACTCGAGGTGTGGCCTCACAGTGCCAGTGCAGGGGACAGTCACTGCCCTGGTCCTGCTGCCACACCATTGCTGGCACAAGCCAGGTGCCATTGGCCTTCCTGCCCACCTGGGCACAGCTGGCTCGTGTTCAGCTGCTGCTACCAGCACCCCAGGGCATTTTCATGGTCTCTCCAAAAATCTCACTAAAACCACTCCTGACAGCTCTCATGGGTTTTGTTTGTTTTGGGGTTTTTTTGACTCTGTTAACCAAAAGAACAAGGAGAGTAGCTGTTCTTGCCTTCACATCACGTAGCAAAATGAACTCAAAGAGAGGTTGGACCTAGCAAGGACTCTGGTGGACCTCAGATATCTACATGCAGCTTTACAATCCAAGAAAACACACAGAGTTGTTGCTTACCCTGCAGGGCTCTCTGAGTACAAGATCTCAAACACCATCTGTGCTCAGTGTGGAAGCTGCCAAAACCCCATCCACAGAAACCATGGAGCACAGAGTGTTGTAACTCTCGTCTTGCTCTAGAGCAAAGATTGGAAAAAGACACCTCCACTTTTACTTTAATTCTCACCCCTGGAAGGTGCAGATACAAAGGTCCTTTCAAAAATAGGCCACGGGAGATGTATTTCAAAATCCACCAAGACCACGAGATCACCAGAGTGGTGTCTTCCATTTTTGATTGATAAACTCCTCACTGAGATTCTTACCTGGCAAGTGAGGTGCCTGGCTTTGGTTCCCCATCTGCCTGAAGGGGTTCAGCCCTTCCATTCTGCACCTCCACTAACAAAATCCTTTTCTTCACCTAAACACATGTAACTTCCTCTAAAAAAAACCCCAGGAGAGGAATACATCTGTCTCCCAGTCTCCTGCTCACTGTATTACACTCCAGATGAGTTCTTCCTGACCACTTGTAAAGGTAAAAGCACAGCAAGTAACCAAGCTACTGCAGGGTCATGTATTTCTTCCACTGAGAGCAAACTGCTTTCAATTTACTCATGTTCACAGAATCATAGAATGGTTTGGGTTGGAAGGGACCTTAAAGATTATCTAAAATCACCTCCCTTGAACTGCTGACTGTGGTGCTCTTGATAGGTTTGGCTTTCTGGGCTGCAGGCACACATGGCTGGGTCATGTTGAGCTTCTCATTAACCAAAATCCTCAAGTCCTTCTCCTCAGGGCTGCTCTTAATCCATTCTCTGCCCAGCCTGTATTTGTACCTTGGATTGCCCCAGTCCGTGTGCAGAACCTTATTTTAAGAGCACATATATAAGAGCAGCCACTGTAAATCAGCAAATTTGCAGAACACTTGTTATTCCTCAATAATTTCTTTAGGGGTCTGTATTCTAGAGAGAAAAGTATTGCTAAAGTGGGAAGTAAAAAATGTAAGTAGCAATTAGACTTTCTCTTAAATACTCAAATAGCTCCAAGGTTATGTTTTCTCTGAAAAATATTCTCACTGAGTGTATTTGGTGCTCTTGCAGCATATTACATGTTTTAGCTTCTTTGGGGATTTAGTTTTTTAAACCTTCAGATTTAAGGCAAATGGAAGTGGAATAAAATGTTTACATATGAATGCCTCACTTTAATTGTTTTGCATTTTGGGGTTTATTTGATTGTGGTCCTTTCTCAAATAGCAAGATCAATATAAATGCCCTCCTCAGGAAGACTAAGAAGAAAACTAGAATTCCCTCTGTCTTAAAATTTGCCTAAAATGGCAGCTATGTCTTTGAGCTGCTATTTAATTAACATCAGTGGAAGACTGTCAGTAATCAATCAGTACTGCTGAGTGGTTTATTTACTTGGAAGAAAATACGGCTTTTAGTGCATAACTTTCATCTTTTAAGTTTAGAAGTTTTGGTACCAGTGATATAATTTGCAAAGTTATCTCTAGGCAATTAAAATATATTCTATCGTTTAACCTTTGGATGATGTATAAATATGCATAGACACTCCTACAAGGCAATTTGTCTGCCAATCTGGAAAATGCTAACGCTGTAGTCAATAAGTCAACAGTCTGCAATGTTAAATTATGAAATCAGAAAGAAGTGCAGTTCACATTCATTCCAGATATAAAGATCCTAAGGATTTCCAATTTTCTGTGTGGGACAATAAATTTCAAAGACGACGGTATTCTGCCCCAATAATCACGATCTGCACAGCGTGTTCAGGTATTGTTGGAGAGATTAAAACCACAAAAACAGAGCAGAACAGCTCAGCATCAGATAATCACAAGCAATTCTATGTCAGCAACAGACAGCTGGAGACATATGCCAACAATATTGTAAAATAGGGAAAATGGAGATTTCGTGACAGCAAGGACATGGGTTTCATACATTAAGCTAAATCTTAACCCAAAACATTGAAATTGTTGTTCACAAGTAACAGCTCTCTATCACAGTGTTCAGAAAGTCTACCATTCAGCATAAAAACTATGTAAAGAAAAATTAGGCAGAAGAAGGTATTTGTTTATCTAATATTTTGCATATTGAGCATCTATTTGATTTCAGTGTTATCATGGACAAAGAGATCAGAATATTTTTTGCTGTATCAGCTGGAAGAGCTGTCCAGTTATGGACTAATGATTTGTGAGAATCTTATGTGAAAAAGCAGTTAGATGGAATTTTATCTACAAATATTTGTCTAAAGATTTTTGCTTCCAAGTACAGTTTCAAAGAGAATGAACAAATCTTGACCTAACTTCAGTTATTCTGTTTTTCCCTTTCCCTTGAGTTTCAAGTGTCCCTGCTCTTCCCTGATATTCATTCCCATCTATCCCTGCTTTTGTCTTTCACTTTTTAAAATTAAACATCTACTAAGAAGTCAGTCCAAGAATAAAGGCCGAAAAAATCCTATTATAATTATTGCTGTGGAGAAGAAAAGAGAGCAAGAAAAATACTTAGCCTTGTGAAGCAAAAAATAATCTACCTTTCTACTGCTTTCTCTCAGAGCCTCCTTTATAGACCCATAAAATCCTTTTTTTTCTTTTTTCTTTTTAGGTGACCATGTAAAATCAAGATAAAAAAATTCAAGGCTCTGAACCCAAAAAGCCCCAAGTTTCCTATTTTCTCAAACAGTTCTCAGGAAACCCTTTGTATGTTGGATTTCTTGTAAAAACAGGAAATGCCCTGCAAATATTCATGAGGAAGTAAAAGCTGTTGTGATGAGTTCATATCCCTGCATATGAAGAGCAGTTTCAAAGTGATGCTTTATAGAAGTGGCTGGGAGCACATTTTCTGATTTTACTGTTGAAGCCCTGCCTTTGTATCGCAAGTGTTTGGTCCTGGGATCTTGCCGTGATTCCTGAAGCTGTGACTCTCAGGGAGGGTAATGGGGACAGGTGACTTGTGAGGAAGCTCAGACCCAGGTCCCTGAGGTGTTTGCGTTTTAGGACTCGGAGCCTGGCGCGGATTGAAGAGCAGTGTAGTGCTTGAGGCGCCGATGAAAGAGTTTGAAAAACCAATGCAATAAGAGACGTCAGCAGGGAATAGCAGATTGATTGCAACAACTAATGCCAAAAAGTTCTGAAAAGAAGAAAAATGTAGTCTGAGTAAAAGAAATAAAGAAGAGAAGAGGGAAAGGATAGTAAGAGCTTGCACGCCTCCGGCAACTTGCCTGCAGATCGATGTGCACTGGGCACAATTAATTGAGCAATTCCTGTGACTGGTGTGTAAACCTTGATGATGCTGTTCAGTCCAGATCAGCAGGTTGGATTGACAGGATCTACCCTAAAATTCAACTTTACTAAAACTTGAGTGGCTTCATGAAGCTCATCCTTCAGATCAATGGAAGACCAGCACCTCCAGATAAGAAATCACCCATCAATTCAGGGGTAGGGAGGACCATTGTCTCTTGAAGTGATTATTGGTTCCTCAAATATGTAGCACAGACTGGACACATGATGTGGCTGAAACAATATACGGTAAGTTTTAACCTATGCCTTCTCCTTACTCCCTAGATTAATACCTCAGTTTGTGTGGTAGCTTTTTTAAACAAACAAGAACAGAAACTCTAAATTTGGGATGTAGTGAACCACTCTGAACCACAAACCTGTGTGAACAGAGGCCTAAAGCCAGCATACCTAGTCCTGAGAGGCTCACAGAGATAGAAAGATGATATTCCAGCCCCACAGACCCCATGCACAGCACCCATCTGCCATCACAGCAGGATGTGGCTGCAGCAGTCCTACATCTGATGATTAAAACCTGCTTTAACTCATGTTTGGGGTCGCTACCATGCAAAATGCATTACAGCAGCCTCCATGCTCCTCTCCAGCTGGAGAACAGCCCATCAGATCAGCACTGCTGGAGGAAAACTAGAGCCACCTCACAGTCTCACCTTACCCAGGCCAGAACACTGACTGCTGCAAAAAACATGAATCAGGAATAAAACAGAGCGCTGAATACATTAATCAAAATGATCACCCTTGCAAGATCTGCTAAGAACAAAGAAAACAAATCCAAGGAAAGTTAACACTAGAAACCATTTGCAAGGCTGCACAAGTCAGCTAATGAAATAACTGTCAATTGTAGACACAAACCTTTTGTGCTTTCACACAATTTAAATATAAAGTAATTTGCATTCAGGTATCCAAGTCTCCCTGAAAAAAAGATTAACAATAGGATTCGCTTTCTTTCTACAACCTTTTTTCTCCCTCCCTTCCCCCCAGGGGTGGCTCTGATAAGGTCACCTTATTAATGCAGATCTCTGTTTTTCAGAAAGCAGCCAGGAGTTTAACTGTTTCACTGTGAAATGATCTATGAGATGAGAACAGTCCATTTTTTATCCTTGATTGATCATTTCAGCATATATAACAGCAAATCCTAAGGGACACCACTCAAATCCCTGCCTCAGAATGACCTAGAGACTCAGCTCTAAAAAGTGTTGCGCTCCACTACACAATCCTTCAGCGTTTTTTCTTAACTTCGCATTTTCCACTGAACATAATAAAGTTGCCTTGCATCATTACAGTTCTCTATAGGAAAAAAACCCATCTCATAAATAAGTAAAAAAGTTTTAACGGCTGAGAATTGGGTGCCACTACAGCCTGCTGAGGAACTGAGCCATCAAGCAGTTAATGCCTTTTCCCTAGACACAAAGGCAGGAGCAGGTCTATGATCTCAATTCAGGTGTCACGGCTTCTCATTTCCTTCCCTGGCCACCACACACCTGTTTCCCTGCTCTTAATAGCCTGTGATGGGAACTGCCTGGTGCCAAAATCACAGGCTCTGCCTCCTATATGATGAGTTGAAAATAAAGCGACTGCCCTTTATTTTTTTTTTAGTTATTTACTGTGTCTAAGCTTTATCTCAATTCCATTGTTGGGTTATTCTTCTCCATTCTGTGTGCTTCCAGCCAACTAATCTTCATTTTGCTTTTTTTGATGACTTTATGCTGACATATACAGAGACCTTAAATAAATCATTACAAATATAAATAGCAATGGCTGGATTACAAAGGATTCTGGAACACTTGTGATAGTAAATTAGCAGGCAGGCAAACCTACAGCTGCCAGCAGCTGATGTAATATTTTAGAGAATTGTTTTCTAGATTGCGTAAGGGAGAATTGTTGTCCTTTGAGCTTCATTCTCAGTTTCTTTCAATCTGTCAAACAGTTCAACAGTGTGATGCTCACACAAAGTTCACAGACAAACAGCTTATAAATCCCAAATATCATACACACAGAGTAGGGGATATGCTAGCCTGAGACACAAGCTAGAATTTAGGAAAAAAAACTCCACAGAGATATCTGTCTATTGCTAACAGCACCCCTAAACAGATAGACATTATATCCACAGAAACAGCTACCACATCAAGGAACACTTGAACAAATTTCTCGCTTTTTTTCCTTCCATCCTTTCTTCATAAACATTAAACTCCAACAGGCAATTGTATTATAATAGTGCAGCCTGTAAATTCCTGTAATCAACTGATGGAACAACATTAATTATGGAGACTTTGTACAGGCCACACACATCTTTACATCCCTTTATAAAATGCTGACACATTCCCCATCTAAAAGGGATTACAATCACAGAGGATGATCCTGCAAATGCCTACTATTGAATGTAGCATTTGCTATCATGAGTAAGCCCACTGAAGCTACCAGAAACTCACATGGCCAGACAAAAAGCTCTGATTCACATATATGACTAACAAAGGTATTCAGACCACAACATTTTCTATCTGACTACACTTTTGCAGACTGAGATTTAGAGGGTTGATTCTTTTAGACTTGAGAATCAGTCTGGGACAGCAGGCTGGCTGTGAGATGACGCAGGTAAGAGGTGCAAGAACAGGTAGTGGGTGCCCTCAGAAATAAGCTTAAAGAAGGAAGACAAAATTTGGGAAGCCGTGTCAGAAAGGCATCAGGTATTTATGTTGTAATGATGATGAAGTTGAGATGGGAGGGGTACATGACGTAGAAGGGATACAGGAGATAATAGCAGAGATGTACTAAAGACAGGATTTGGATTAGGTGGGATTTAGCCAGCAGGGACAGAAGGCTCAGTGCTAATATCAAAAAGATGGGGAAGCAATAAAAGGATTCAAAGAGCAAGAGGCTTAGTTGTGAGCGGCAGGAGAAGTGATTCTTAGCCAATCCACTGCACTTTGGTAGTAGCTGTTGCTCCAAAGGCAGATACAGAAGGTGATGTCCACAAAACAGCCTCATAAAACGCCCTGATTGCAGCAAAGAGTCGGTGCCTGATCTTGTGCCGGTTTGCAAGCGAGTCTGTGCTGTGAGTCAGGCAATGAAGCAACTCTACAAATACCATACAAAAGTAGCTCATGTAGCAAGCACCCTGAGATGGAATACCCTTGAATTGAAAGGAATATGCTTGTTCCCTGGCACAACATGTAACTGCCTTTCACTTGTCTCATTTGCAGAGAGTGAGTTCAGTCTTTGGCAGCGATGAGTGGCACATGTTGAAGGTGTTTTGCCTAAAGGTGTGCTATTTCATTAGCTGGATGTTGCTTAACAATGTCTCATCATTTCAGAAGGCACACTGTAATGAATTATTTGCAGGTTATCACTGATGGATACATAAAATCTACTGAAAGCATCAACTGTCACTCAGCAATAGCATGGCCTGAATATTTATTACCTTTTATTTACTTTATGTCTATTCTCTATCATGGTCAGGTAAGAATTCTAAGATGGGTTAAAAATCATTTCTGCTGATAAACATCCACAATGTTAAAATCAATCTCTTTTCATCCCTACCCAAAACAAAGCAATTCTCTCTCCTCCTGTGTCCCTGTATTAGTAGAGGCCTGAGTTCAGGGAGAGATCTTGCTACAGTGCCTGGTGTTGGCCAGCTCATATCCTCCCACATGCAATAAAAATCCCCCTAAAAAGTCACCAGTAGCACGCAACAGATCCAGGGACAGAATAAAGCAAGAAAGTGAGATTAGTGTAACAATGATTAGCTTTAGTGTAGAGCATTATAAGGTCAAATTTCTGCTTGCTGGTCTGGGTGACTATTTTTACAGCACAGTGTAACTGAGAAAGGGACTGCTGACTATTCTCAGGTTTATGTTAAGGCTCTTGGTATGCTCAGTGGGAATGAGAGCCTTCCCAACAGTTTGACACCACATAGGGCTGCCTTTACCTTGGTTTTCCATAATAAATTCCTGCCTGTTGAATATTAGATATACCTTCAATCACAGACTATGTAAATGTTGGTGACATTGTTCTGAAAATCTTATACTTCTCAAAGTGATTTTTTTAAAGGCTATTAATACTTGAGAGATGCATGTCTTTGGGATTACACAGTCTACATACAGCAATTTTGGGATGACACACCAGAGAGAAGTATGTCTGGCAAACATGTAAAAAAATAAACAAAGAGAAGACTATTTTTTAATTACTTCAAAATACAACTTGAAGCCACAAGCACATCCCTCTTTAGAGAAGGAATGAACACTTGTCTTCTATGTTGCCTTTTAAAGAATAAACCAAATGAGATTGAGATCTTAGGGTAGTTCAGAATAATTGTAACACTGCAGCTAAAGGGTTATTACTCTTCACTTTGCAGAACATGAACTTCTATAAACATGGGATGACAGGTACAAACCTAGGATTGGCAATAGGTTAGAACACAACAAGGCTACAGCAAATCTGGATCATGAAATATAAAGCCCTCCTGCAGAGACAACAGAGGTGAAAAAGTTGCACCTTTTGTAATAAAAAACACATTATCTGATTCACATTTCTATCATCGGGTTGTTTTTTGGTTTTGTTTGTAATTTGCATGAAATATCCTGAGTTGAGCCTGGATTTCATTGAATTAAATAGACTAAGTTTTTTAATGACCTCCACCTGCTGCTTATATACAGGTCTCTTAGGTCCTAAAGGGATTTTAGGATAAAGGAAAAAAATAAAACCAAACCAAATCAAAAGAACAAGCCTAACTGGATTAAAATAAATAAGCCTATATATACAGTCCTCAATTATTGACAACTCTTTGGATTATTACTTCTGAATTGAAGCTGACATGCCCCCATGTGATGCACTAAAGCAGTTTAAAGCTCATACAGTAATTGAAGGGCTCAACTCCTTCCTTAACATAAAACTAGAGTGTTTTAATTTGTTGGAATTTGGGCAATTAGTAATGATACATTTGCTGACAGGTCTTGAGCAGGAACAATCACGAACACTGTGAACTTGGTGCAAGATTTATTTGTCAGAGTGCATGCTTTTTAAATCTGAGTAAAAATGGATTTTGTAAACTGATTGAGATTAATTAAAGGTATAACTCAGGGAAGGAAAAAAATGACTCACTGCACATTTATTTTCAGATCATTTTTCACTGGAAAGTTTGCAGGTCTAACGAGCAGAAGCTACTGACACAGCGTGCAAATGGTTCTGCTTTCACATCACAGAGAGAGGGATTTTTTTTCTCATTTTTCTTTCCTTGGCTTGTCTGGAAGCCAGGTGTCCAGTCTGTGAGGTTCCTGCCAAGGAACCAGGGAAAAATGTATATTTCTGAGAAGCTGACCTTACCTACTTCAGGAAAGAGTAAGAGTATGATTCTGGAAGATCTGGGAAAATTCTGTATGAAATTCTTCAGAAGTCCGGAGGCAAATATAGAAGAGCTTAAAATATAAATTTGCTCATGTATTTTTTTTAATGCTTGAGTCTAGAAACACCAAAGATGAAAAAGAAAGTGATGTAAATTATAAAGGCTTCAGCAGTGTTTGCAGGCTGCAGTGTCCCAGTACAAGTCTATGGCATTAGCCACTTCCCCAAAAGGCTTTTTGTACAACTGCAGCTTTTATTGTCATTTAAAACAAAACAAAGAAACAAACCCCAATATATTTGTGTTTTAGATCACTCAGCTACTGTAAATTGATACCCCAGGAAGGAGCTGAAGTGACACCCATGAAGTTCTGTCTCATATCACTGCTCCAGTACAGCCTGGTGCAGCTGCTGAGCAGGACCCAGCCCTTTAATCCCCTACCTAAACCCTGCTTTTTCCCTGGAGAAGCTGGGGAACAGCTCTCCTGCAGCACACACCTTTCACACAGGTGGTCTGGAGCCCTCAGACCCAGAAGCCATAGTGCCATAATACCTTAGAGCAGCAGCAATCTGATTTTTTTCTTGCAAACAAGAGCAGACATTCCACCCCTTTCCTGGAAGGAACATTTTCAGTGGGATAACACAGGGAAGTTCAAAAGTTCCCAGGTATTTTTACTCAGTGTTTCAAAGAGCTTGTTAATAGAGAGACTTCTCAAAGTCTGCATCATCTCCATCCATGCCACTGCCCCTGCTCAGAGGGGCAAGTCCTCAAAACAACACATTTGAACAAGATATGAATGGAAAGTGAAAAGAAAGTTCAGTAGCCGGAGCTGCTGCCCATGCTTGGTTATTCTGGTACTGCTCTCCAGGGAACACTCTGCTCCCAGCCAGCATCTGCAAAAGGGACTCTTGATACCTTCCAGCCAGGCCAGAAAGGATAATCTATCTGAGTGCCTGTGAAAATCACATAATCCTTTTCCATCAGGATTAATATCCAATGTCACACTAGTCTGATACATACAGGATGAAGTCTGACACTTCTTGTTATAAAGGTCACGCAAGGAAACAATCTCTGCCATCCCCAAAACAGACCCATAAGTGACAAATTTCCATTCCCCCTCTGTGTGTGTTAAAGAGGCAATCTTCATCATCACCATTTTTATTTATTCCTGGGAACAATTTCCACCTGGTGAGCCTGGAGCCTGTATGTGGGTGGGTTGGTTCCAGCTGCAGCAATAGTTTAATCGGAGTAAAGCTAACAGCAGCATCCCTCCTTCCCTGTGTGGTTCAGCTGCTGCCTGTCCCCCTGCAGAGATACCTGTTGTGATTCTTGCAGGAGAAAAATGACCCATTTTCAGGTACACACAAAGAAGCATTACAAAATAAACCAAACTGCTGCCTGCACTTCATCACAAGTTACAGCAACCTCATCACCTGCAGAAAATGTGTTATTACATATATGAGACAGATCATAACTGGAAGTTTGAGGCTCAATAGTCATAAATTCAGGCACAAGCAGCAAGGAAATGTACTTTTCCTCGTTCATTTTTAGCCAACAGTATGTGAACAGCAGTTTGAAAAGCTGGTGAAGCAGGGAGGCTTGGAACAACTGCAGCACATTCAATCGACATAAGGACAGGATCAGGTCTTGTTATGTATTCATCTTCTTCTACCTTGTTAAAATCTAATCCAACTTGCACCATCTTCAAGACCTGGAGCAGGCCCAGAAGAGCAAATCAAGCTTTCCTCGATGGCATAGAGCAGGCAGGTCCTGCCTTTTGGGATTATTAAAAGATCCCATTTTACATCTTAACCCTGCAGGCAGAAACAAGTCTGCAAGTCACCTTACATGAAGAAATGAAGGAAGGTGTTACATCATTAAAAGCCAGGCTAGTATTTCTAAGTGGAGGCACACACATTAACTAATTGAATCACTATCTTCTTATCTTGGGGAGCCAAGATGCTGTTACTCCAGATTAAAATGCAAATGTTCACCATCTTTCAAATAGTAATGTAAATTTGAAGTTGGGGACTAACCTTTCTGTAAGCTTTAACTGCTCTCTCTGCTCTCCAGGCTTGCAGCCAGTGTTATTCTGATTGCTCACACTGCTGGACCCAGAATGTCTATCCATATTAGTATTTTTCCAACTTTTGGCATCTTCAGCTTCAGTATTTTATAATTTTTCATAGCAGTTCAATACTTCATAAACAATGTACCTTAGGAAATAATAGGTATACATACATCTTACTGATAGTATAGGCATCAGCTTACTAACAGCCTTTCATAGAGACCAAACAATTAATAATAAAATACAGAATTAGGAAATAAGTTATCCAGACTGAGTGTCCTGTTCCTCCCCCTTCATCATTTTCAGGGATTCTTTCACTGGTATTGACTTGAAAATACCACAAAAAGAAATATTGTAGGACAGGATAAAATTCAGAATGAGCATGACAAATTGAAGAAAGAGCCTGATGAAAAAATGGTGACAGATCAATAAGGACAAGGTTATACATAAGGAATACCTAACTGAACAAATACAAGCTAGAAGACAACCTGAGAGAGAGATTTTTGCAAGAAACTGTGACATACCTTAAATCAGAAACAACCCAAGTCAACAGCATCAGACTTTACAATTGAGGCAAATATGAAATATATGATTTGATCTTCCTGCTCTGTTCAGCTTTTATGGGGCCTGAGCTGGAGCAGTGAAGAAATTGTGCAGGGAGTCCTGGGCAGAGCAAGGACTTGTACAGAGGTGACACATGGGACATGGCTGGGAGGACTGAGGTTGTTTGGTCTTTAAAAAAGCAAACTTCAGGCATTTGAAAGTCTGTTGTGGAAAAAGGAAAGGAATTATCTGTTTTGTATTGTGGAAGAGGTAGAAGCAATGGAATTTTTAGCTCTGGAGGGTCAGTTTAGTTCAGTCATCAGTAGGCTGCTCTGACCTGAGACTGCAGGATGGGGATGGGGAGTCTCTGTCCCTCGAGGTTACAGAAACACCCCCCAAGCATGGTGTGTGTTTCCTTGGCTTGGGTTGGGCCAGATCCAGGAATCTCCTAGGACAACTGTCCAAGATTTTGTTAGGATAACCAGAGAGTGAGGGATTAGGATGCTAACCCAAAGAAAACTAGGGTGCTAAGTCTGGTGCTAACCCAAAGGAAACAACTCCCAGCTACACTCACTCTTCTTGCAAAATTCCAGAATTACACCATGTATTCCAGACGCCCTGTATTTCAGGGGAGACCAAAAGTATGACAGTGAGATGTTTGCTCCTGCATTTTGCCTGCAGCAAACCCAAGGACATCTCTGTGCCAAGGTCCTGCAGCACTGGCAGGGTGTTATCAATGGGGCAGAGGAGTCAAACAGGCTCCCCTGGAGCTGGAGACTGCTCAGCGATGTGGCCACACCAGTCACAGCCTGGAAATGCATCCCAGGCTTGCTCCCGTGGGAAGTGCAGGTGTACCTCATAAAAGAGAGGCTTCTTCAGCAGGAGCAAACAGGAGGAATATAACCATGTGGGGTGAAACAATAAATCGCTGTCAGATGTGTCAACTATTCCTTTTATTTAGTCAACAGCTATCCAACTCAGTATATTTGCTATGAAGGAGGGAGAGAAAAGCTGGCAAAACCAAGATGAACTCCGAAGGAGGAAAAAAGAAAGAACCTTTTTAATGTTTTGGTTTTTTTTTTTTTTTTTTTTTTTTTTTTGTGACCCATATTTTTAAGCATTTATTCACATTGACTTTTTAAGGGAGAGAAATACACATAATTTGCACTTTGGGATAAGCTGAAGGTGTCCATGCAATTTCATGGATGGCAGAATACCAATTTTGTTTAAATGATAGAGTCCCACCACATGTCTCTTATTTAAATGACCTGAAAATAAGAGATATGAAGGCATAAGCAAGAACAGAAAATGAACCTAAATATATAAAACTAGTGCATTGTGTGATATTTCTTGGTGTGTATTTCACTGTGAATACCAAGCCCACTTGTGGACATTGTTATCCCTGGCATTAGCCCCCTTCAGAGTGGTCATCCTCATCACAAGTAACCCAGACTTCTGCTGGGTGTGTACAAAACAGGCAAACACTTAGGGAAAACTCCCAACTCACTAACAAAGCCAGGACATGGAATTTTTGTTCATAAAACCCATACTGTGTTGGAAGAGCAATATAGCCCTTCTGTGGGACCCATGGTACAATAAAAGCAGCAAAAGCTGGATGCCATCCAAGATTCCCATAGCATTTGAAACATTGGCATTGCAAGAGTTTTATTTCCAAGCTGCAACAAACAAATGAGGGAAAAAAATTAAAGAAGTTAAAAGTGAGGTGTCCTGAAGACAATAATACCAGATTTTGTTTTCAAAAACTGAAATATTTAGGTCTTATATCATAAAAAATATTTCCAACTTAGCATCATTCCACATTTTCTCTCAACTTCATCAAGTCAACTTTGGCTTCATATACTCTAACTCCTCTTCCTCTATTTATTTGCTTTGTTTTTTTTATTCGATTTCCTGAGATTCTGCTGTGTCCTCTCTCACTTTTCCTGTTTCTCAGAGGAACAGATGGTAGAAAGTTTTCATACATTTTTCTCTCTGTCTTCCCCAGTAACTACTCTGAAATCAGCTGTCTGAAATGCCAAAAAGCCTTCAACATCAATGTTCTTTGCCTTGAGTTTACCCAGGCATTGTCTGCTCCAAGACTGTAATCTCACCCCTCCATGAAAATACAAAGCCTCTCCTGGTTTTTAGGTAACACCTGACTTCTTAATGAAGTTCCTTGACATCCAAATCAAACTGGGATGTTTGACTCCCAGCAACAGCACCCAATGCCCTGCTCTAACCCAGGAGGTCACTGTCTTCTCCAGGCACTGTCCATCAGATCCTTGCCAGCCCTTAATCTCAGCATAACTCTACCCACACATCTTTCACACAAATAACTTCTTAAAACACTTTTCCAAGAAAGCACATCAGTATGAGTCCAGAGAAATAAATGACAGAGGCAAACATGTTTTGAAAATTCAGCATGAGTGAAGTGTAACCTCCTCTGCTTGGAAGTTTAATCATCATGAAATTCTCTGGCATTGTGTATATTTATTTATTATTCCCAGGTAGGATCTATTCCTTTTATCACTCATCTCAGTGGCATTTGGGTGGGTTATGAGATCTTAACATCCACTGAGAAGAAAGCAAATGTTCATTTAGCATCAGCCAAAGTGGCAGAGCACGTGTGTTATCCATAACATTGTCAGTAGTAACTTGTTCCACCCGTGCAGGGGGTCATTTTGTTGTGTGGCAAGTGGAATCCCATTTTCAGATTGGATCATTCCATACACAACAGCTTTCTGAATGCCCAGGGGGCCAAACCTGGGTGAGTTCTGACTCAGGGCTAGGTAAGACATGAAAGATGGTGCCTCACTCCCCAGCCAGGAGGCTGCAGTCAGCAGCTCTCAGAAATGAATCAGTGCCTCATTTTTTCCTGCACATTCTTTATGCACTGTATAAGTGTTTAATAAAAGCTTTACAGTAGTGCTTTTATTTTGCCTAATTCTTTTTAATTTTCCTACGCTTTAATTAGCTGCATTTAATTCACACAAAATAAAGTATTAGGTTTGTGCTTTCCTTTGGGCCAAGTCATCGTACTTCCAGGAATCATTAAAGTACACATGGGCCCAGCAATGTAAACTTACTTGTAATATTAAAAGGACTATTTAACAAGAGCTGGAACTGTTGATTTCCTTTCCAGATTTGTCACAGTCCAAATGCTGAAAGCGAGTAAATAGTATATTTCATTACAGACATTATTCTGACATTTGTTCAAATAATATGCCTTGTTTTGTATGACCTTAAGAAAAACAAGAGCCTGACTTCAGAGCAGGATACATCCCTTTGACTTGTAAAGAGCAGCAAATTTCAACATGGTTCAGTGCTACAACGTCCTTGTGCAATTCCACTGTA
This sequence comes from Toxostoma redivivum, assembly GCA_013397375.1. Lineage (NCBI taxonomy): Eukaryota > Metazoa > Chordata > Aves > Passeriformes > Mimidae > Toxostoma > Toxostoma redivivum. The sequence goes on from VXBI01001671.1 coordinate 2,555,107, forward strand.
ATTAATTCTGAGTTTGGGGGGCTTTTTGAGGCTTCTTAGTTTAAATAAACTATGCCATCTCTGGGAGCTAAGTAGTTGCTCTGGTCATATTGGGAGGGAAAGTGTGTTAAGCAGTGAATAGCAGTGTTTTCAAGTGTTCATTCCACTTATTGAAATAAAGGAATGCATTTGGTAAAGGTGCCCTAACAACAGCACTGAGTATTTCTGCAGCACTGAAACACCTACCCATTCCTGGGATGGGGAAAGGTGTAAAATCTAGAGGAATTATACAAATATAGATGTGCAATTCAGAGCAAACTAGGACAATAGAAAAATCCTGTTAGACAGTACACAATGAATGCAGAAGAAATTTCATATGCACATTCTCTAATTGCTCTGAGGGGGGAAGAAAATAGTAACCTAACATTGAATATATTCCCATATAACTGAGAAATCACTTATTTTCCTGATTTTCTTGCTGAAAAGGGTAGTGCCCCCTGACTCTGCTGCTGTTGTACATGAGCTGTGGTTCTTGCCCAGTCCTACAGCAGCACTACCAGTCCCCAGGTGAGCACGTCCTGTTTGGAACAACCCAAAGGGAGCAGCCCACAGCCTGGGTAAATCCCTCAGTCAGGCTGGAGCACTGCAAACCCACCCAGCAGTAACATCCATCACATTATAAATATCCCATTCCCATTCTCTAGCAGATGGAGCACAGCACTTGCCTCGCTAATCAGCAGAATATAATTCACCTAAACTCTCAAACCCAATGCATTCTCACAAGAGGAAATTACTCAAATTCACCTACAGTTTTTCTGAAGTACAAACTGCAGAGGGGAGTCTGTGCCTTTGCTGACAAAAGCGCAAAGGAAAATACTGAAATTAGGGAAAGACAATAAACAGAAAGCCCCATATGTTGTGGGGGGAAAAAAAGAATAAGTTGATGTTCTTACTGGTTTACCAAAACTTAATTTACTTAAAGAATTGAGGTATTTTCTATATTTTACTTTAAACAGACCAGAGAAGGTACCGTGAGGCAGATTTTTGAGCTATTTAAACATAAAACTTCTAAAAAATTATAGGTTTGCAATTCTGAGTTCCATTTTCTGGCTGTTCACATACCCTTAGAATATGCAGCAACAAAAGGTAGGGAGCAGGAAAGGAAAGTGGGGAAAGGGAAATGTAAATAAATTTTTAAAATCCAACATATCAATATTGTTGATCAGAAAACAAAATGAAAGGCAAACCCAGAAAGGCCCAAACTCTGAACACAGCCTGCTAACCACAAGAAAATAAAGGTTTCATATGGAAGCTTCTTTCCTATTTCAACCCAATTTCCAGCTTTTCAATGCTACTAGTTCATTCCATGGGGTACCATTGTTCTTTCTTCCCTGGATTCTCCTTTCTGTACCTGGTGACGACAACAGGCAGCTCTCAGATGTTCAAGAGTAAGTGAGCACTCAGCTCTTCTCCCAGGATCAGCAGCTGGTATTTTAAAATCTCCTGGCTCAGACTTCAGAACCCTTGTGCAGAGGGAAGTCAGTCATAATTCAAACAGAAGTTTCTACCCTGCTTTGCAGAAAATGAGACAGATCAGGAAGGCAACTCTGTGGGTATTGCTCAGCATCATCTGATCACCCCCTATCTGCTGAGACAAATGAATTTCTAGTAAAAATCATGAACTGTAGGAACATCAAAAATTCCTGCAAGTAGAACATTCCTAGAAGTGCAGAAATTGCTTTTGACCTTGAAAGGGAACTACTGAGAGCAAAACTGTATAAAATTCAGAAGTCAGGAAAGAGACTGATTTGAGGAATCCATACATCTGAGTAACTGGCAACTTTAAAAAATCAGCATTATAATATGTGTGCCCACACGAAGGGCTCAGTGGCAGCCTGCAGTGTGTGCTCCTTGGGAAGAGGGAGCAATTCCACCTGGAACTGTGCTCAAGGCCAATTTGCAGCCCTGTGTAAAGCACATATTTTATTTAACTGAAAATATAGTACAAAAAGCATTACCTTGCCTTATCCAAGGAACTTCTGTGCAATGATTTGTCTGATTTACTTACAGTATTTAAATGAAAATGCCATTCTGCCTATTGGCTTATTATCTTACCAGGACTGAGAAATTAAAATGACACATAGTTCTTGTGCATGTGCATGTACATTCTTACCTGAATTTAAAACTTTTTGTAAAACTAACATGAAATTTGCCTGTTTCACAACAATTCCTGTAACAATACAGTTCTGTTATCCAGTTTATCTAATCTCAATACAAATAAATTTAAAAAACCAAAACAAACCAAAACAAAAATAACCTGATGATTCAAAAGAAACAATTATTCATAGACAGACAATTAGGCAAATTTGAACTGTGGGAAACCCTTAAACTTTTGAAATGAGAGTGAGCTGAATCCTCCTTTAGGCAGCCTGCAGCTTTCAGCCACACTTGAAACATGGATGGGATAAACTGCCACCAGACTGGAAATGGCTCAGAAAGAGCTGGAAAGTGAGATGCCAAGAGAAAAAAGGGACTGCACAAGGTGGGAAAGAAAGGTCATGCTAGTGCTGGGAAAGACCAGGAGAAATTTTGGAGAATGTTTCTCTTTGCACATGAGCCATAATGAGCTGGGTGTAAAACCAAAGGGCCAAATTATGTATTATGAAAGAGTTCTAAATGACGGAACATATGCGTTAACATATTTCAAGTGATATGTTTTAAAAACATTATCAAGCTTTTATGCACATGTTGCATCGTTCAGCTCCTAAATTCTGCTGCGAGATCTGTGGGAGGAGATAGCCTGCTTGCTTTGATTCCCAGCCTTCACTTTGTGTGCTGCCTGAACACACTCCCAAATGTGCTGGAGAACAAAATTAACCCCTGACGTGCAACCACACAACACAGTCGTGTGGTAGCTGCTTGCTCAGTGAATAAGGAAATCCATGGCCTATTGCTTCATCACCGGGTAACTCAGAAATACCTGCACTGCACTTCTGGGACACCCAGAGATGGCTGTACAGGTGCCCTTTTTGCCTCACAGCTCTAGAGGTATATTAAGAAATAACATATGCGCACAGTAACGTTTTAATTTTTTATTTTCAACCTCTTTATATGCTCATAAAGGAAATACTCCAGACATCTGAAAGCACAAAGGGCAGTGAATGTTAACCCAGTCCTGATGTGCAGCTCCTTTTTTGCTCAGTGCACCCCTGACCAGACTGCACAAGGGCAGGAACACTACCCTACAAAAACACAACTCAAGCCAATCCTAAAACACACTGACACACACAACTGGTATTCATATTGAGCATTTCAGCATCAATTATGGAGATCAAGGGGTTTGTTTGATGAAACAGCTTCAGGGGTCTGACAGGTATTTACTGTACAAGTCAAATAAAAGACATCTGAGAGCTGCAAGAGCACAAACCCGCAGTGACAGTGGGGCAGGACGCAGGAATTGGCAACAAAACTTCACAATGGTTTGAAACCCCAAAAATGGTCATTAGGGATTTTAGGATAGAAATAACTGTACAAGAAATCTATGGATGCCAGCCTCGCTTTGTCTTTAAATGAGTGTTCAAAATAGAAAGTCTAATTTACTTGAAGGAAGCTACAAGAAACTTGAAGCTTATGTGTAGTGAATAGGTTCAAAAAGAAAAGCTGTGGTTACAGCAACAGGCAGTGGATATTTCATGTTAGCAGTTCCTGCAACACCACAAGATTATCAGTGCTTGGGAAGAGTGACCTGACAACTGAAAATGGGAAGAGAAGTGGCAGCAAGGTTAAAGCATGGTCAATACTATGGAGAAAAGGGCTCTGGCTCCTGTCTCCGTATTTTCTTTTCTAGCATTGGTGGAAGTAGAATAGGGATCTTATCTGTCATCCTCATTTTCCTAAGATTTTGTTTCTCTTATGAGTACGAAATTTAAGCTGGTATGTGAGTAAAAGCAAGAACTCATGAAAATAAACATGAAACAAACTGAATGCCCCCCATGTCTGTGGTTTGATTCTGTGCAGCCCATGCTGCTACAGCCTGCAAGGAGAAGTGACACTGCACTCCCATCCCTGTCCCTGAGCAGTGCCAGCCAGCATTGCCAGGGGCAGGATTTCTCCTTGGCACATGAGTAACTTCCCTTCTCTGTGCAGCTCCATTTTTACCACCATCCCAAAGAGGTCCACTGGGCTACCAATAAGATGCAGAGATTATTAAACACACACAGAGACTCTAAATTTAGAGGGAAATTTTAGCAGCTAAAGACCATATGGTTCCTCATCAGACACTGGACATCAGCTACTGCTTTTTAGCTGCAGTGGCACACCAATACAGAGCCTGCTCTCACCAACATTTACAATATCACTCACAAAATCTGCCCTTCACTGCACGACTTCACTGGCTCCCTCCCCAGCACAGAGCAGCCACCCACCTTAGAAGAGATGATAAACTTGGCTCTTCACCACAGAACTTCAAAAGGGTTTGTTATTCAGGTGGCTGAATAGTTCATAGCAGCTAAAATAGCTCCTGTGACAGCATTACCTGTTAATCGTCTACCCACTGATAGAATCTCTCCTTACAGTTATATATGCCCTCTCTTTAGGAAGCAGCCAGTTTCAGTAAAACATCATTAATATAATTAATATATTTCATTACCTTTGTTCTGCTTCAGTTATTTTTCAATGAAAAAGCTGAAGAATTTCAATAGCTAGGAGAAGAAATAATGTCACCTTGAATACAGAATTTCTTCATTATGATTCCTGAATTTGATTTCCAGCATGGAAGTGGAATGTATTTGGCAGGATAATGGCCAAAAAGGGAAACAATAGGAAGCCTTTGTTATTTTAAATAGTTAAGTTGTTACACAATATGATGGACTTCTTCTGTTGTACCTTAATGGATAGTAACACAATCAATAAATGGCTGTAACAATTTCATTCTGCTTCACCTGCTGTAATTGAAAAATAACTCAAGCAGAACTTTGGAGTAGTTTGTGATGTATATTTTTTTCTTTTGCCCTCCCTGTCCTTTTCTTTTCTTTTATTTTTTCTTTTTTTTTCTTTTTTTTTTTGATAAAGATTACACTTTAGTGATTGGAGTCGGTGTAATTGTTATTATAAACACCTTTCAACAAGCTGTTGTACCCTGAGAACAATCCTGCAAGGCTACAATAGAATGAATGAAGTCAAGGGGAAAAAACATGGATCTGAGTGGCATGAACAGGGATGTCATTGGTAGAGAGAGAGAAAATAGGAAGGAATGAGGTGCTGCCATTCACTGCCTAAGACTTTCAATCTACCACTTCCTCTGCTAGAAACTAACAGAAAACTATTGAACTAAAGTCCATCAGTTCTGCTAGTGACAAATCTGAAGGAACTCTAGGAATTCCAGGCAGAGGATTTTTGTGTTATAAATGCTGTTTCAACATTATTTTTACCCATGTACATGCACTGCAATCCTGTCCAAAATAATTGTTTATAAGAACTTCTGTATGAGAATTCCAAATGGTGATGCAGTAATCATGGAAAGAAAGACTACAAATTATGGAAATTTGGAATGGAAGTTATGTTTAAAAGCAGATATGGAAACAGTTAAACAGCACTCAGCCCACCATGTATGCTTCAAGTGCACAGGAAAGATTAAAAACATGGTAAAAATATTTTTTGTTTTTTAAGAAGTGAAATGTAACAAGCATATCCTACTTTCAAAGCAGGACCTCCTAATTCTACTCCTTAGCACAAGAGACATGACAAAATGATCCAAAAGCTGACTTTCCACGAGTTCAATAGGTTCAATCATAGAATCTTAGAGTGGAAGGGACCCTAATGAACATCTAGTTCCAATTCTCACAATACTGGTGATAAGACAGAAGAGGTTCCATTTACTCCCTTAATTACTTTGCAGAGTGATTGATTTGGGTTTTTTGGGTTTTTGCGTTTTTCTTGTTTGTTTTTTGTTTGGTTTTGTTTTTCGTTTTTTGGGGGTTTGTTTGTTTGTTTGTTTTTTAACAAAAAATATTACCTCTCTATATTTTGTACTAAAGAAATTAGGGCTAAAGTAATGTGACTTGAGCTTGGAGCAGAGAGAGATGTGATCTTCTTGTCTTCCTGTGGTTTTGTTTCACCACCAGCCTGAGAAAGTTCTGCCCTCCACAAATGAGTTTTCCTATCTCTACAAAGAGTGAATTTTGTTGTGTGGAGATCCTGTCACTGTGGACCTGCTACAAAGCAAGGGGCAGCCTGATCAGGGAAGTGTTTGAATTTAAAGTTTCCGGATATGACCTTCCATCTGATGTCTGGAAGCTTTGTTTGGAAGAAACAGTAGTGACAGTTGTTATATTTTAGTGTTTCACAGAGCAGCCATCAGTCATGGAAGGTCTTCAGAGGTAGAATGATTTGCTGCATTGTGACCTAAATGCTGCTAATGAGCAAGTCTGAGCTGAAGTAGCCAATGAAAATATTTTGGTGATATCATAATGGACCTTAACACAAAAGTTATGAAGTTGTCAGCTGTTAACTAACATAGGTAACTCCTATAGCAAACTTAAAGATTTGAATTCCAAAGAAAACACAAATGTTTTCTGTCATATTTGTCAAACATCAAAGCTGATTGTTTTTACAGTTTCCTCTCCTATTTAAAGAATACTTGGGGGAAAATAATCCACTTAAAAAACCTTTCCAACTTAAACTCTTCTCTTTGGGCACTTCAGTCCACAGCAGTCTCATTTTCTGGGTTCCCTCACTGCTCACTTCTCGCTAATTAGAGCCAAGAGAATAGATCACAGCAAGTAACTTACTCAACAAATTTAGCTTCTTTTCTGCTCTCCAAATGTCTGCAAGCAGATTGCAATTTCCTCAAAACTGTTCATTATTCAAATTTACTGTATATATTTTTTCTCCCTCTGAGTATTTCTCTATGGATTGATCAAGAACAGTTTGCTTTAAGTATTCTGTATTCAAAATCCCAGCTGCCTTCAGTAGTTGTGATTAAATATAGAAGTCACGTGATATCATCCCTGCTTCTCAAATGCAAAAGCATAACTCTTTTTTAGACCCCAATTTGGCAAAGAATTTAAGCATGTGCCTAAAATTAAGCCTAAATGTTCTGCACCACAGAGATGAGACTATTTACCTCATTAAAGTTTAACACGCTTTTAAACACATTTTTGGATCCAAGCCAAACAGTATCTCCTATCCCCCCCCCACAAGCAACACAAGGAATTTTACTCATTTACTTGGATTATTTGTTCCCCTAGCTCCAATTTTTACAAAACATTTAATATACAGGATACTGCTAAGTTCATGATTTGCCTTTACTGAGTCTCCCAGCCACAAAAGTGCTAGTTCCAATAATCTTCCCAGTCTGGGAATTATTTTAACTAAATTTCATGCTTAGTTATATGACAAGGCTAAGAACACATTAGATTTAACATTCTTATGGACAAACACACAGTACATATAGGAAACCAATACCCACTTGGTGTTTCCAGGCAAATTCAGCTGGAACCATCACAGGGCTCTACTGCTTAAATCCCATTGGAGCAACCACTTGAAAAGTCAGATGTAAATTATTTCTGTAATGGTGGTCTCCAAGAGGTCACAGGAGAGTCCATTTGATAAAGTTTAACACTTCACATTGCAGGAGATCACACTTTTTCTCCTGTACATCTGCATCAGAGATCAGTGTGTTCCTGATAGCCTGAGGTGTGAGATGCTCTCCTATCCCATGGCAACAATATTTTCAGATGCTTAATAGCAAGTAAGACTTATGTAGATGAAGGCAACAAACAAAACCAACAAAAAGCCCCAACAAAACTCCCACCTTCCAGAAAAAGAATTAACAACTGTGAAGACAATGTGCTTATTATTATCTTGGCTTGTCAGTGAGGAGTTATAGGAATGATTTACCCAATCAGTATGCTCAGGATTGTGCCCTGACAAATTTCCTAAAAGTTTCTTCTGAAATACTTTAGCAGTTTTTACTAAAAGGCTGCAGGAACATTATGTCAAGACCACATCCAGATTAGGATGCATCAAAACATCCCCCACAAAGAAGTCATTGCTCACATGGAGTAAATAGAGGAATCCATGCTCAGATGTAAGAGAATTATTTGGGGATGGCAGATGAGGTGCAGCTCTGATGTGTTGCACACAACTCAAGGAACAGCAGCCCAGAGAAGCCCAGTGGTGCAGCCACCCTTATGTCCAGGACCAGGAGCATGACAAGAAGGACGAAACAGCAATTTGCAGAGGCCAGGTCTGAGCCACAAGGAACTCTCCAAATCTTGGCCTAACTATGGCAAAAAGCAATCAAACTTTTTAGCCTAAGTCACCTACTGCTCTAGAAGCTCAACCCCTTTTGCCTAAAGAAACCTCTAACTGGAAATTTAGGTTAAACTCAGAAACTGTTAATCTAACAATGGCTCTGGTGTAGCACATTCACTTGGAAGACTGAAAGGAAGACCTTGAAGGAGAGGGTGGATGCAGAAGAGACAGATTTTCCTGTTAAACTTTTTCATTACTTTCAATAGCAAAGAATGCCATAAGGAGTCAGACCAGCTGAATATTTTCAAGACATAGAGAGATAATATCTAAACAATGCCCAAGTGGCCCAACTTATTATCATCAATATATTATGTGCCCAACACTGTGTACATTTATTTTTAAATAGTGTATATATTCTCTGAGAGGTTTTGTAACACCTAATCAACCTATGCTGTGTGTGACGGATGCACAGATTCTTCCTGATTGCATGTTGGTTTTATATTATTATTTTGAAACAAGATCACGCCCTGGCCAGTGCATACCTTGCCAAAATAGCAGCTGATTATCTTTGACTCAAGTTATATACACAAGAGGAATTCTGAGGGTTTATGCTGGATATTATATGGGAAAGAGCTGACTGTGTGTTTTGAAATGGGCTGTATAGTTCATAGCAGGCAATTTCCCTCAAAAGTGCAAGGTTTCACAAAGTAGAACACGTGAAACAAAGTGCAAAAATATCTCTGATTTTTTTTTCTCATGCCTCCTGCTGCAACTGAGTCATGCCCATCATTCAACACATCTCACATCTGGTCTTTCAGTGCTGTCACTGTGAGCAGGACGAGCAGTGGCTGCAGGATTTACTCAGAGGGGAGATTGCAAAGAACAAAAACTCACTGACAGACTGGATGACAAAAAACCCCAACCCAAAACAAAACTTTAAGGACAGATAGACCCTGGAGTCATTCAGCTTTTGATCTTGGTGGCAATGTGCAAAGCTTGTTACACAAGATGTTTCTCATGGACCAATGTGTCTAAACTTATCATATCCAGCACAACTTACCTGGAGCTGGCATCTGATGCATGTGCTGAGATAATTTGAAAGAGATGTCTCACGTCACTGTCTCAGACTCTAACTTCAAATGAGCACTAATTTCCAAATGTATCCTTAAATAAACGCACACATAACACAAATAGGACTTGCAAGTTCATTTGAAAATTAGTGCATTCAGTGGATGACCAGGAGAGGGTGTCTTCAATGCCTTTCAGCAGTTCTATGAGCTACCCAGATATCTAGCAAGAATTGCAGTGCAGAAACAGAAATTCTCATCTGGTAGAAGTTTGAATCAGTAGGTAAGCAATTTCAAGGTAATCATTTAATGGAGAAAAAAAAGCCATTTTTTAGCACATATGAAAGAACAGGAATACGCAGGCTAACACACCTCCCATCTGAGGGTCCCTTTGAAGATCTGGAAGGGCGCAGTGGTGCTGGCAGCGCTGAGCAGACGGCGTCGCACAAGGCGCCGTCGCTGTGGTGTGAACTGCAGATTCTGATTACGCTGTCAGCTCTGAAACGAGCTTTTCCTGTAGCCTGTATTCCCAGAACTCAAAAATATTTATACAGCATCCATTTCTGTCACACCTTCCATCCCACAGAAGCCTGGAGTGCGAGCCAAACAGAGATCAACTCCATGCGGGATCGCTTCGCCCAGCGCCGAACGCAGCAGCTGCACATGGATGCATGTGGAGCTGCACATGGCAATGCCCCAGACCTTTGTGTGACTGACAGGGATAGCACCAAGCTGAGTGCAGTGGGAGCACAGGGAGACCTGCCCAAATGCCACTGCTAAGGCTGAGACCTGGTGCCAGCACCCCAGGGAAGGGGCTGAGCAGCATTGCTGCCTTAACGTGCTCCAGGCTGGCTTAAAATTCTGCAGATTTTGAGGATAGTACCCTAATTTATCTTCCAGTGCCTTTTCATCTCTTATAATTCCTATATATTTGGGAGCAATTGTAATCAAGTGCACATGTCACTTTAAAGCAAGCACTAATGATAAAGCAGATTCCATTGCTGTGGAGGGCACAGTTTCCATGATGTATTTTGGCGAACCCTTTGGCAGCTAGAGGTCAGACTGTTTTAATTGTACTACAGCAAAGAACAAAAGGACTAATAAATGTATTTGCACCTGAAAAGGCCACCTAAAAAAAAAAAAAAAATAGTTAAACCACAAAAGACGCCAAAAAAAAAAAAAAAAAAAAAAAAAAAAGAGGGGGAGAAAATGCAAGTGTGAAGCAGTAAATTTTTTAATGCTTATCAGCTGCAGAAAGGTATCCACATAATATACTTCACAGGACAAATTTATGATTCTGCAAATGTTCCCTTCATTTAAATCAGCATCCCAGTGACTTTATATCTGCAAATCACCCTAAAATCTTGATGGCCTGAAATACTAAATGCCACAATGGACCATCTCATGTTCATTCTTCCTGGTAAACAGGGAGGAGGATCTATCATAATGACACTGGGCCCTTTTTGAGGAGCCCAAGGTCTGGCAATTATGCATATTAGGCTGAGTGTTTAAGTCCAATAATGGGGTTTTAGTGATGGATGGATCATTCTTTCCTGTACTTCTAAGATGCTTGTGATAGCTGAATTGTCCCCAAGTGGCACCCATAAATTTTGGCCTTTCAGAAAGGCCCACATATTGTGTAGGTATCACCCAAAGCCCTCATTAGTTAGACTGTGACCTTTGGTGCGTGACTATCAGGCAAAAACCTACAAAAGGCCTGTGTTCGATTAGCACTGCAATTTGTGCATTATCTCCTGACAGGAATTTGCAAGTGTCAAAGACAGTTCTGTTATGAAAAGGTCAAGATCTGAACGGTGGGGAGAGAGGGCATCACTCTCAGAAATTCTGCCCCAGCAGTAGGAACCACCACCTGGTTCTCACCCACTTCATCTGGGTACCAGGAGCCAGAAGCAGGTAAATTGAAATTGCACATAATTCATCATCACAGGAGTTAAATCACTTCAGGATAAAAACGGGTTTTCTGCTTTTTTACTTAAAATTATGGAAATTGTTTCTGACAGCAAATTGCTCCTAATTAATTTACAGTCTCTGCTGGGAAAACGCACTGTACTGTTGATTTCTACCTTCTACAGACTTAATTATTAAAAAAGCAAAATTTTCCTAAACTATTAACTTCTGTGCTGCCAGAATTAAGAGTTATAAGAACTGGAAGGGAGGCTGGGTCTGGCATGCAACAGTCTGAGGTTACACAGCACACCCTCAGACAAACGATCCCTTCAGCAGCACCAAATGATCCCTCCAGCATCACCCTGGTAATAGAAGGAGGATTATCGACTCGATTTTGTTTCATTCTGGAAAAAAGTCAAGCTTCTACAATGGCACCACTGGCTGTCACACCATTAAGCTGCCCTGTAGCTCTGGCATCACTTGGCCATTGCCTTGGATGAACTGAGCCCTGCAGTGGGTGATGGACACCCAGCACTGGCTTATCCTCAGCTCTCAGTTTTCCTGTGCCCTACCTGAGGCTGTGAAGCAGTTCACAACGCTATAAATACTTCTCTGATGACAAGCTCTCATGCCACTAATGTGAGCAGGGGGAAAAGTGACTGTGCTGAGAACTCCAGGTTCTCAAACTTGTGGAACCTCGGAGACAGAGCAGAGTGGACAAGATGGAAAAGATGGAAAGATGCAGGTTCATAGTCAGGTGAAAGCCAGACTGCAGCAATACAAATTTCATCAGCTGTGCCTCACTAGAGGGGCTGAGGAGAAGACAACCATTACTACTTTGAAAAAAATGGGGATTTAGATCTTCAGGGCTGGGGACTGCAGCCAACCAACAAAAAGGAAAGAAACTGAAGGATCACAAAATCTCTGTAATTAAAATGAGGGGAGTAAAAGTGAGAGGTGAATAGCCAAGATCAGGACTAGGCTACAAGTATTTGGGGGGAGAAAAGAGAGAAGAAAAACTCCTTTTGAGCCACATGCCATGTTTCCAGTGCAGCCCATCTGCACCTCCTGGACACAACAGCACAGCCTCAGACTAGTGATGCAGAGGTCTGAGAGGGCACTGAAAGTCTCCTAATCCACAAGGATAAAATTCTCTTGTCTTGGATGTTTTTACCCTTTCCATCTAGACTCCAGCCAAGTTTCTGTGCCAAACTTTCTCATGCAGCACAGAGGTGTAGCATGCACTGTGATCCATTCCCCCCCGTTTTCTTGAGGCACAGGACATTCAATTACACTCTTTATTGGAATTCAAAACTTGTAGTTATCTCTTTGGCAACTGATGATAAAACCTTTGATAGTGCATACTGGCATTGGCAAAATGTCAAAACACCTACTGTACAAGCACAGAAAATTTGACCCACTTTGTAATACTACAAGGGTCAGAGTCTTACAGTAAATCCAGTGGGAAAGTTTGGCACAAGCACATTTGATCCATGATATTTAGTTCTACAAGTCAGATTTACTCAGCTGCTATCATTTTCTAAGCTGTCCCTGCTGAATGTTTCCCATCACTTGCTGCATGAAAGTAGCAGCAGATCACAGAAGAATCTAGAAAATGTTGTTCTAATATTTTTTACATCACTCCTTTGCTGACAGCTGTGACATTTAAGAGGAGAGAAGGATTGGTGAATAAGGATTCACAGCACTCTTGGTTACCATCAGGGAAACAGCAGCATTGGCACAGAGGGGATGTGCATATTATTAAAGTACAAACAAATACACTCGAGCCTGATACACTTTAAACCTGAGACTACACAAAAAGGGGAATTGTTGCCATCAGAGAAAATACTTCATATTATCATAGAGAAAAAAAAAGTAGAGTTTGAGAGTTTGAGGGCAAACAAACCCTTCAACAATTTGCACAGCTATTAAAAAAAAAAAACCGAAAACAAACCTCCAAATAATTAAAGGAAACAAAGAAAAACCAAACAAAACCAAACTTCACTGCAAAATCAAGCACTAAAAGGCCAGAAAAACATAAATTAAAGGCTAGGAGCTAGTAGAGAATTACACAGCACACAAGGCAACCTTAACTCTACCCTTTCAGCAACAATTTGAAAAAGAGTCAAAATAAAAGAGGAAAATTGCTAGAAATCAGGATATTTGGGATTACTGTGAAAAATGCTGCAAACACCATAAAATATTAATGCAAAATTAGTCACTCAATAGTCCCCATTCTTTCCTTTGTTTCCTATAAACAGGCATTGTTCCAATTTGCTTGGTGTAAAGAGAGTGGCCAATTTCAACCTGCGGTAATAGTTTTTCTTAAAAATGTCAACCAGTAATCAATACTGCTTCCTGCCCACAAAACATTTAAACATGTGCCTCATTTAGAATTGCAAATAAAAATTTATGATGTTTATGAAGACATGTTTGATGTTCTTCACTGTCTCCTGAAGCGTGCAAACGCCACAATCTGAGATCATCTCAGGAAATTATAACCTGTGAGTACAGGCAGCTGGGGCTGGAATGTTACCTGAGCTTCCTGCTGCCATTAGGGAAAACACCTGGGCTGAATGACAATAGTGTCACACTGTGAGTTCTGCCAATTCAGCTGGGAAGGGAGCACTCCTGGGCTTGGTTAATGCAGAGACAAGAAGTTAATAATTACAGAATGTAACATTATCATTTTGAAGGGACTAAAGGGAAATTCCCTTCATTATAAAGGGAAGTTTACTGTTCCTATGGATAAAATGCAGAATGAGCGAATGATTCACTAAAGATAATAATCTAAAAAGACATCAATGATAGCTAATGTGCTATCTCATCAGATGGAGAAAACTAAAAATTTAACATCCAATAGGAGACTTCAACCTCAAAACAAGTCCCCTTTATCCTGAGGGCATTCCCAGGAGGCACACAGAATTTTACTGGGAGTTTTTTACTGACAGGCTCAGGTAGTGACCCTGGCAGGAACAGTCAACAAAAGCAAGCAGCAAGTGAAACTCTTGACTGCTGCAATGCATGTGATGTGGGACTGACCCCAAGGACATCTGGCAGCTTCAGCTGGTGCAGGAGGTGGCTGCCTGCCACAGAGGATGAGTAAATGGACAAGAGCATATTGCACCTGCTCTTGGGCTCCTGCTGGCTGCCAGCCTCATTCCAGGTGCAAGCTGAAGTGCTGGTTATTAACTATGAAGTCCTTGGTGATGTAGCAGCTCAGTGGCCTCAGAACGTCAAACACAGTGGCTCAGTTTTCCTGTGATCTTTATGTCTAGTAAAAGTACTGTCCTAAATGAAATGTTTCTTGAACAGCATCCAATCCAACTGCCCAGCATCCTCTATGGCAGCCTTCTGGTGCAACTGGTGGTTTCTGGACACTCTGGATGCACTGCTCCACCTATTTGTCCCCCAGATCATCTTCCTGGCCAGCATCCTTATGTGAGGCATCTTGGATCTGACCTTTCTGTGACAGAAATTTTGATCCCATCAGGGATCTTCTTGATAAAAATCAAACAGTTTTTTATCAAAGCTTCAGCATGAGCAACATTTCTAACTGTAAAGCAGACAGTGATGAGTATGCACTATTTATTTAGAGTTAAGGTTTTGCCTTTCATTTAATGCTCTGACACTTGAATGCTTCTGTGGTGGGCTTATAAATGTCTGCAACTACAAAAATGCAGCGGGTAAGGTGGAGAAAAAAATCTTTACAAAAATGGAAGTGGAAAGAGAAGACACATATTCCTGTGACAGTGTTTGGGTCTGGGACAGAGGCCATGACTCCCACAGCCTGTTCCTGCATGTGACACTGAATGACATCATGGGAGTTGTGTATCTCTGCCAGTTAATCATAAGATAAAAAATCCCCAATTCTCACATAAAGACTGAGAACACAAAGTGACAAGCTACGAAGTATACTGCTAATATTACCACCATTAGCATTTGTGATAAACAACTTAAACATGAAAAGATTTCCAACAACCTAAATCCCAAGTGTCAAAACAAGAAGTCATTTTACAGACAGAAAAGAACAACCATCAAGTCTTATGCTCAGAAGAGAAACAACCATTAGGTTTCAGAAAATTCCCCACTTTTCCAAATGCTCTTCCTGTGCAAGGATAGGGGACCTGCTGGCCAGCTGCATGTCCTCTGTCACTATGGTATGGTTTTATAAATTAATCTTTAAGTCCTGAATTCTAGTGGGAACATAAAGTTTCACAGGTACAGTACATGAAGACAGCACTTTTCATGGTTATTTAAGTAAAAACTGTTAGGCTGCCAAATTCACTAACTTTGTCAAAATCTTCTGAAGGTAGATCTTTATTATTTGTTAACAAGAGGAACATTTAGCAATAACTAGCACTGGAGAGGAATCATGAAGGGTATTGCTCTCTGCCAGCACAAATGCTCCAGGACCGTGTTAGCTTGGCAGAGGTCAGAAATAGCATTCCTGTTTGAATTTTTGCTGACTATTTTGACAGATTAAAGAAAACTGTATTTCTTATTAGTTTGGATTTTTTTTTTTGCCTGGAGTATGCATGCTTACAGTAACTCTTGGACCTGTTGAACAATTTCAAGCTCTTAGACAAAGGGTAGTAGCCTGCAAAATCAGAGGCTCCTTCAATTTTAATGAAAACAGGCAGACCATTCAAGGAGAAAGAGACTATTAAAGTGTCTTCATCAGGGGAAAATTTGTAGTATGAGCTCACTACTTATTAAAGACCAGGAAACCTGTACTTGCAAGCAGGCATTATTAATCTTTCTGCTAAGAGAACTGCTTATTCCAAAGGAGTGCATGGTGCTGCTGTGCTTCCAAGATATAAGATGACAAATTCATTACATGTCAAAGTAACTGTTTATACATCAGAAATGGAGCAGACACGGGCACTAATAGGGCTCTTTGTGTGCCTTAGGTGAGCTGCTTTCTCTCCAAACCTCCAGCCCGTGCAGTTGAATTCCTCACACTTGTTTGCAGATCAGGATGGAACACGAAGAGAGGATGAGGAGCAAATCTTGGGGAAGCAAAGCAGAGCCAGGCAAAATGCAGAGCCTCTGCCAGAAAGCTTTTTACACAGACCTCACATGCCTCTGCTGGAAAAGAGGAGAGAGCTTTGCATCTGGCCCGTGCAGCTGCCAAAGCCACCCCAAGAGTGAGAGAGAAAAACAGAGCTGAGGAATGCCAAGGGCAGCATAAACATCTCCGCCAGCACGGGGACGTGATGCCAAGTGAGGAGCAGGATTGCCTGCCTCCACCTTGAAATGGCATGCCTTTTTAATAAAGGAAATTTGGATGGAGGAACAACTTGCCTGGGCACACTTTTTATATGTTTTTAGACTATGTAAAAGGAATAAATGACCAAAATACTTGAGTCTGCACCTATAGCAAGCCCAGTGGTAGTGTGAAAGCTGCCAGCATAACTAAATGAAATCTGCATTGATGCCAACCACAATCCTCAACTGAGCAGAATATTGCAGAGCTTGGCAGCTGGGGTCTCTGGTTGCCATTCAAACAGGTGGAGAGGAGTACAAATGAGACCTCAGTTTCTGGTGATCCCAAAGAATCAACGGATTGAAATGATAGTGCCGGAGACTGCAGAAAAAAAAATGGACAAGAGTGAAGCAAAACTATGACATGAAAATCCAGGGTAGGCCAGAAAACCTTGCATCTCTCAACAACAAAATAGCAAAACCATATTGTATTTCCTATTTGTATTTAGGTCATGGACTTTTTTAAGGCGTAAAAGCACATTAGTTTTAGAATAGCCTCTGAAGCAGATGAAGCACATTAACAGTGCAATTCACTGATGATATGACATCAGTTGTTGTCATGTATCCAATTGCAAAAATCCAGATTATTCCTTCCTTTGATCCCTGAAAAAGAGAAGCCTCAGACGCCTTTGAGAAAGTATCCTCATCAATACTGAAGCACTTACAGAGCAGTCTGCCACAGGGAGGGAAAGGACTGAGACTGGAAAATTAAACATTTGAATTCAGCCTTCCTGTATTTCTTCTAAAACAAAGGAATATAGGAACGGTGCAGAGTCCATGGGGAATAGCAATAAATTAGACAACTTTTTCAGATCTGCCATGACTTCAGAGCCCAGACTGGTGGTGAATGAAAGTCATGTCCATCTGTGGGTTGTTTGCTGGCAGAGTAGTTTAGCAAATGCTTTTGTGGCACAGGTCCTACTCCTGGCTGTCATAATTGACACTAATTAACACCCTTGCTGACAGCCTTGGGGGAAAAGGCCGGGGGCTGAATGGGCACTAGGGCTGGATTGTCCTCTTCCTCCTCCAGCTTGTCTCCTTCAGGGAGAAGTGGAGGCACACTGGGGCTTGCTTGGCCTGCCAGGGCCTTGTAGTGTCTGTTCTGGGCATGGACACGCCAAACTGGAAATTTCTGGACTGCCTAGCTTTCTGCAAATCCATTCAATAATAAGGGAAGAACCAGAAAGCGTATTTTACAAACAGAGCCTAGCAGAGACATTACGAAGGTAGCCATAATTTAATTGTTTGTCAGCATTCAGCATATTCTCCATTAAAATTCAAAGAATAACCCAGACCCCAGAAGAATTATGGATAAGAAGTATAGTTTATGTAATGTTATTTCTATTTCTTATGCACAGGAGCATCTTCCTTCTAACACCGTGCTGGAAGTGTGAGGTTACCCTGTTAAATTTTTCAAGGCTGCCACTGAGAAGAAAAGACCAATGCTGTGATGAAACTGAAGAAATGTTCTCAGAGATTTTTAATGTACCAGCTTTTTCAGAAGACAGTGACTTTGGTGTGTCATTGAATGAGGTCTTCACACTCTAAAAATGATATCCAGTGTGTAAAAGTCTAGAGCTCTTATACAAACACAGAGTAACCCTGGAAGTTGGACTTTGTTTATACCAGCTAGCAAAAGACTGCTACCAAGTGAAAAGTCATACAAACAAATCTGCTAAACAGAGCAGTATTTCTGGGGTAAATCAATCTCTCATTTGGCTTTACTTCAGGCTTCTGTCAACTAGATGCTCTCCTTACAGACCATTTAGGGAATCAAAACTAAACAGATGAATGAATAACTCAGCGTAAAACCCCCCACTTTTCATTGTATGCAATCCACTCTCTGGTCAAAGTTTTGACCATTTCCCCCATTGCAGGTAAAACAAAAAATACCTTCCCACTGCTTCATAAAAGAGAAACCTGTAAAAGTAATTCACAGAGAAGAAGCCAAGATAGTATCAAGGATACTTATCAAACCGTTCTTGAAGTGAGATCAATTGATTACTGTGAGTTCCACAAAAACAAAGCATTAACATTCAGGAACTGACTCCACCTCCTGCATTCTTTCCAGCACCAACCCATGCCAAACCTTTCCCAAGAGGAAAAATGCATTTGGCAATGCAGAGTTGTAGTACGCTGGGACACTGTGTATCGAGGGCTGGTGCATGAAATGTGACAATTCTTCAAGGTGTTCATGCTAGGCTAGAGCAAATACTGCATCTAAAAGTGGGATATTAATTCAAAATAGAAAACTGAAAAAAAAACCCCAACAACCTAGAATCTTGTTTAGCCAGTTTCAAGAGGAGAGACTGCTTCTGGGTGCTCAAGGATCCACCCACAACAGGCTTTTACCATACGGATCTCACAGCAGGCTGAAGCCTTAAATATTGCATGCAACTTTCAAGACTTGCAGCCAAATTGCAGAGTAGCAACATGTCAATTCTTAGAAGGCTAGTGAGCTTGTTATTCTCATGTAATTTGTCCATTCTGATCATCATTAGCCCTTTTAAAATAGTAACATAGTAAAATACTTCCAGGTAAAAGAACTCAGGATAAGAGCACATATTTCATTAAGAGAAGTATTAATTAGCATTTCTGAATGGTTTCACATTCAATGGCAACATCATTTTGCTTATCAAATGCAGAAGTCCAACCTTCCAGCTGTAAAGATAACAACTACTAAATATTGTTGAAAACCTAAACCAGCAAATATTTAGATGCTTGCCTTGCTTTTCCACACAATGCATTACAATAACAGCTGCTATTTTACTTTGTTAACAGAGATTTTTCTCTCACTAAATTAAACAATACTCAAACCAATTCGAGTGCATTTTGGTGGTGCCCCGAGTTAAAAATAACTTGGGATAAACATGTTTGACAACTAGTAAGTTAATGAAACATTTATTTCCTCCATATGACATCCTAAGCATTGTAAGTTTTGAAGCCTATCTTCTGCATATCTGTGTGTCTCATGCTTTGGTTCCCATCAGAGAGCAATCCTGGAGCACACAAAATTGATCCCCCTTGGATGAAATTTAATTAGAAGATGTTCTCCAATCACCATTCCAGCATTCCAGCCACAGAAGCTGACTAGAGCTGCTGCAATGGGAAAACCTCAGGAATGCACAGAGTAGGTATTGTCATGTCTTCAGCGCCAAATCTTCTGCTCCAAAAATCCAATTCTGTCAGTCCATACAATTTGCTAATCTAAACACAGTTTGAGCAATAGGAGTTGAGATTAACTCTGAGTATTTATCTCAATTGTCTCCACTCCAGAGCTTCTTTGCATACTCAATGTAAATGTTTTCAGATATTTCAGTTGTGTGGGGCAAAAAGGAATGAACATTTTGGTACTTTTCATTTCTTGTTGCAGTGACATAAGTAGTGGCTGATGGGAAATAAAACAAATATTGCAGATTGTTTTGATTCCTGTCAAGGCTGTTATTACACTGTTCACATATGACTTTTTTTTTTTTGAAAAACACTTTGCAAAATAACATGTCTTCTGCTTCACATTGCTGTTGTCAAATAGTCCAGACTATCTCAACATTCTTCCTGTCATGCTCCAGAGTACGGAACAAAATTATTTTCTGGGTTTCTGAGCAGAGAAGAAACATGGATTCCCACAATGAATGCTATTGTTCTTTGGGAGCATCCCCAGTCTTTGAATTCCAGTTGCTCTTCATAACCACTCTAAGGATGTGCAGAAAAAACCCAGCTTTTTTATTGCATTTGGAATAGAAAAGGGCTGTATGTGTAACTTCTAAAATAAAACTCTCAGGCACAGTGATGTTCAGTACATTGCTTTAATTGTTTCGAATCTGAAAGTTAAATTCTATTACCTCCACCACAACTTGAATATGAACTCCTACGAAATGCTTTTATTTGTCAAGCTGGCTGAGCGAGGAGAGCACTATCCTTACAGGGATTTCAAATCAATCCTATTCCAGGGGGTAACTGCCACTACTAATAAGGATTTTGTTTGCAATTTGCTGTATGTTTCCTCAGGATGTCACTTTGCTCATCAAGCAAGCCTGCAGGCACTCACTCCACTCCAAACAATATGAAGCCATTAAATTCTTTTGCCTTGTTAAGGGGAAACACAAACTTCCAACCACCCAAATAGAAAGGTAAGTGGAAAAGTAATGTTCAACCCCATGCAAGTGATTTTCTTCCATGTTATTATTTTAGCAATGCGGGCTCCCCACCTCCAGTTTGATCTTTAACTTTTGTGAGACTGTCAGAGTTTCACATATGAAATAAGAATAATATGGGGCTTTTTTCAGAAGTAGACCTGCTCTGTTCACTCTTTATTCTACACTCTTCCAACAGCTTTTGATTTTCTGGTACATTGCAAATTAGCCCAAATATTTCCAGGGGTAGTTCATCACACTGGACACTCAAAGTGGAAGAAGGAGGGAAGTACAACAGAAATGTCAATTTGGTAGACTGCTCAATGCTACACCTGATCCAGCCATTTTAGGGGTTTTTTAAGCATCATCTCATTTGTCCATGTAGCTCTATTAACTTCAGAGTACTTCAGCAGCTGAATTATTGTGCTTTACTCCCCTGTTCTCTTGTCTCTTTCTTGCTTAGCACAGCATGAAATACTTTAACTGGTTTACATGGTGTAACTGGTCACCTTGAAGTCAGGAAAAAATGCCCTGAGTGTTTGAGAGCTGACCTGTGAGCTCTGCTCTTGTGCTGGAACTACGCAGACTCTATTCTAAAACTTCACCTATTCTATTAAACTCTGACTGTTACCACTTCTTGGTAGCTTTTCTAGCTCTAGTGCTCTCCACTGGCATAACTCTTGGCTGTGATCACACCTGGTAGCACTTGGATATGTTTATCTCCTCTGACTAAAGGGCAGATCTTCCCAGAAATCCATCTCTGATGCTCTGCCTGTTTCAACACTGTCTGAGCACTACAGAGAGACTCTGAGCAAAACAAAGCTGTAAATTATTTACCTACTTGATTCTAAACCCAGGCAAGCAATGATTTCATCCCTCCACAGCAAGTCCGTGTAATTTCAGGCAGCCTTGGAGAACATCAGTCCAGCTCTTGCCCCACCCAGTGCAGTTAATATTATTGTAAATACTCTGCTTTAAATTTCATATCAGGCCCTAAAAAAGACCTTTGCCTGTTGCTATGGGATTCTGGTCCTGATTGTAAGAGATAGACAAAATACCTTTTGACGGTTCTTTGCTGTAAATATGTTCTTGTTGTAAATTGACCTCTTACTTTGTGTGTGTGCAGGGATGTAATTCCTATGAAAACTTTGGATTGCAGCTCTCCCATTTGTGTAGCACAAACAGGCACTTGCAAAAAAGGCTGCTCTACAAAAGGCAAATTACATTTGTGATTTGGAAATTGTCTGTTTTAAAGACAAATACACACATGCTATCACTAGGCTCAGAGCCTACCTTCAAATGTGTATTACAGCATCTCCCTTTGATGACCTAAACTGAGTTTAAAGGCTTATAATTTAAACTGGTTTCTCAAATTCCAATACTTCAGTGCCTTTTTTTTTTTGTAAGTGGAAACCAGAATAGCACATGATGAGGTATAAAATATTTCGAGATACAATTTTGATTTTCTACTCCATTCTATGTCCCTGTGTATATTCCATAAAAAAAGAAAATAATGGTTTGAATATATATCTTTTTAGGCTTCATCCAACTTAATCACTAGACAAACACAATCCCAAATTCTTTTGGTCAATACTGCTCCATCAAACAGGCTTTGGCTGCATTCCTGGCTTTAAGAAGCAGAAATCTAGGGTTTTTTCTATGCAGAAATACATTATATTGTCTGAAGGATCCAGCCAGTCAGGAGATCAAGGTTGCACTGTGTGACAAACCTTTCTACATCTTTCTTTACCACTCAACAATGATGTGTTAATCACCAACAAATCATCATTAGAGGTTGAATTGGGTCCACTACGTGAAAGGAGCCCATTAAAGAGAGCCCCATTCAAGGGAGGCTCCCCCATGATGAGTGATGTGTGAGATGTGTCAGTTGAATGAACTTTAACTTATTTAATGCATTCTATATTTTTAAAAGTTTGCAAGGCACTAAATCAAACACCTTTAAAAAGTTTATGCAGCTTCTTCAACCATGTATGTGATATACTCAAAGGCCAAAAAGAATTGTTTGACAAATCCTTCTTATACTGACTGCTTTTCATTAGTATTTAACTTTTGCTAACTAAACCTTCATCAGCCTTTTAATTAGTTTCCTGAAGGTTGTTGTCAAAATACCAGTCTGTGCTAACCTGAGTTACACGAGCTGCCTTTCTGAGTATTTGCACAACAAAATGCCAACCCCCCCATTTCCAAGACATGTTCATTTAGCAGAGCATTGGGTCTGGGTGGTCCAGTCCTCTAGAATTCCTGTACTCCTGATTTAAGAGTGTTTATCCCCAACAAAATCCCTCTCTGTTATTGCAGGACTTGAAAGCATTTTACTACAAGGTGACAGAAATGAAAAGAAACTCTTACCAGGCATATTGGCCTTTTGAATATCATCACTTTAAACTAAAACCTGAGTTTTAGTTTATTTAGAATTAAAGAAATCCCAGAAAATATACTAAACTAGAACTTTTAGTTTTGCCCACATGGATTTTTCCTTCATGTCTTTTATTTTCTTTTCCCCCCTCTTTTCTTCCCCTTCTCCTATTTATACTTGAAAGCTATTTATGTCCCGTATTCCCAATAAGGCTAAACATTTGCTATTAATTTAAAATGCTTTCTTCATTGTACCACTGAACCATAATGGATTTTTTAGCTAAATTTGTTTTCTTTCATGTCAAGGGATGTGGCTTTGGAGATACACAATTAATACATGTTCTTACCAAAATAACCCCAAAAAACTCACACAGAAAAGGAACAGAAAAGTATTTTCTGTTCAAATATTTGCTAAGAAATTTCTACAGCTGTGGGAATTTAGTCCTTCTCAAACACACCATAGTACAGCCTTCTCTTCTCCCTTAATGAATATAAACTTGTTATGATCCTTGGGTCAGTAGTAACTTGTATTTATTGCTGTATTTATCCACCATCATGTGGCTCAAAAAACAGTTAAGCAGCAGTGGATGCAGCATCTTTAACTATGAAAAAACCCCAAAAACCATAAAGTTTAGAAACTCAGTTCAAGCTCCATTCCATAGTGGCAGATCCTACAGGGGAAAAAAAAATCACAATTCTACTTCATTTCTTTCCAGATGAAGTAATTTTACTGATCATCTTCATTGTCTTTCAGAGTACCTCTGTTGGCTCTGCCACCTATTTTGTAAGCTGTGCATTGTTACATCTAATTTATTCCCTAGTTTTGCTGGTATCAAAGACTGCCTTTCTGACTGCCTTTGTGCTCTGAGCAGATGTTTGCAGAGGCTCTGAGATGTCACTCCTGAGGGGTGAGAACTCCTCAAGTCAAGACAACTGCACAGAAATTTGGGGCACAGCATCCACTTTACCTTAAGGAGCTTTCAGCTTCCATATAATGAAATGCAATACCGTGAGCAGGGAGTGCCTTTCTGGATTTCATTATCCAAGGTAGGTCCATCACAGCTGAATGTTACTCCTGCCAGCCACATTTGAAGGAAATCAGGAATATGCCAGAATTCTGGCTCTGGATCCTAAATGGACCATCTGCCTGAGCTGCCTGCCCAGGTCCTGGACAGAACAAAAGTTCAATTATGTCTGTCTTCTCTGTGCCACAAGAGCACACGACAGTTACAATAAAATAATAAAAAAAAGAATTGTAAAAGCCATATTATTGTCAGTACCACAAATATATTGTAACTCCACAGCATCTGCACATGCATCAGAGCTGGGCTGTGTGTCTGTGCTCCAGGGGGCAATTTTTTGAAGGTAATACCAGCATGGACAGGGTGTTTGTTTCTGGAACTGATCATCTATGAACAATGGATACAGATAAAACACGGGAGAAAATGTTCTGGCTTTCCCAGCCACTGATCTGTGACCCACAGAGCTGCTCAGGTAACACAATGGAATCGTTTAAAGTTTCAGGAACACCCTGCAGGTTTCCAAAATCCCTCAGCTGTTTGCTGGCTTTGAATCTACACTGATGAGCTGTGCAGTCTAGTGCCCAGCTTTTCAACTGTTCCTATAGATAAGTCTATACAGATACTGCTCATGTAAACAAAGGCTCTGTTTTGCCTTCAACTTGGCAAATAAAGAAATACACAAATATACAAAATTTAATCCAAAATGTCTCCTTTGATGTTGATATAAAGTTTGCAATAAATAAGAGATAAAATATGTAAATATTTGAACAAAAATATAATTAAAATAAATGAGAGAAACTCCTGTTTTCACAGCTGGTCATTGGTGCTAATTGCCAGCCTCACATTTCATCTTCAGGACTCAGTTGATTAAGGTAGCCATGACATATTTTCTGTCAAGAAGCCATTCATGTCTATAAAGATACATATCCCAACTTCACTCTCCCAAAATAGCAAATTCATTCTGATTTTGTAAAACATAAAAGTGCTGAAGCTTCACTGATGCTCACGGTAGGGATCTGCCTCACTTGAAATATGTGCAAAAGAGTTTTATTACTTGTTGGAATTTTTTTTCTTTTTTTTCTTATCACCTGCTATTGTTTTTCCAGCTCCTCACTTTCCAATACAACTTCAAACCACTCAACCTCCCACTAAATCCATTCCCCAGCAACAATAACTCTGTTAGAATGAATGTTACAGCAATGATGTTCCCTTACTACCAAAAATTTAATTATTAAATCCATCTTGGTATCCTCACTCTCTGTATCCAGCACCAAGTGGACAAGGCTGGGAGGCTCCTCCACTGCCTGGAATATCTCAACCTTGGTGTTGAGGAAGTGTCTTCTCCTGGGATAAGAGACTAATTTATCATCTCTATAATGATGCATGTTTCTTGTATCATCCAGCTGCCTTCTTTGGAAGAAACGGACAGCTAAATAGATTTAAATAGATTATATCCTAATTAATAATTAACATTTAAAGCAGATATACAGAATGGCTCACAGCCAAGTGGGAAATAAACCCCTTTTCTTCAAGCTACAATTAATTTCTTCCAGAGATGAAATGATAAGAAATACAAGAAAATATTTAGCAACATGTATCTGCACATTGAAATAGAAGTATTATGACCTGAAAAAGGTATGGAAAGGTTCCTGACATCTGGTCCTCCTTGATAATATTCTTCCATGGTGCTCAAACAAAATCCTGAATAACAAATACACCACAAAGCTCTGCCTCCTATCCCTAAATTCTGCTTTTCCCTACACTTTTTTTCCTCCCCTCTGTCTAAAAATTAAATAAAATCTACGAAATTAATCCTGTGAAGGAAAGAATATCCAGGATTCAGAGAAGAAATCCTTACATTTCTAATTATTCTCAACAAAGGCTGGAAAAAAGTGAGATTGAACACTGACCAGCTTTACAGACCCTCTTACAGCAAAGACTGCAGGACCACTTTGCTGCCACTTTTAAGCTCCAGGCTGCTATACTGTGAATATAGGAAGGCATATTCCATGGCATTTGAAGACAAGCCTAAAAATATGCATTAAATTTTTTTTATAGTAAATAAAGCATTTTTTCCTCTGTAACTCCTGCAATGCAATCCAGTACTATTAAACTCAGTGCTTACATTTGCATTTTCTCAATCCCTTTCTATCCAGAGAGCATTTCCTCTTCCCTCCAAGCACAGCTGCTTTAATGCCAAGGCCCAGAATACAGACACATCTCAGCACTGACAGCAGGAGCAGAGGCCAAGGAGCCAAAGCAAGACCTGCCAAGTCTCAAGGCTGCTGTCACTCCCTCTGCCTCACTCTCCACAGGTGGCATTTCCCTCTAGCCTGCTTATTTTGGAAACAGCAGACAGAGATGGGGTGGTAACATGTGCTTCACCCTGACTTTTGACATAATGATGATTTTTACCATCCCTTCCAGTGCAAGCCATTCTGTGATTCTGTGGTGTATTTCAGGTGGAAAAAAAGTGAAGGATTCAGGTCTTTTCCAGATGGAGACTGCTCCCAGCAAAGGATTTACCTGCTGATGGATCCTTTGGTACCACTGCAATAACCCAGGTAATTCCAGTTTGTTATCTTGAGCCAAAGCCTACAGGTCAAACTGGCCTAGAGGCTTCAAATGGAAGCTCTCATCTTCTTTGAGTAAGTGAACATTAAAACAAAGGAAACAGACTTTATTTTTAAGGTTGTGCTAGGCAAACATCTCTTGCAGAAAGTGAATAATAAATATGCTGTGTACTATAGTAATGTCCATGGGGGGAGGTAAGGAATTGCTATAAAACACACTATTCTAACTACTACAGATGTTGCTGCTAGAATTTACAGTTTTCCCTATGTGCTTATCTCTCCTCACCAGTTTCTGCACGTTGAATCACATTCAAACATGGGCCATTTTAAGCCATCTTTTTATTATTTTAACCTTTTTTTTCGGAGCTACAATTAATTTCTTCTGTGCTATTCTATAATGTTAAATAGATTCAAGACCTGTATTTACAAACCACATGCAATCCTATTTTGGCACATGGAAATTACATGCAAATACATTCTAAATTAGTTTGTTTATCACTCCAGAATTCTAATCCAAAGGTTTTGTTTTTTAAATTTTGTTTTTATTCTGACATGTTTACAAATGAGTTTGACTCTGGAAAATAACTTAATAAACTCAGGGTTAGCTATGCAATTAGAAGAGGCATCTGGGAACCATAAAACCTGGAAAACAATATTTACATCTTCTGTACATCCAAGATTCCACCTTTTTTTTTTCTTCCTTAAATTCATCATTTCAAAATATTGCTGTTATTTTCATATGAGGACAAACAGCAAGAACTCATTTTTATATCCAATGACCCTTTTCTCCAACAAGCAATTCATAGGGTAGCAGAGGATAAAATGCATAAAGTAGAAGATTTCATTATTTAAAAAAAAAGAAAAAAAAAAAAAAGAAAATGAAAAATAACTGAATTAACATTGATCATGACTCTTCAACAGCATTTCTTATTATTACGGCCAGGCAAAGTCTCCTGTGGGCAGTAAAGCTTTCCCATGTATTATTAGCCCTCTACAGAAAGCTATGAAAAGACACAAATCTGTTTTGTCAAAGGACAGAAGAGCATTTAGTTATAAGAGGAAGTATGGCCATAATCCATTGTGGGGTTGGAGGTGAAGAAAACAGAACCATAACACGAAGCCTTGGGAGAGTAATGTCCCGCAGATAATGGTGAGCACCACGGCCGAGCCACCCGGGCTGCAGGGACAGCACCCTCCCAGGGCAGCCTGCCATCTCCACAGTCTGTATGTATGAGCAGCAGCACTGCTGCCTGGCAGCTCTGCTCGTGCTGGGTGGGAACACCACGGCTCCTGCTTCCAGAGGCGTTTTTTGGGATGCCACAAGCGGCCAGTGTGAAACCATCGCCCTGGCACAGGTATCCCCCAGAGGTGGGAATGCCTTGCTTGGCTGTGCTGCTGCTGGTGGTCCAGCCCAGAGCCCAGATAAGACCATTTAGGAAAGCTTTCCAGTATGTATAAAGAATTTTGAGTGCTTGGATAACAAAACTCGAGCCCATCTCCCAGAGTGAGAGGGTTCAGTTCAGGATCAGCGTGAAGTCGCTCTCGCTGTTGGGTTTGCCCAACCTTTGACAAGAATTAGGGGTTTGGTCCAAGTCAGCTGCAGTTTAAGTGCTCTGGATCAGATCCCAAAGCAAATGTGCAGCAGGTCTAAGTGAGGGTTCCTTTTGCATCCAGCCACAGGCCCTACACCCTCACAGCCCCTGGAAGGAAGGTGGGTTCAGCACAGGGGATAGGCAGCAGCACAACAGAATTTTGCATCACCGTGAGGCTCCCCAGAGGATGGGCAGGAAAATCAGGGTCTCTACAGATAATCCTTCCTTCCTTCCTTCCAGTAGTCCCCAGAGGATAAGGACAAGGGATGCAGCTGTGCAACAGGGCAGGTAATATAATAAAGCATCAAGAATAACACAATCTCCTGCTATCTCCTGCGTATTTTGAAAACAGTTATTTTCATTTTGATTCATATGGCCCAGAAATGTGACTCTGGTTTATGTTGCCTCCCCCCTTATCCTCTCTGCCTTGTGCCCCCTCCCCTCCCCTGCCTGGCTCCTCTGGCAGCACTCTCTGTCCTGGCACTCACAGCATCTTTGCAGTCCAGTGCAGGGTCTTGTGCAACGTCAGGAGCAGACTGTGGTGTTAAAACAGTATTTCACCTTCCTTTAACCCTCTTCTTAAGGATACTGCAGTGCTACTACTGCCTGCCAGTCCTCATGTTATCTCATTTAGCAGCAGCTCAAATGACTCCCTCCAAAGCTGCACTGAGCTGTGTGATGAGCAAGTCCCTTTTCCACCATGGCTTACGCTGCACTTACAGTCTGAATTCACAGAACCAGCACACCTTCCCCATTCAAATCTCTACTAAAAATTCCTTTGTTACAAGCTCAAAATAATAATAAGGGCTCTGGGTTATCCTTTCTTGTGGGTTTCCCTGTGACCTTGGCTGACTGCTTTAACAGAAATGTTCTGCATACAAAAAAAATGAGCCCACTGGCAATCCTTAGAAACAAATGAGCTTAGGAAGTCCTTTGTGCAGTTCCAGCTCCCCTCTTCCTCAGTCCCACTCTGCATATGTTGCTGTCTAATCACCACTATTTTTCCCATTTTCTGTTACATCAGAGACTGAAGGAAAGGGGGAGCAAAGAGACACAGTTCTATGAAAATAACATTTTATTTTTGACATTCTCTTTCCATGTTCCTCATCCACTGCCCTGAGCTTTGTCTCCTTAAGTTGTCAACTATTCAGGAGCAATTTGGTGTCACTGCATCCAGCAGGATGACACCCCTGTGGACTGGGGTACATGGATGCTGCTAAAATAGAAATGAAGCACAGTTGCTGCTTGTGTTTGGCTAGGTTAAAAAAAAGACACAAGCTAAGGTTCAGGCCCAGGTGCAATTCAGCTGCACTGGAATGACAGCACCCTAAAGCCAGTGAAAAAAAGGACTTGGGGCTTTTCTGTCTCTGACACAGCTCCCAAGAAATGGGGCTTGGAGGCATCTGTCCCCACACTGGTGAGGCTGCAGCACAGCTCTGCTGGCTCATGCTTTTCTGCACTGTGTTCTATTTTGTAGTGTCAATATAATCCTCTGCTGCCTTCTATATATTTAATACACTGATTTCTACTTAGTCTTGTTCAGGTCACTCAGCAAGAAGAAATGTACCTAAGTGAAGAGTGACAGGTGGCCTTGAAAATTAAAATTTCATTAAAAAGGAAGAATACTTTCCATCCTTTCTAAAAACATCTGATACTGAAGAAATAAGGGGTTTATGAGGAAAAAAAAGTTTCTATTTTAAGTTTTCCCTGAGCTTACACAAAAAGAGAAGCACAATACACCTGTGCACAGAGTTGCTCCTTTTCAGTCCCTCTAAACGAGTGAGATGCTCATTCTGCACATTGTGAAGTAAAACAGAAAGTATTATGTGCAAACATTTACAGCATAAAAAGCCTTGTCACCTGGGATACTTGCTGCTTCTGAAAATTCTGATCAAAGATAAGAACCAAGACAACTCACTGTAATCAATTATGCACAGATAGTCCTCAGCCTATGTGCAATTCATAAAAATAATACTAAAAACACAACGTGGATTTACATGCAGAAATGAAATATGGACATGGTCAGAACACTAATCTTCTGATTGCTATCTGAAATTGGCAATCCCAGCACTTTGAGTGAGTCTCTGGCTGGATACTGTTCCCTTGGGGAAATTCCCAGCAGTCCTTCAGCAGCTCCTGCTTACACAAGAGAAGCTGCAGAGCCTCAGCCCAGGGCTGGAGGTGACAGGAGGCAGCACCCAGGGAGTCTGTGCTGCAACAGCCTGGACATGGGTGCTGTGTCTGTGCAGGCAGAGTTGATTAACCCCCCCACACACACATCCCCAAAGCCCTCATGGTGCACAGAAAGCCATTATTTGATAATCTGACTGAATTGAACAGAAGAACAGCGCCCGGCCATGTCCCATGTGTAGCACAGGGTCCCCTACATGTGCACCCCCTACACAAGGACTGACCAGAGGCAGTGGTCACCCTCCCACATCAGCCACTAAATCCAAAAGGGAAGTTGAAGATGTGTCCAGGTTTCAGGCAGGTATGAACACGCTGTGATTGTCGTCCTCACAAATACCAAATTCACACGTTGAGGTCTTTTCTACATCTTTTCCACTCACCCCTGTAACAGTAAAGTCAAGGAATTCATGTTGCCATTATCAATCCTCTCATCAACTTCCCACCCCTCAAAACCTGTAAAATATTTAGATTTCCACGTGAAGGTTTGTTCCTGTTTTTCTGCAGCTGACATCCTTTCGTCACAGGTCTTACCCGCTTTTGCCCAGGTGAGCCCCAAAGAGTACCCGGTGACTTAATGAGCAGATCAATTACTGCTCATAAGAAAAGATACTGTCTCTTTAAAGGTTATTTGAAGGTTGATTGCTATCTTATTGCTTATATCCTGCAAATCTATTCAGCCTTATGAATGAATTTGACCTTTTTATACTTACTGGGGGAAAAAAACAGAACAGAAGTTAATTTAGAGCTCTATAATACAACACTTTTTCCCAGAGAAATGAAAGGGCATTCAAATCGATACCTGCACAATAACACTCTGATGAATGTTTGCACCCAATTTTCTCATTTTGCTAACTTGAGACTGGGCATTTTGAATAGTTCTCAAAGAACATATTCTTTATGTGCTGTGAAGTATGTGGTATTGTGTCCAAACAATGCTAGAGGATAATCATTATAGGAGTGTCACTGGGCCTGAAAAGGTCAGTTAGTTAGAAATGTCAGCTTTCAATGCAACTGTGCCGGACCTTCCCATGTAAGGATCCAATTAAAGGGACATGCCAAGGTGCATGGAAACACCATGGTGACCCAGAATAATAATAAGGGATTGTGGTAAAGCTTGATATTTTTCTTCAAAAGTAATGGATTAGCCTTTAGAATATCATCTCTTCAGTCTTATTTTGATTTCGCAAATATCACTTCTTCTACATGTATCCAAAAAAAGGTCACTTTTTTAAATGCAAAGGTGGGGATGAAACAGCCTTACTAAAAGTAAACATTCTACAACCAAATGGGGATAAAGTTCTAGTTTCATTATTGAATCAAGAAAAGTGTCATTTCAGTAAAACTCCAAAATGGGATATTTGAGATGGATGTAGATGATCTTTGGGGACACAGGTGGAGATAGGTCAGGGGACAGGCAGAAAGATCAAGGAGGACTTATTCTCTTGGGACGTGGTGTGAGGGAAGGGAGAAGGGAAGTGGAGTAGGAGGCATCTCTACAATTATTTTTCTCACAAGTGCAGAGGTAAAACTGAGAATTAGGAAGGTACTGATCTGCATGAATGAGTAATTACAAGCAATAATATTATTTCTCCTTATCACAGCAAATGGAAATTCTTACAGCTCTGCAGATACTGTAAAGATGAGAAATTGGATATAGTAAAATTTCCTAATTAGCCTCAGGACAGCTGAAGCCAACCTAATGGCACGAAAAAGTAAAAGGAGTCCACGTCTTCCTTCTGCTCTCTGTTAGTACAATCATCTTGCTAAAGTTTCATCAAGTCTGGAACTAACTTCTTCCTGTAACTTTATGGCTCAGCTAAGACAACATGGGAATTCCACTTTGAGCTGAGATTTAGCATTTATATTTTATTTTTAAGGTACGGATATTCTTGTACTGTGGGTTCAGACAAACCATTTGGGGTCTATTGCCTTGCTGAGATTCTGACTCCCCTGGTTATCTCATATTATTGTGGGCAATTAGGTGGATTAATACCCAGTGACATGGGAAATAATTCACTGAGCATTAAAAGACTCAATTATTACTGGAATTCTAAGTGATTTCCTTTTTTCCACCAGCTTTGCTGGTGCATGTGAAGCTCCACTAACAAACATGAGCAGTGGTTATGTTAGCTGTTTAAAATCTTCAGTGCCATCCTTTGACACATACTTAGACCAAAATCAATGTGCTATTAATTAATAAGGACTTGCAAAAAAAAAAGTCCCCGAGTTTTAGCAGCAAACAACTTTCTGTCACATTTTATTAGTTGGTATCATTTTTACTAATACCTGTCTTATAGCTTCATGACTTTGAGTTCATATTATTTTCATGCTTCAATTAGAAAGAAGTTGATAGCCAGACTATCCAAGAAGGTAATGGAAAAGTCTTGTAGCAGGGCTTAGTGGTGGAATTTATAGTTAAATGAAACTTTGAAATATACTATAAAACTTCTCCTTCCTTTACGTACTTTTACTTGAGGTCTCATAAGCAGTAATATGTAGAAATGCAAAACTTAATCAGCTAAAAAATATAGCAAATCCCACATATCACTTTATGCAATGCCAGGAGAGCAGAAATATATTTTCCTAACCAGAGGAAATTAACTAGGCAACAGTCCTATATCTATAATTTAAAGCAGTAAAATATGTATGGCAGAAGCTAAAGCCACCTTAAAAGAATTCAGGGTAGCAGTATATCACAAATTAATGAAATGGAGACATTTTTAGAGCATGCAGCACTGATGATATTAAAGGGGGGACAATATTTCACCACATAGATCAGACTGATAAATACTTTTAAAATCAAGCTTTTTTCCCTGTTTAAAAGTGTAAGAGCTTGAATATTAGGAGCAAGCACGTACAAACCATTAATATTTCTGATCAAATCTCAATGGAGATTAGGATTATCTTACTCTGTCCCTGCCTGTAAAACTGATGTGGTTTACACATTAGGAAAATCTGAGTAAATCAAAAGTCAGGAATTATGGAGTCAGCACTTACATATTTTTTTCATCTAAAACAGAGCTGAAAGAAACTTAAAAAATATATTCCGTGCTGTAGCCAAGCTGGACACTACGGAATATTCAACTACCCCAGGTTTTTTAAATGCAATCAATTTACTGCTGCCAAATGTAGTAGGTTCATATACATCTGGGAAACATGCACCTATGGTGCTGATGAATTTCTCCTGACATTGCACTGATTTCAAGAGAATGTTATTTTAAATTGGCAGTAGAGAGACTGGTAGAGAAGGATAAAGCCCTGAGGATGGCTGAATCAAAGAGAATTTCAAAAGAATTTTCCTGATGGTTCTTGGATAATATCACATGTTAGCTATTTTCAAAGCCAATAGTTTCCAACACACTTCCATTTATGGTATCAATAATTAAAAAATACTTCAGTGGGAGAGGAACTTACCTTACTGAGAAGAGAAATTGCAAAGCTGCATTATTATCATAAACACAGGAGATGCAAAAAACTGTCTCCATGGAAAAGCTATGGAAACAGGGGTATCTTATTTGCAGCTATTGAGTGGTTACCACAAAATGTGATGTGATTGCATGTGCGTGTTCAAAGTGCTACTAGAACATGATCACAGAGAAATGAAGGGCAGATCCTCATCTCCTTTGTGCAACAGGGCCAAATTAAACTACCTCAAGCTTTGGTCCTAAACCTCAAAGACAACTGGAATAGCGTTAAGGAAATATTTTGGATCCAATTCAGAGGTAAAGCTGTGTTTAAAGAAAATTCAAATTATCAAAACTTAAATCTCATTATGTCCCACTCCCTGCCAGGCTGTCCCTGCCAGCTCCTAATGAATTTTTAACATCCTTCCCCCATCCCACTGCGCACATCAGCTCTGACTCGGGCACCCTGAACTGTACAGCTGCACTCTAATTGTACCTCACATGTCAAGGGGCAAGAAGAAAGGAGTGTGGCAAGAGCATTGATAAATTTAACTTAACATTCCTCCAGCTACTCAGCAGCAAGGCAGAGCAGTGAACTCCCCTCCACATTTTACAGGGGTGTCAGTTACTTCAAAGGAAATTTTTTTTTTGGCACGAGGGATTCTAGCTTGTTCCCAGCTTATGCATCATTTGTGTCTGGCTGTTTCTGGAGATCCACAGCAAAGCAAAGACTTCCTCCAGTTTGGGGCACAGTGTGGAGCTTTCCATGCCTGCTTTATTAGGGTGCTGGAAGAGGTGAGCCCTGCATGTTGCATACAAACCACGTAGCTGGAGCTGCAGCTCCAGCCATCTGTATTTCTTCCTGGTTTTTAATTTTTTTCACTTCTGCTCAGACTTCTCTCGTTCCAGGGTATAGATTAATGGTCTATACCTGTTCAGTTTAACACACAGATGTGCTTTTAAGCCCAGAACCTGTTCAGCCAGGTGTCAGGAAGCCAAGCACACATTGCTTGGGGGTTGGATGCCTTGTGAAGAAGAGCAAGAAGCAGTGCTGGGTCACCCTTGGTATGGGCTCAGTACAGCACAGGCAGGAGTGAGGGTCAGGGAACAAGAAAAAGGCACAAATTGTGACCCTGCAGTGATTCCTGGGGAATTATGCAACAGCCATGGCCATGGGGAGCAGGGTGGTTGCCATGAGATAACGTTAAGGTTTCTGTGATCCCACAAACTCTCTTTAAATATTTTGGCATCCGAGTCTCAACAACACTTAACTTCACTAATGTCATTATTTTACCTTGCAATTAATCTCATTAATTGGCTGATCAGTTTTTGGAAATTGTTTTAGTAGCACATGGAGAAGAGCTGTTGTACTATTGTCAAGGGATCACCATTGATTCTTGACTAAAGGTAGAAAAACTGGTTCAAGATCTTCACACACACACACAAGAAAGAGAGATGATATTCATTGTGACAGAGGTGCAAATCTCAGAGGTCACCTTTTCTTTTGAAGCCCTTTGTCTATTCCTACAATTAAGCAATAGGGTTTTGGTGGCCGATGCCCCTAGTGGGACACAGAGGACTCTCCCAGCTCTAACTAAAGCTGTGTGACCTCTGCCAAAAGCAAAGGCTGCCTGCCTGCGGCAAGGTGGAGAACAGAAACAAGTCCCAGAGGATTGTCAGGTGCAACTAAACAGCTCAGCCCCTCATTTGAATCAGTAAATTAAGGGTTGACACTGATTATGGCTGATCTCAGCCATCATAACCGATACCACGACTTTGTAAAAGCAAACTGTCAATGTCAGATCTTAGAGCTAGGACTCAAAGAATTAAATATTTTAAAGTAGCGGTCTCCAAAGACAGATAAAAGCCCCAAGGCTATGATTTATTTTATTTTATTTTTGTATTTGTAAGGCTGAAACCAGACTCTTTAATCCATAGGCTGACATTTTCCAATTCTACTAGGAATTGAGTGCCTAACTTTTTCAACTCCTTTGAAAAAATCTCAGCTTTAGGCTTTTTTGGTAAGTTTGGCCTGATCCAGCACCAAGCTTCTTTTGAAAATGCCTCTACTGAAGGTAAAACTACGACACTTTATTATGCAATTATGAACAAGTATTAATTTTTTTCTCTATGTTTCTAGTTATGGTAGATTTGTGGTAAAATATCAAAGGGTAAAACTTGCATTTCAGAAAAGGTATGCATTCTAGAAAGCTTCCCCCCCCCTTTTAGTACAGTATGCCTACCTACACAATTATTAAAGATCCTTCTAACGAATTGCTGTGTTCATTTAGTAGATCACTTTATTAAAAAGAGATCTGAAACTACAGGTACTTACTGATCACATCTATGCACAAAGTCAATCCAGTCAACCCTTTTACAGTGAATACTGTATCAGAAATTATGAGAAATGTATCATAAATTTGTTTTACAGAAAAGTCTCATATTAAGTCATTCTGGCCCCCAACCCTCTTTTTCTCTTACTGAAAAAGTGCCTGTGGACTTCAGTGCCCTTATCCAAGATCTGAGTGTGTGCTATGATTAAGACCTTCAGAGATCTTTTTTTTCTTTTTCCTCTAGAAACAGGGAATGCTAAAGATATGGAAAATGAAAAATGTGCCATGTTTGTCCTTGAAGTTACAGTTAGAATAGTGACAATAGCTGTATCACACTGTATTGTTGCTTTTATCAGCAAGTGCCCTGAGCATACATTAACATAATTGCAAACTGCGTGAAAAGTGAACATGCAAAAATGTGATGCAATTGCCAATAGCCTCAAACATCTGTCCCAACAAAGTGTTCCTCCTCCTTATTTTAATTCTTATTATTTTAACAAGGTTAGTGAAGGAGAAACCATGTCACAGATTATATCTACATTTAGAGTGTCAGAACGATTATTGATGCAAAATTGTTATCCAAGCAAATGTGTGTCACATTTTGTTCACTTCCCATAACACCTGTTCACTCTGCTAACACATTATTACCAGTTTAGCCCAGAATTCATTAGTCCCAGTTAAAGCCCACCTGAAAGCTTAATTCATACACATATCTGAAAAATGAACAAAGTTAACTGAAATGTGGCACTATTTGAGCAGGGCTTCACCTGGAGCTGGTGGGCAGCAAACTTCTGTAACAGCTTATGGAAAGAAAGTGAGCCAGGCAAATAGGAATAAATTAAAAGCCACTCAGCCTTAAGGGCTGAGATCAGAGAGGAGCACAACTGATCCAACTGCATTTCCACCACAGTGCTGAGACCTTCAAAACTCATTTTTGCCAGAGCCCCACACTTTCCCAGGAAGAACAAATTTTGGTTTATCTCAACAGGCTAATGACAAAAGCCATCATGAAGCAGATAGTTTAGGGGATTTTAATTCCACCTAAATATTTTCTGACCCACTGTGGGGTTCTCAGCCCCGAGCCTGGACCTTGTGTAGAGTGTGACCATCTCCTGACTCCCCAAACTGCTCCTCTTTGCCACCAAGGAAAGTCAGGCTTGCATTTCTGTGATACTTGAACACACTTGGTGAATTTGAGGGTATCTGCCCTGCAGATATACCACTAACTGTAACCTCAGGAGGCTTAAAGAAATATCAGCACTCCAATTCATAGAGTAAAGGTCTGAAGAGGCAGCTCTGTGAACGGATAACTGCCCGGGGCTTTGCCAAGCACAATATAGCTG
Source organism: Toxostoma redivivum (assembly GCA_013397375.1). Taxonomy (NCBI): domain Eukaryota; kingdom Metazoa; phylum Chordata; class Aves; order Passeriformes; family Mimidae; genus Toxostoma; species Toxostoma redivivum. The sequence continues at coordinate 2,592,551 of VXBI01001671.1, forward strand.
TCACTTGTTATTAGCTGAAAGATTTTCTGGGGAACAGTGTTTTTCATTTTGCATGTCAGAGACGGGGGAAAAAACACATTTAGACAACCATCTCTTTAAGAAAAGAGAAGAGAGCAGAGCTCACTTACCAGGGCTGGTTATTGTCAGGAGGTCAAGTCGCCGTTTCTGCTGAAAAACAAATTATAAAAGGAATTGTTAAAAGGGGACTAATTTTAGTGGGTCAGCTTAGACCTGCAAAGTAAGTGTTCTGACATTTACAGCTGGATTAATTACAAGCTACACAGCTCACAGTAACTCTTTTGGATGGGATCCACATGTACTTTTTGAGGGAGAAAAAACCCCTTCCTCAGTCCTTTTAATGTGTTTTTATTTGCACTTATAAAGTGTTACTATTTCTTTTTTGGAACATATACTTGAAATGGATAGCTGGAAGCACAGATGGACCAATATATTTATAAAAGTGATTTCTGATTCCACAGGGAAGAAGACATGGAACCAGGACAAGCAACTCTAAGTTCTTTATTCATATCAATCACTGACTCAATGCCTGTATGTGATCAAACACAATTATATTGCCTTGGGGTGAACCTTTCAAAGACATGTAAGAGGATCTAGACAAACTCAGGACTCATAAAAGGAAAGCTTCTTTTCATGCTGAGTGCAGTCAGCTCATGGATCTCGTTGCCACTGGATATCCCTCACCCCAAAAGCTTGCCAGATTTGATCATCACTGGAGATGTGTATAGATAGCAAAATACAGGGACTTATTATGGCAAATAATTAAGTTTACACAGAGGACTAGTTTCTGGAATGGCTGCAATCCTTCACAGGGTAAACAAACCCATACTATGAGAAAGTTAGGAAATTTTTTTGCCTGGAACAAGCTGTCCCACCAAAGTCTTTGTGATGGTGGGGTGCATCTGAGGTTCCCTTTTTCCTAACATGTAGCCAGTGCTGTTGCCTACTCCACGTTCCCAGTCTTAGGTGATCTCTCCACCACTGTCTCTCTGTAGCTTGCCACTTAATTCCAAGTGCTCCTGGACCATTATCATCTTTTTTCACTTTTCTGTGGGCTGAGAGTTTTCCATCACAAACAGGGCTTTCCCCATCTCACAGACAGACTGTTACTGCCCTTTCATCATAGCACTTTCCAACTTACTGTCTTCTTCCTAACTTTGCCCAACATCAGTGTGTCTAGCAGGTATTGAAGATTATACTGTCCAGTTTAATTTCTCTCTCCTAATTTGCTCAATAATGTCTGTGTTACTTTCATTTATTGTCAGCCCTATTGATCTTCCAATCTAATTCTCATCACTGCACTCACTGTATTCCCTATGTGACAGCTCAAAGTCCTTGAGGAGGAAACATTGACTTGGTATTCCCTACCCTGAGTGTTCTTCCTTGGAAATCATGACTGATGAAACTCCTTTCCAACCCATCATTTCTATGTGGTAAAGCTTCACTGGCTGGAGTGCACGGACACTGTTGGTCATCCACTGAATGCACTTGAGCTGTGTTGGGCACAACAGCAAATTTGGCCTGCTACGAAGGAAAGTGGGGTGTCAGGCTGGAAAAAACACATTTTATGAAACCTTCCTGGCCTTCAGTTCCTTACCTCTGGCAAAACACAAAATATATTAGAGAAAAAATTCCTACCTGTCTTTTTCCAGAGGTACTCCTTGTTCTCTTAACTCTGCTAAGTCATTCTGAGCATGACCTTAGCAGTGTGCTCCAGCACAGCTGCTTTAGTTTCAAATACTGGAGCCAGTGTATGCCAAACCTTTTTCCAGGTGTGCCAGGGTAAAAGGGAGCAGAATACCCTGCTGCTGCCTTGTGTCACCTGCTCACCCCCCTCCTTTCCTGGGAGCAACAAAGCAGAGTAAGAAATCCTGTGTGTGAGTACAGAGCCCACCTTCCCAATGGGAGCCCTGAGACAAAACTTCTCCTAATGAGCTAAATTTTATATAGATCCTGCACCTTAATCCTGATTCATATGTACAAAGCTGTGAAATGCCAGAGCTTAGCCCCCACTGGGCCAAAAGCTTTGCTTACATTTCTCAGCACAACTGGAACTCCAAATGCTGTATCTCTAACAAACAGCTAGAGCAGAAAATATATATCCAAAGCCTATACTCCATGAAAGCCTCTCTACTAGGAAAAAAGGTGGAATATAAATATCCTGCATCAAAGAGAGTTGGAAAATATAAAGATATGGAATAGAGAGAAAGACATGCAGCCCAACTGGCCCCCAGTTCTGACTTGAGTCTGTTAAATGGGGTAAAAATAAACATTAAATAAAAAACCAAAATAGCTTAGCTTGACACATCAGGAAAACAAAAGCATATAGGACAGGTCAAACAAATGGGAAATAAAATGAATTTATTACAAGTCACATGTTCAGTTTTTAACGTTTTTCCAGTTTGAATACTGCCTTCAAGCTGACCTTGGAAAAAACAAATTAACTCCAGATCCAGGAAATCTTTGTGTATATGTTGAACTTTAAGCTGAAGTTATTTCTCTGACTTCAAGTGGAGCAGCACTGATCTTTTGCATCTAACACCTAACTGCTGCAAGGGATTTGAAATGCCACCAGGTTCTTGGCACTGGCTCCACCCAAGTGCTCCAGGCTGGAGCTTGGTGGTTCCTGCCTGCCTGGTGACAGAGGGAGGAAAACATTCTCAGCTCTGACCTTCACTGGACCTTGAAGAGGTTTCTCTGATTTAGCTCGTCGAGGGAAGTTTGTGTACGCTCACCCCAGCCCTGGAGAGAAGCAAACAGCAAAGTGCATTCCAGAATCGTGCATTTAAACATGCAAAAATGCCCTAATTATGGACACAATCACTTTCTGGAAATTCCTGCCTGCTCTCAGATCTCAGGGCTAGCTCTGTCGTTTCCAGGGCTCAGCTGGATGCAAGCAGCCTAGTAACTAGATGGATTTAAAAAAAAAAAAAAAAAAAGAAACCCAGACAGACTCACTTATGAGTAGCTATAAAAACAGCAGTATTTGAATTTAAAGAGAGAGACATTACAAATGTCACACCCATTAATAAAATAATTTCATCAGAAGAATCGTGGCTGTGGGGCTTTATATATTTGCTTCTTTCTTCAGTGTTGAAAGATGCAAATTGCAGCTGTGGCCCCCCTCCAGCATGATCACCCTCTCCCTGTTTTGACAGATTTCTTGAAAGACTCAGCTCACAAGATGTCTGGCTTTTTTTGTTCTGCCTTTAGGAATTTTCCACTTCTCAAACACCTGCCCCTGCTGAGATGCTTGGGACCATCCCAATCTTCAGGCAAGCTACTGTCCCAAGAATTTCTTACAATCTGAGCACTGAAATGCAATGAGTGTCGTCCCTTGTCGGGAAAGTGGTGACAGCTTCCCATGTCTCTAAGGCTGGATTTCACCCACGTTAACCAAAGGGCATTCCATGAGAGACACAAAAATGATCCCCACAGCATCAGCCACGATTTATGAGGCAAACAGAAATATTCCCTGCATCATCACAGTATCGCTGCTGCTGTAATCCTGTCCTGCCCTTAAGGGGCAGCATCCTCTTTTCCACTCTGCTGGCTGTTTGAGATCCCCAGGGCAGGAGGAGGCCGCTGGTGATTCATTCTGCTCCCCACCTGGAGCAGTTTCCATCGCTGGCACTACCCAGAGGCACAGTCCCTGCAGTGCACCAGGGCTCGGAGCAAACCTGCAGCAGATCGTGCTCACTTCCACAAAATTAACACAATCTTTAATTAATGCAATAAGCACTGATGAGTAATAAATCATATTAAAATACAAGGAAGGCAATTTTTTAATAAATTAAGCATTGATTCACTCAATAAATATTAATCTACTAAGCATCAAGAATTCATTACATTTTAGGAAACCAGTTGAAGAACGTCGCTGGTGCGCTGGTCTGCAGTGTGCAGAATGGTCCCTGTTCACCCATAATATACACTTACTTTTAACTAATTCCTGAATTTATCAAGTTAAACAACTTGCCTGAAAGTGAGTCTGGATCACTATTCCATTGCAAGATGCAATTTGCTCAACACAGATTCTAACTCACCCCTCAGATTTTTTTTCCTGTTTCTTAGTAACTCCTTTTCTAAATACTTCCTTTCTCTTCTTTGGTTTTGGAGGTCTTTAAAATATTTACTGACTGGCGTCATTTAATTTTCACCTCAATTAACTTAGAAAGAGTTGCAAAACTGGGAAAAAATTGCAGGGGGAGTGTAAATTAACTCATTCATTTAAGTTTAGCTTATCTATGAGATGTTCTTTCACACTTTGCTCTCTGCAGAGTTCCTCCAACCTTTTATATAGATGTGGGATGTGCTGCACTTGCTTTGACTCTTATCTACAGATTAGCAAAAGAGAAGGGAAAAAAAGCCAGATGCAAAGATGCCCCACGAGACTGATATGGAGCTGTTTCTGTAGCAACCGATGATTTTCTTCTCATGTAAGAATGAGCCTCGTCATATCTAATTCTGAATGTATCTGGGCCTTACTTGCCAGCCAAAGCTGTGTCAAGTATTAAGTCAATATAGTCAGAAAGAGTGATAAAAAAGCAATTATAAAGTCATCTTTCTACTCCTCCTCCAGCCATGATCCAAAAAATATCCTTATCCCTGCCTTCTGTCCCAGCACATAATCTCCAAGGCCCCAACACCCAGCAGTGCAGGTAAGTGGGGATGGAGCTGGCAGCAGCTACTCAGGATCTCTTCCATACATGATGCTGGAAGCTCCTCCAGCTCCCCAGCCGTCCACATCCCAGGAACCAGCAGAGGTGTTTCTAAACAAGGCCATCTATTCCTGCCTTGCTCTGAGTCTCCATATAAAATTCCTAAGCCCAGAGCTGAGATCAGCTTCAGCTCTAGAGAGCTCCTGTTGGGTTTGTGCCTTTCACTGCCTTCACTCTGTGCAGATTTTGCTGCAGTGAACCCAAACCAGGCTGCCCACTCACTAACAGCTCCTGCCACAGCCCCCTCACAGGAAGCTGGAATTGACTATGGGACCTCACAAAGACTTTGTCTTCCAAAATGTATTTTACCCAGCCTGGTCTCCGCTATTAATTTCTTCCCCCTATTTTGAGTGTGTTTTGAACATGTGTTTGTCTCTCACCACCTTCAATTTACTGTGCAGGGGTTTAAGATTGAAATGAAGTCCACAACATTATTTTTTTTCCTGGAAACTTTGCCACAAGTTGTCACAAATAGCACCTTTTCTTTTTGACTTCAAAACTAGTGTTTCTTTTCTGTAAACTGTGTTGACACAAGAGTAATTGAAACCAGTGTATCTTATCACAACTAATGCTGAGGATGTGCTGAAAGGTGCATTTCACATTTCTGTGGCCTTTATAATTGCCACAGTCTGTACTTTGGAAATCTGTCCTTTCACATTACGTCATGAAAGAACCCAGGAACTCCGAAGAGGATCAGAGAGATCCCAAGTGTGCAACTTGGCACAGCTGGGTGGCACAAGCTGACTGCCCACAGGCACCACCATGGTTTGCATTGGAGGGAAAGCGTGCAGGAGGGGGAGGTTAAAGGCTGTACCCCATCCTTCCTTGTTGCCTCCTGTTGTTGAACATGTTAAGAATTATTCAGGGCTGGTCAACACCTGGATAAATTTTCTAAGGAAGGCTTCGATGAAGGAAGGTGCTGGGGATAAAGTGAGCATTCATATCTTCCTCAAATACAAGTTTCACTACTTGTACCTCCTTCCCTTCAGAGTGCAAGAGTTACCTCCAAAGAGAAACTCTTGATTTAAGTAATGATACAAAAAACCTACTAATTCAAATCCTGTAAAAATGGATAATTCAATGATTTAAAGTTGTCTTTTTTTTTTTTCCCACATGATGCTGAGCAATAATCTTTTCTTTCCACCCTGAAATCACAGGCTTTTGTTCACATAATGAAACAAGATCTCACATTTTGTACTTCCTTTATGATTAGCTGCTAAAGTTTCCTGGTATAATGATAAAATGAACCAGTCAGCTTGTTGACACTTGACTGGGATTTTAGCAAATTGCATCTGCTGTAGCCTACCCTGTGGAATCAATTATTGATAATATAGGTGTGGAAGAACATTTATAAAGTGGTTTGGGATATGTTATCGCTCATGCTAAGAACTATAATGAGCATTTTAAACCATTTTGACAGTGACCTCTGCAGATTTTTGATCGCTGCAATATGTGGTGACTCGATTCTGGTTTAGAAACAAAACCAAGTCCAAATAATGACAGACAGTGCCAAACCTTTAAGCTACTTTACTCATTCTTCCAGTGCATATACTCTTCTACTTAATATCTGACACTTGCCTATTTCTTTCCCCAAACCAGTGCTGCATAATACCTTCCTACTTTCCCAAAGCACTGCCAAACAAGCAGCTGAGACTTCTCCTTCTTCTCCCTTGAACTATTTGTCTCAGGAACAGAAGATCCACACATAATGCTCTTACAGCCCTTGCTCCAAAGCTGAATAGAATGAACATTAATACAACGAAGGGTAAGAAAAGGTGGAGAAGCCATTTTTTAGCACACTGTCAGTATAACCTATGGCAGTAGTAGAAGGCTGCAGCCCCTGGGTGAGCAGGTTCCTACCACAAGCTGCAGATCATGGCCCAAGCCATGGGAGGCCGAGCTCCCTCAGTGGCTGCACTGTGAGACCACTGACAGTGGGCACTCTCAGCTCTATGGTCCCCACAAATTCATGGTCTCTTCCACGTATTCTGGAGTGACATCTACTGGTGCTTTGTCTATAGGTTGCCTTATTTACATATGCAGCACTCATAAAGTAGTAACCACATTCATAGTGAACCAGTAGAAATATCAAAAAAAAAGGCACCTCTCTGTTCACTGTAATATTAACAATCACAGCAGAAAGTTGTTAATGCTCTCTCATCTCTGGAAAGTAAGGCAGGAGGAAGGAGCTGCTTTGGAATGAACTGATCTTTAACTTTGCCAATAGAAGTTATGACAGCAGAGAAAGCCCATTCTGACTGAGGGAAAAGAAAGGATGATATAGCCAACACCTTTGTTCTGCTCCTTCCCAAAAGCTCTGGGCCTGCAAGAAATGGAGAAAGAGAAGAGGCCCATTTCTCCATGGTCTGGCCCCACATCCAGATTGGGATCAAGCCTTTTCTTAGCTGCACAAAAAAAAAGGTGGCTTGTGAATGTTTTCAATGTACTTACATAGCAAGGCTTCAGAATCTACTCATTCCACAATTTAACTCAGCACTCTAAGGGGTTTGTTTTGGTGAAACACTGCCATGCAGGTTTTTCATAGTTTCTTGTATTACTATGTAAATTGCAGAGCTGTGGTTATAATCCTGTGCTTGTGACATCAATTACTTAATGCCTATAGAGATTATTGTAATGCCACAAACAATGGATTATGTTTTAAAGTACATAGTAAGCAGCAGGAGCTAATAAACTCTTCTATTTAAGATTTATTTATTTGGAAAAATAGAGTAAACAAGGGCAGGAAAAACTGTACAGACCCCACACAGTGCCATTAACAACCAAAATCTATCCATGACACAGATCCCTTTAGGCACTGCCTCGCCATTCTTTAGCTGTGATTCCTGTCTTACATTAAGTTTTACCAAGGAAAGGGGCAGCATTTGGGAAAGCAATTATGAACTTTGAAAGTTCACTATTTGTTGGGGGGCAGGGGGAGAGAAGTGTTTAATTAGAAACAAAGCATATCTACCTATACCAGTAATGGGATATTGACTGACGAGCCATTGTTTATGGGCTGGTTTAGATAACAGACAGGACAGATTAACCCCCAACATAGGCAATTTTTAAACTAAACATGCAATTGTAGGAGCCTGTAATTACATCATAAGGGAGGGACAAATCAATGGGTTCATGTCCCTGCTCTGACCCATCTGGATCTGCAAATTGAGCTCTGAACCCACAGATCATTTCTCCCAAACATTCTTTTGCCGTCTATACCTAAATGAATATTTATTCAAATTGGGATTTAAGTTCCAAAATTCATGTCTCACCTAAGCAGCTTAGCTACCAGCTAGTAGCAGTTTAGTAGCAGTTTTCTGTTCTCTCCATGTCAACTAATACTAGGTTTAATAAATTGTCTTCATGCCAGAATAACCAGGACACTGGTGGGTAGAAGACAGACTTGGGTTCAAAGACATTACTGGAGTGGAAACAAAAGAGAATTCTAAGAAAACTGGGGAAAAAAACACCTAGGATTCTAAAGATGTTGGGAGAATTTCTGAAATATGAGAATTTTTCACTGAAAGAATGACTGACTCCAGCCCTCCAAGCTCTGCTCAGGCACCACTACAGCCAAAGACATTTCTGCAATAGGGACAGGCAGGAGGAAAGGGGGAATAATTCTGTGTTTTCACATTTAAACTTGGAGGATTGTTGAAAATCCCTCCCCAACCCCCAGATATTGTGTAATGTTTCTTAATTACTGTATATAACTCAAGGCAACATGATAAAAATTGCAGCAAAAAGCCAAATTAGAATCTATTATGTATGGACAAATATATAAATTTATATGTCTAACTATTTTGGTCTCATCTAATTTCAAGCTTTTCATCTAATTTCAGTTTGAGTCTGTTTCCCTTCACAATCCATGACAGTGAGTTTGTTTTTCTATTGCTCAAAACTATTTTTTTTTCCAAACCAGACCACTGCTTGTCATATTCACTTCAACAAATGAATCAGAGCATCCCAATCTTTATTCTCCCAAAACCTGTCTATTTAATTACAGCCCATGACAGCACTGTCTGGAGAAGTCAAATGGCACAAATGAGCGTGGGCTCCTCTGAAGGTAAAAGGAACAATGTGACTTTCCAAACAGACCCATCACTTTCTCATTTGTTTCTGAAGTAATGTCATTGTACTTTCCTATGAAATGTGCTAAAATCATTACTAATTCCTGCAGCTGAGTATCTGAACTTGTGGAACAAGGTACATTCAGGCTGCAACTGCTATCAGAATTCCTAAGGACTACCAGGGCAGCTCTGGGACTCCTTACAGCCACTCCCAGGGTCACTCTGCCTTTGTACACTGCCTGGTGTAATTCATGTTTAATCAATGGGTGGTGTCTCTAGAATTGTTAATAAAAAAGTCAAATGGAGGCTACTGGAACCAAAGCAGCATTTCACTCTGTACATCTCAATTGGGACAGTTTTATCTTAGTTTTTAAATTTTAAACCCAAATCCATCACCCAGGTGCTTTAAACTGTGAAAACCATTCCAGGGGAATTTTTATTCACAGCAGTTGAAGAGAGTTATATATGTTGTAAATAATATGTTATGTTATATTAAAGGAGAAAATAAAAGTTTGGTTCATCAAAATCACCGAGGTGAGTTAGTTTGCCTGGGAGCAGCCTCAAGTGGAGATCATCCATCTCATCTAAGAAAATGAAACCATGCAGATATTACAAGTTTGTTCCTCTCCTCAGTCCATGTCAGTTTATTCTGACTAATAAAATAGGGGACAACATTTGTCCTGTCAGCTGAACAGAGATAAGAGGTCTGAAACCCTCATTTCATTAGCCTCATTGCTAACTGCTTCAAATTATCTCTCTTTTACAGTTGTTCTATAAGCAATTCACTGGGACCTGCTACCTGATGTATATCTAATGGTGGTTAAAAAACCCAGAGCACACACTTGTGAAAAATCTGAAGACTGGGAAGCTGGGGACTACTTTGAGCATGAGGACCTAGTGGAAGAAAGAAGGGAACCAAATACCCTATTAACCAATTTTAACCCGAAACTGCTCATTTTTTGCATCAGAAATGTGGAGATAGTTTAGGGTTCAGTCCAGCCAAAGGCTGTTTCCAGCTCCCCCTGGTGAGACAATCACTGAGGGCAGATCGTGCCCCTCAGAACCACATCCCACAAGACAGAGAAGATGTAACAAACATTTAACCAAGGATGTGGTAACTCTGTCATGAGATACTGTAAAGCAGTTGTCCTTTGGGCTGCACAGAAAATATGTTTCTCTGGGTAATTTGAAATGTGGATGTTTAGCTATGATCTGTGAGTCACTCTGAAGTTTCCATATTTTTTTTTTTAGAAATAGATAGTTCCATATTTTAATTGCTACCATGGCCCTTATTTACATTCTTCCATTTTTAGAAGAAATCCAACAGGTTTCCAAACATCCATTGAGCATTAACCTTAAAAATTAATTATCTAGATGTTTGCAACAACATTTACACACTGTTATGAAAAGCAATTTGCTTCCCCAAAGAGTACCTATTTTTCAGTTAGCAAAAAAGCTGTGGTATGTCAAGAATAACTCAGGAGGAAGCATCAGTCCATCATTTCAAATCAATTTCACAGTTGCAGGAAAGGTGAACAAAGTTTCCACAGGTGAAAATGCCAGGAAAATTTATCTTTGTTCTTAGCCTGAACTCCATTGTGTCAGACAGCAATATTTCAGAGGGTTTTTTTTAATTTTTTTTTTTTTTGAAAGACCAACACAAATGTAAATGTTCCAATTTATAGTGGCAATATGGTGTCAGATTCATTCTTGTTTTCAGTGAGCTTAAATTTTTCTTTTGGGCACTGAAGACAGAGAACATTTTTCCTTCTGAAATGTGGCTCCCCTCGCCACAGTCCTGCAGGTTTGGGTTCCAGAGGAGATGCAGGAGCCCAGCTCAGCTTTGCCCTCTCCAGTCCCAGCCTCCCCAGAGAAAAGTTTATTCCCCACAGAACACTCCAGAAGAAAGTTTCTCTGCTATTTCAGCCACCAGAAATATATCTGTGCTAATTTACAACTGGAAAAAAATATGAGAGTTCACGTCTTTTATATCCCCAAATAAATAAGCTGAACTGTTCAGACAATACAATAGAATCAGTATTTTCAAATGAGCTTTTTAATGAAGCCTGAATAGATTTCCAGCCCACATGAGCGGAAAACTAAGTAAAATCATTGGGGATTAGTGTTAAAAAGCTCCTTGGAAAAAAAAAAAAAGAAAAAAGAAAAAGGAAAAAGGAAGAGAAACTGATCTTAGGGCAGAAAAGGCACTTTGCATACAAGGAACTGGCAAAGCAAGGAGCAGCAGAGAAGAAAGTGTTAAGAGAACTGGAGATAAAAAGGTGCCATTAGGAAGATGGCTTTGGAGCAGATTACATAGAAATAAGATGAAATTTTTCTTAAAACCAAATAAGCAAACAAAGCAGCTCCCCCAGCCCTCTGATCAGCAAAGAAATCAGAACTGTCAGCTTTCATCTGCCTTTTACAATAAGCCTAAACTCAAAAGAATAGTTAAGTTTTGATTCAAGCCACATAAAGCTAATTTTTGCTGGCCATGGCTTTCCCTAACTATGTGTTTTGGACTCTGAGGAACATGAGGTTTTCTAGGTTGGAGAGTGTTTTAGTATTGCTACTGTGTCAACTTTGAATTATGCACGGATTTTTAAATATGGAACTGCTCCTCTACTTATGATGACAGGCACATTCACATCATATAAAATTGGGAATGAGGAGAGCTAAACAAAGCCAGTGAGTTCTGAATTGATCACCTAAAACATCTGCTGTATTGCTTAGGAATTGCAGCACATATGGTATATCTAAGCATCCAATATTCTGAGGCACACTACCTATGCAGAACATCCATAAAATGTCAGAAACACCCATTTTGGCCATTTCAGTCTTAACTCTGAATGTTCTTTTTTTAAAAATAAAATGCCTAAAATTATTTCTGGTTTTATTTTTCTGTTTTATCATGTAATTTGATTGCAATCAACTTATCTCCTGCCCTAAGTCTCCCCTGTGTTTCTGTGCACTGGGAATGCTAATAGTGTTCAAAACAACAACAAGAACATAATGGAAAAGAGAAAAAGAAGTGATCATCTAAATGTGATCCTTCCTATCTCAGCCAATCTACTCCTTGCACTTAATCTGAATCTCACCACCATTAGGGTACAATAATCCCACAGCAACCCTAACACACTATTATTAACAACAAATCAGAAATATGCATTTAAAATGGAATTTTGCTCTGATTTAATAATCCTGCTAGATCACACTCCAGGTCTTGCCAAGAGAAAGGATGTAACATTTTTCAACAACTGACCTCAGAGTGAATTAGACACGCAAATAATTTTTAGGCAGTAATGTATTTTTCAGAATGATTCTAAGCATCAAAATCTCACTAAACAGGTCAGACTGGAGCCTCTGATTTTTGCATCGAAAAAATAGCAAGGCAAAACATCTAAAATCATCAAATAAAAGTATTTGTTAAAATCATACTAGCCAATTATTTGCTTTGCTTTGCAAGTTTTGCATTGATTTGGGGGAGATAAGAAAGGCTGGACTGTAATATCCACTCAGACTACATCCCAAAGGAAGAGAGAGCTGCTGTGCAAAACAGGAAAGATACCAAATGGGGCATTGGAGCCACAGAGCCAGAGGAACCATTACACTGAAAATAAATTCTTCAAATGGCAACTAGTCTAGGGAACAGTACAAGTTCAGAAAAGATGGCAGAGATCAGCTAAAATACGTGCAATTTCTCATGCCAGAGTTTCCTTTAACCAGTTCAAGCTCAGAAAGAGGTAAGGGTGAACCATGAATCAACATTCACTGAGTCTCTCTGGTAAACTTACTATTTGTTGTTGCAGTCTCTTGCAGAACTCAAGACAAAGGCTTTCCCTCTGCAGGTAAACACTAATAAAAGTGCCTGTATTTTCTCTTTCTGCTTTGAACCTAATCCATGGGTAAAAATCAGTAATAAGTTGCCTATTTCTTAAAAACCCCCAAAATTTATTGGATTACATTGTACAAGTGATTACAAATAAATCCAGCACTAATTTACCCTTTATATCTCCAGGCAAACTGGATAGATCCTACTCACTTGTCTAAAACATTCAGAATTAATTCAGTATTTCAGAATAAAAATATCATTCTGGTGTGCCCAAGAGGTGAATCATGAACCAGTTTTGACAATTCCAGCTCACATAAACAGAAGGCAACGTGGAACCCAAATTACAACACACAAAACCATATACCATTTAAAACAAGTGCTGTGCCTAGCAAGCATTGTCCAGTTTAGCAGGATTATCATTTCTAACACTGGAATGCTAAAATATGGTATTTAATGAAGCTGCTTTGTGTACTTAATGATAGCCAGCTGAATAATTCTGAAAATGAAAAGCTTATTTTCTCTTTTTGTACTCTGAGGTTATTTTGCCCTAAGAGGGCAAAACTCACAGCTCACATTATCTGTGCCATAAACTTATTCTAAACCTAAAAGGCCTCAAATTTTGTAAGAAAAACAAAATTCAGAGCTTTTTAAAAGAGCAGATCCCAAAAGCAAAACTATTGCTGAAGCAGAGAGAATTCTGTGAGGGCTCCCTCTTTTGGCAACAAAATAAAAGCTTCTCAGATCATCACTAAAAGCTTTTCACAAGGAGTTCTTTGCTTTAAGGAGTACAAACCTCACATCACACATGGCTTGGCCTGATTGTATTTTATCTTCTAGGAAAGACCTCAGCTGCCCAAAAGCCTTCATTTAGCAATCCAAAAAATGCTGCTGCTCTTGAATTTTGGAGTTACTTATATTGTCCCTGGATTCTGAAGAGTACTTGGAGCAAGAGGAACCACTCAAAATTCCACATTTTGCTGGGAGCAAAATCTTGCTGGGAGCTAAGAGTTACAGGACTGGCCAGGAGCAGGCAGAAACAAAGGCAATTTGGCATTGGCTGGGATAAAAATCACAGGATTAGTCAAGAAAATAGGTCACAGAGGACAGGCCAAAGAACAAGTGTGAAAAATGGCTTTTTCTGATTAGTCCCTTCCTGGGAAGTGTGCCAGAAAGTACAGAAGGTCCCCAGGAAATTTCCTCAGGCCACGTTTCACTGTGCAGCTTTCCCAGGGAAGCTGTCAAATGGAAAAAACATCTAGAGATTTTTTATCACTATTGGGATTGCTGGCATAGAAGCTTTTTACCTGGGCACAGGGTTTCTAAGAGCTGCTGATGGCTTGGGAAGGGACCCTGCCCTGAGTGTGGCAAGGTGCTACACCTGAATTTGCAGTTACCTGGGGGCTGGGATGTCCAAGGAAGGAAAACCTGTTCACCTCAGTTCTTACCACATTTCTCAGTAAAATGGAGTTTGGGATCAGTATGCACAACCTATAGGCAATTTAAGGCAAGTTATTTAGTGTTGTATTAAAACTCCAGACCCATTCATATTAATTTGGCCTTATAGGTGCATATATTTAAACACACATTTAATAAAAGATAGGAAAGGCTTTGGATAACTTTTTCCTTTTGTTTCTCTGTAATTTACATCACCTGATATTCTGAAGCTGAGATTTTTTTTTTTACAACAGGAGCTTTTTAGCAACTTTTAGTAAGGATTATTGAAATTTAAAAGTTCATTATGTTATAATTGTCTCATCTAGTCCTCAAAGGCTTTTGTGTTACTGCTGCCCTGTGGGGAATTGAGCAAGGGGGTGCTGGTTATGTGAACTCAGGGAGAGCTCCTTATAAACATGACAGATATTATGGGGTCTTTCAATTTAAATACCCTGTCTGCAAAAGGCAGATTATTCTGGATTTATACACATAAAGAGAATATCATGCTAACTTTTTATTAAAAATTAAAATCTTTTGAGTCACAACAGAAATCAATATACCACAATTTGAGTGAAGTAGAATGATGATCCTGTGGTTAAGTAATTGAAAAGGGAATTGAGTAATCTGTCATTCTCCCTGCTCTGGGCAACTTAGCTCTGGGTGTCAAGCACTGCATTGTAGGCTCCTAAAAGAGTTAGACATCATGTTCCCAAAAGCAATTTCAGCAAGCAAGGCAGCATTTTGGGTACATTCCTTAATAAAAGTTTGTATTTTTTACATTCTGCACGTCCTGGAATTGTGGCCTTTTCTAACATCCTGGACTAAGAAGGTTCAAGGAGCTCAGCAAGGTGGCCAGCAAGGATGGAAGGCATCCATGATCCAAGACAATCAAGCATTGCCCATCTCGACGGTGGCAGGTGAGAAGCAGCCATGGCTGGGAATGTGGGGCTGGGCAGGAGCTGCTGAGAGCTCTGAAATGTGCAGGGCAGGTCTGAGCCCAGCGCCTCTGCCTTAGAGCAGAGCTACACCTGCTGCAACTGGCTTTGAAAAGCATCCTGAGGAGGATGACATCTCAAATCACTTCTGAAAATGAGACTAAACTACCTAAAGTACTTATGCATTACTCTACATAGTGTTGTGGAGGTCAAGTTCTAAATTCAAGAGCTCTTTGGAAAACTGAACCACTCAGCTCAGCAAAAAGGCTGCTGTATTTCCTTTCCTTTGTTCTTTCCCTCTTTTACCCATAGAAGTTTGCCCTATCTGGGAGAACATCATGCAGTGTTTAGGTGTCAGACTAAGTTTTTTGTGCCGATTGTCCTTTGCTGAATGTATTTACACAATTCCATACATCACTGCCTGGTTATCCTTTGGTATGAACAGGAATGAGGTGGGCATAGATGGAAAACCACAAGGATTTAAAAAATAAAGGCAACACAAATGCAAAAAAGGTGGATGGTGAAGAACAAGCAAATGATGATGCAATTCTGCATGAAAATATATCTGTACAAACAGTAGAGGTAAAATCTGTCTAGGCTTCAGTTTGGACCTGAATAACCTCCAGAATCTGGAGTAATGTTTCTTTTCAGTACATCCCATCAGTGCCTTTCTTGCACCCAACTGCAGCAGCTCAGGGAGAAAAGTGTTTGCCTTCATTTTGAGTTTGCCTGCCTTTTGTCACAACCTTAATTTCATCGAGTTGCTGAGTTTTGTATCTTAATAAAATGCACCATTCAAGCTTCCAGCAGACATGCAGACGAGCCTTATCCTAAAGCACCTCATCTCTATTTATCCCAGGATAATTAGTCACGTAAATTAGAAGTCATTACCAAAGGCTACAAAAACCTTTAGCAAAGGCATGTTGACAGGCTAAACATGTTTAAAATACTTTTAGGTCTGAGGGTGGGAAGAGAGAGGTATGTATGTGGGGGGAGGTGGGGGGAAGAGAAATATCATCATCCGAGCAAGGAAATTCTGGCAGAGAAAATGGGGCTGTGTTAATCTGTATTCATTCCTAAAGAAAGACTTACACCATTGTATGCTGCCACGGTGATATATAACAGAGGACATTTAAAATGCCAAGCCATAAAAGTGTATTTTCTTCATTACATTTTCGTTGAATGCTTTGATCTTCCCATTTTACGCTATAAGTTTGATTCATCATTACTTTCCAGTAAGAAACTGCCACATTTGATTGTGGAAAGAAGAATTCTTATCTAATTGCAATTTGTAAGCACAGGATTTAGTGTATTGTTGCCTGAAAAATGGAACTGTCTAAATTATTTTCCCTGAAACTAACATCCTCAACAAATAAAAGCAACATATGATAGCTGGGCATAATTAAAGAAAAATGACACCTACTGTTACATGAATAAAGAAAATATGTTGATGACTAGAAAGGGGGGAAAAATGTGATTTCCCTGCAGTTTTGGTAAAACACAAAAGCATCACATTTTAGTTCTTTTAACACATTTGTTCAATGAATTGGAAAAAAAGCAATCCCATCCTCCAAAGCAGGCTGTAATGTACAGTTATTTCCCTGCAGCCAGAGCAGTGCATGTCAGACATTTTGGATTTACTGTGCAGGCACAGCAGCCCTGTCTGAGTGTCCGGACACCCAGCAGCCTTTTCCTGAGCAATGGCACAGGAATGAGAGCACAGCCATGACAATCTGGGCATGTAGAAAAACCTCCCTGAAAGGTTCCTATTTGCAGCTTCAGCTTCAACAGCCATTTTGATCTCTTAAGGTGTCTGTACATATTTTAGAAAATCAGTTTTCCAGCAACTTTCTGCTTCTTCAAACCTTTTCTTTTTTATTTTCTGCTTTATTGCTCACCACCCTAGCTCCCTCACATGTGCTTATCTATTCCCTTCCCCAATATTAAGCAACTCACAGAAAACCTCTGGTAACAAAACATGTAATATTCTGTTATCATTTGGCATTTTACTATCCAAAGTTTAAAGTATTTGTATTTTTTTCCTTTGTTTTCAGCACTGTCCTGTCTCACCCCTCCCCACAGCATTCACATATTCATTACAGATGCCTTGATAAACTCGTTTCCACTCCATGGGGTATGAATAGGGTTATGGAAATCACCTATCTGTAGCAATACATGATAACAAATACGCAGTGATAGCTCTGAGAGATGAATTATTCCCCATTCTCAACAGCATCAGAACAGTATAATTTGTAACCTGTTGGAGGAAATGCTATCCTGATATTAACAAGTTTTCCAGCCCACTCTGGGATCCATTCTGCTCCAGCTCCTCAAGAAAGTTTGAAGTCAGACTGGATATTTCTAACCAAGTTGGCAATGCAGTTTTGACTGCAGAGAAGATATATTCAGACAATAATGAGTAATGTACTTATAGAAATATACCTAGAACATGACTAAGTACTACAGGAGCACTATTACAATGTATTATAATTATTACTTGTAAGCAAATATAAACACAGTCCCAAGAAACACTATGAATCCCTAAAAATAAAAAAAATTATCTAATGTATCTTCACTGCTTAGAAATGTTGTCAAGTATTGTCTCAAAGTACAGAGCATTACTCCAAGTAGAAGCACAGTGGTAATGGCTGGGTTTGCAAGACAAAAATAAATAAATAAAATGATTACTCTGGAATTCAGGTCATACTGCAGCAGCAATGGGGTTGAGCAGCTGTGTGAGGGATGCAGCCAAAACCTGGTTAGAAGCCACTGGCCTCTTCTAGAGATAGAAGAAACACTGTCATGAGTCACCTTCTGAGCCACCTGCAAGCTGCATATCAACAAGCTCTCAAAATAGCAAAATCGTGGTGGGGGGTGGGCATATGCATCTCTTTGTTGGAACATGATCTCCAGTTAGTAATAATAAATAAGTAATGAAAAGAGGGTTTTATGCAAGAATAAAATACTTTTTCAAACGTCCAGGTGTTGAACTGGGTGTTTGTAAGCTGTGAAATTTGACAACAGCTGCACAAGAATTCCAAAGCTGGAGAGAGGCCTTGCTAAGGTAATGTGATAATAACCACCTAGACTATTAGACTATTACTGCCCATTTTACCAATATTTCACTCCTCATGGCTACAGTGTCGTGTTCCACCTCCATTCACTACATGGAATTGTTCTCTGCACTGCCAACTATTAGGACAAGCCCCGGTATTGGGGCAGAAGAATTTTGCTGTGAAGAATTTTGCACCTCACATGAATGTCATGTAAAATCCAGGAAACTGAGCTCTGAGCCCAGTTATTCCAGTGGCAGTGTGGGTGCTGAGCTTGCCAAGCAGGGCTCCACTGGGAGCAGCTGTCACAGGCTGCTCAGCAGCCCTGCACTGCCTGCGGCCACAGTTACCTTCCCTGTTCATGGAGAAGGACCAATCACATTAGAAAACACTTATTGACATTAAGCATCCATTAGATGATCTCCCAAGGTCCCTTCCAACCTCAATGATTCTATGAAATATTCTTTTATGTCAATAAACACAAGCAGATCTGATCAAATATTGATTTCCAGCACTGCTCTTCCCGAGGCAGCTTCTCTATAACATTGTGAGGAGTCAAGTGATGGGGAGGATGAGGGATGTTTTCCCCTACCCTGTCTCTCTTTTGAAGCCTCAGGGAGCACTCTACAGATTCAAGAGAAACAAAACACATGTGGTTTTGAAGAGAGACAGCTCCTTCTTAGGACTGTCAATACTGCTTTGGGTCTGAGGGTTTTTCTTGGACCATTCAAAGGAGAAGTTTTGTACCAGGCTCTGGATGTCTCTTTCCCCATATGGGCTCCACAAGCTTCTCCAAATCGAAGATATTAATAAAAATAAAAGGAACAAACAAACAAGACTATATCCTGACATCTTAGCCCAGGCAGAATTGTTGTTGCTTAAAAGGGAAAATTTCCATTTCTCTCAAATAAGTTATGGCTATTGCTATAGACACTTGCTTCACATGAAAGATTTCTGAATACTACAATGTTAGATAAAAGCCAGGAAATATCTGGGATAAAGGACTGTCCCTGGCCCACACTATTTCAAAATATTTGCCTGGAAAAATCAAAATGTGACCTTCTTCAGTAATAAAAAGAGCATTATTTATTTATTTTTCAATTTCCCTTAAAAGTTCCCAAATGTACAAAAAAAGTGACATTACTGCAGGGCAGATCACAAGCATTTGGGAGAGTAGGAAAGAAAAAGAAAAACTCTCCCACTGAGCTCCTCTTTTTTCAGAAGCATCATTCTATGATCAGGAATGAGCTGTTTTGATTTCTTTTTTTTTTATTATTTTTTAAATTGCTTTCCCATATTGTACCAAATTATTTTTTTTTCTTGATTGCAGAAAACATTTTCAGTCTGGAATAATTTTTAACTACTTCATTAAATTGTCCTAAAATACAAAGAATTTCAAAACAGTGTGCTTTTTATGATGTGAAAATCCATTCTAGAGCTTTATGGAGCTACTGCTGTGAAATCATAAATCAGCATGGGCAAAACAATGAACCATAATATTTTGCACTGATGCGGGAGGAACAGTTTCTGGTCTTTTCTATAACTTCTAATCTATGTTAAGCAAGGAGTATTAAGACTGACTTAGAGACACTGTCAGAGTTTGAAAACAGGTATGATAAAGAAAAAGAATTCAATATTGCCTATCAAACAGTGTAAACTCAGGCCCTTTCAGAAATTATCTGAGCATCCTCAAATCCAAAATTAAGTCGGTGGAGTCCTGCAGTAGCTCTGTTCTTCTGAAACTCAGTTGCCCATTTTTAATGGAGAATGGCAAAATACCTTGTGGGGATACAGAGCAATTTAAAGCATTATGAAGACAAAATACTAAGTACCACTTCTTACTGTACACACCATTTCATCAGGGCATTTTTAATCAGCATGCCTCTGAGAGAGCCGAGCTCAGCTCCACAATATTTAATGCCAATGGCTGCTGGTTAGCAGGGGTGGCAATTCTGCTTAGTGGGGACATCTTCCAGTGATTTAGCAGTGATTAGTGCTTCTCAGTCTCCTGCTGACTGTCGCTGCTCCTCTCTCTAACAATAGCTGCTTGCTTTCCCCAGCCCTTCTGCCTGCTAGAAATTGCTTTCAGTGTTTTTCCAGCACCCCCTTCTTCCTGCCATCCTCCTCATTTCCTAGAGAGAGCTTTGGTCCCAAGGGCTTGGGAAGACCCTACTGCACAACCAGAGATGCTGTGACTGGCCCAGCTGCCAGCATTGCACTGCTGTGGGAGCATCCAGTCCCCTTCTCATGCACTCAACATTTAATTCCCCCTCTGTGGATCTGTTCAGTGGCAACAAAACACTTTGATGCAAGTTTTCAGTTCCCTGGGTATGAGCACTGTTGTAGGAAGGGAATTTTTTATGACCTACTTCATCCAGTCAACAGGGAGCTCAGCACACACTGGCCATTTAAGAAATTCAACAACTTTTGACAATTTTTGTTTGGTCCTTTCCTCTGCAACAGAATTATTCTTTTGCACATTCTGTCTCTACTGTGCTCACACATTAAATCCCTTAAATGTATTAGTGGTGCTGAAGTCTGCTAAAATTCCAGACCTGCAATTTCAATCCTTTACTTTAAATCTGTAATATCATTTGACTGCTTCCTTCCCAACGTTGTTAAGACAGTGGTTGTTCTTTTGTGGGCTGGGCTTGCTAAGTGATGATTCATTAAATTCCAAGAAAAAAAAAATCTTGCCGTTTTTAATAATTAGTTTCATTCAAATTTAATAACAATGCAGCTTGAATAGTATCCTGATTTAGTGACAGAAAATAACAGAAATAGTCCTTGTTTTTTCTTTCTTCTCACTGTAGAACAATATCCTTCTTCTCTCACAGGACACTTTGGTCTCATTATATCAGCAGTAGATGATACCATGTCTAAAATATCAGTTATCTGTTTTTGGTTTCCCATAAATTCTTGTGTAATCTTCAGCAAGTTACTAATTTACCATCTAAAGGAATTAAGCTCACACTGTGCTCTACATGTTCTAGACATTATGTGGTTTCCTTAATAAAAATAATGGCAAGAACAGATAGGTGGATATTTTTAAGTGTCTTAAAGGAGAGACAGTTCTAAAATACTAGGGTTTTTTGGTTTGTCCTTTTTTTCTTTGCTAACAACCAGGGAATGTAAAAGGAAGTCTTTGAGCAATAGCTGAAAGGTATTCCTGATATCCACTGCTTTTAGAAGAATTTGCAATTTTTTTGGTATTCAAATGGCATCAATAAAATGATGGTTTATGAACACTCTTTAAAATGCAAAGAGGGAAAGAGAATACAGAAAGCTGTATAGTAATATAATATTCCAAAGACTGCAGCCTATGAACCCAAGACAATAAGGACTCTATAACAATGGAATTCTACAGTGTACATAGAGTTTCGATATCAGACTATTTTTTAATCAGAAAATGAATTTTATCAATGTTGGTCTAGAGTAACCTTGGGCACCGTTAAGATTGCTAAAGGGGGAAGGAGCCTGGATAAAATAATTACATATAAATCTCCAAGATGAAATTGCATTTGATCCCAAGTACACATTGAATATATTACAACCAGGCTATTTTTAAAATACTCACTCAAAGAGATTGAACAATAAGGATTTTCTTGGGCATGAAAAGGGAAATAAAGCACTTACTTTTAAAAATCATTTTATAAATTGTCCTTATACTTCTTTAAAGACTGCTGGAGAAACACTCACTCGATGTAAATGGTTCTAGACCTGCATCTTCAGAAAGTGTCTAGAAGCAAGGCCCACAAAGTCTCAAAATCTTTACCCCTAGATTGCAAACTACAAGCAATTTCAGAACAGAAACAGAAAATTATGAATCCAGTCACTGTTGGAACTGGAGAGCATTTGTACTGCTGCACTGACAGCATCTGGCTGTAGGGGCTCACTTTTAGCTCCATTTTTCAGTAGTGCCAAGAAAGACAATTTGGGGCAGTTCAGAGGCCCCTACCAGCACTTGCACCATCCTGAGCTGATCAGCCTCTCAAGATGCCTCAGCACCACAGTCAGGCTTGACACATAAGTGCCAAGATTCTTCAGCATTGTTCAGGAATCAATATTTTATTTTTTTTTCTGTCCATCTTTACAGTGAATTCTACATATGTGGAAAACTATGCTCAGCAAGTGAAAAATGTCCACTGGAGACCAAAGCTCCTGAGATTGGGATAAGGTACATCTTGGACTTTTCGTGCAAAAGTTGCTGCTATGCCAAAGCTTCTGAAAACTTGGTATTATTGAGGCAGCCCAAGTGAAGCTTAGCTGTATTTCTTGCTCAGAAACAATTTGGTGCACTGATTTGCATAATGGTGCACACATTTGCATTGTGAGCAACTTTTGTAATATTGTGTGTGAATGTTCCATGTGTCATAGGACTGACTGAAGTTCACAGCCTTGGATATTTAGAAACTAATCATCCAATGTAAGTTAGTTATCTCGTCTCTCTTTAGTATCCATGGATGGATAAAATCCCTTCCATAGGATGAATCTTTTTACTTTTCTTGGATAAATGTCTTGGGGGAGAGTGAATCATCTTTTAGAGTTTCCTTGCACACAACAGCAATTTAGAAAGAGCCCAAATTGGCAGCTCAAACAAGGTCTTAACTAAGGTTTTTCATCAGATGAAATTAATTTCACCCTAAAGTTTGTAAAGACTGGAAGGCACATGAGGACAGCCACTTCCCTGAGCCATCCAGCTGCTGATGCTTCTTTCTGGATTAGGTATTTTAAACTTAATCTTTGTAGGAAGATTCTCAACACAGTAGTAAAGAAAGGAGGCAGAAACTTCCATTTCTAGTTTAAGTCCCCTTAGCAAGAGACATTATAGAATAAGAAAAATCTAAAAATAGGGAAAGGAATTTTGAAATACTTAAACCACATTACATAAGCAGAACTAACAAGCAAAACAAGTCAGATGAATTTCAAATGGTACTAAATATAACCTTGTAAATAATAGCATTCTAGAAGGCTGATTTTCTGAATCAGAAAGCCAGTTAGCATTAATGGACATAACTTCTGTGAGAGATAACAAAACGAAAGGAGGTTAAGGGTTGAACATTTTGTTCTGTTTATTCTCTGAAATCCAATTAACTTCAGGTATTTGAGAAGACAAAGCCTGAAGAACACATCTGAAGAAATGTAAGTGATTGAGACTCCTGAAGGAACAGGAAGGACTCTTGATACAAACATTGCCACACATCCAACAGGGTAAATTCTTTGAATTAGGCATGAAAGAAACAAGAGCCCTTCCCAACAGTCTGGAATGGAGGTATTTTTGTAATTTCTGATCTTCTTTCTGTGCCTCTAAAGTCATCACCTCCAGCAGCTTGAAATCCAGCCCTGCTGCCTGTGCCAGATACCTGTATTCATTAGCACCAGCATCTAACAATTGCTGTGTGGCATCCACTCAGCATTGGGGTTAGGGGCTCATTTGTGCTCCTTGGATGCACAGGCAAGAAGAAAAGTTGAGATGCATAAGTAGATCTTGCACAAACAATTTGTTAGTGATTTAAAGTTAAAAAAGGAAAAATCTCCCCCCAAAAGAAAAGAAAAACCCAAGCTACTGTACTGGAATTTAGGTGTGGTACAAACACAGCTAAAGTTTGTAAGCTCAGTAACTAGAAAACTTTTGACAAAGATGAATGAAGGTGGATCTGTCATGATGCTCCTGCAGCATTGAGGGAAAAGCACTCAGTCACAGTGGAGAACAAGAGAGAGGAGTAAACCCTGACAGGATGAGCTATAACCTTCCAGTCATCAGGTCCATGCGTGCTCAACGTGAGCCTCTCATGGTGCTGTGCTTTCACAAGAACAAGTACAAAGAAAGTAAAAAAACCAGCTCCATCACACTGAACAGTCAGGATTGACCCAGGAGAGAGGTACACCATAAACCCAAACAAATACATATATACAGGTATATATCCAGCTTCCAGAAACTGATAAAAACCAGACTGTGGATTCAACTACTGCAATTAGGTGTGCCTGACATTACTTATGCTTGCACTTGTACATGAAGAAAACAACCTGCTTGGAAGCAGCTTGTGAGCAATGACAGGCACAATGTTAATTTTTTTTCCCATGTAATGGCTGAGGTGGGGAAGCTTCTTTGCAAATTGAGTCCCTGCAAGAAATCCAGGGATGAGGTGACTTTGTTGTACTGAATGGGAGTTTCAGCTAATTTCAGGCAAAAACATTCTCTCATTTTCACCCAAAAATTCTGTATCTCCATCATGGAGTTTTAGTGCAGAAACTGATATTGACTTCTGTTGGGTTATTATACTAAAAATAAGAAATATTAGGAAAATAAGCTCAGAGATACTAGCTATCAGTAAAATACAAATGCTAACAAAAACTAGTTGTAATTTGTGTAGCTGGAAGTAAAGGTAGAAAAACACCGGAAGCAAAACCACACAAATTGAGGATTTGTGCTCTCCCAGTCAGTAGGATTTCCATATATCTGGATCATTTATATTCTCTCAAACCCTATGTTTGCAGGACAACCTTCTCTGTATAGACATGTTTTGAAGATGGCAGTGTGTGTCAAGTCACACACTATGTGGGATCCATCTCACTTATCTTTACAGGATATGCATCAAAGCTCAACTGGTCGTCTGGGATTTTCTTAAAATAAGAGAAACAGGTCCCTCCAAAGGACTTTTAGTCTTATCTATTGTAAACAACAAGTTCAGGATGGAGTACAGTGCCATGTAGATGTGGGGCTTTTTATTTTTCTTCATCTATTCCTGAAGAAATCCAACTCTAATTCATAAGGTCAGACAAGAATAATTCTCCCCAGTAAGACAACACATTAGCATGTTCTCCTGGAGTCACAGATATGTTTCAGAAATAAAGAGCAGCCTTGGCTGAGGGAGGGAATGCAGAACTGGATCCCTATAGCGCTAGACAGAGTGCCAACAAAATTGGCTGTAGCTGAAAGGTATGAAATCAGCTCTCCATCTCATTGCTGTCCATGCAACTCTGTATTCCCTGTAGTGCTGCTTCTCCTCTCTCACCCTACTGTGGTTGATTTGGGATTAAAATATGAAAGCAACTAGAGCAGAGTAGTTTTATTAAACAGCTGCTGTAGAGGAAGGCTTTGAGCTACCTCCTGTTACTTTGAAAGATACAATGCCAATAAATCTACTTCTGAGTAATGGTAACAACATGCTCAGTGTTAGTACTGGTCCTGCCCTGTTTGCTTGTCCTGTGAGAAAGATGAATGGCTGTCATGCCTCACATGAGAATCATAAATAGCCTGGTGTGAGAAAACGAATTCAGTGTTTATGGGGCACCAGTGCCAGTGAAAGCATTTGTTGGGAGCATTCCAGCTCTGGCTTGCTTGTGAAAACCACTGAGTTTTCTTTTCTCACATCAGTCCTTCTAGTAAAGAGCCTTTGGAGTTTATGCCCACATCAGTATGAACACTGTGAGGGAAGCAGTGCCTGCTTTTACTTGGAGAGAGGGTTACCAATGCTTCCATAAATTATGTTCTAAGCCTGTGGCTGTAGCAGTAAAAAAAACCCAAAAATAAAAACAAAAACCAAAAAAACTCCTAAACCACTAAAACAACCTTTCTTCTGCTTCTATGAAAACTGAGCTCAGAGATTTCACAGAAGTGGTAGATAGAATTGAAAAGCTGGACAGCACTGAAGCCAGGAAAAGAAACAGGATTTCTCTGAAAGGTCTGGGACAAGGTTATTGATCTAGATAGGCAACATTCTTTAATGAGGAACTTGTAGGCAGAACAAAATAAACAGTGTGGGTGGCAACTTGCAGTCTCAATTATCTGGAAACAACTGTATTTGTTGAGAATAATTTTGAAATCAGAATGTCTCTCCAAGTAAATATCCAATGTCAGTCATATTGGAGGACTTGTTTACTCTACATTAAGGAGGTTCACATCCATTTGTATCCAGCAAACTAAAACAGGCACTGCCAGCCAATTAAACTGGTTCCAGTTACTGTCTGTAAATCTGTTAATGGCCATTTTTTATATATATTTGCCAATTCTTATTTTAATTATGTAAGAAGTATATTTTATGATCATCAATTTAAAACAGAAGCTAACCCAGCTCATTAAACTTATCTGAAAGGAAACAAAATGCACACTGAAGTGACAAATACCAATTGTTGAATCATCTATCAGTATTGAGAGCCAACAAGCATTTTCCTTAAAAACCCTGGAAAAAGTGAAGCAGTATTTCTGAAATAAATTAGTCTGGCAATATAACCTGAAATGGAGAGGCCACTTCTGCATATTGCCCACCCTCAGTGGGTGCCTTGGTTTTGACTAACTGGGAATGTCATGTGAAAAGACTTCCACAATAAGGATCTCCTTGGAGTGGGATTTTCTGGGGTCTATTTTAAGGGAATAGAAATAGCATTTGGCTACTAAACTCCTGACTCCATAGCTCCTACAAATGTGAGCCAAGTTCTCCAACAGGGAATGGACAGTAACACGGGTAAATGTGTTTCTACTCCATACCCTGCAGCACCTCCAATCTTGATTGTACAATGAAAACCACAGCCCATACTCCATTCTAGCTACCCTGAGTTAAACCATGCTGAAAATTTCTGGGCTTCTTGGAGTCTATGGACAGACCACTTGATCAGACAGCATTTGGAGCCAAATTTTCTGCTGGCTTAACACCATTAGTGTTGGTGGAGTTGTGCCAGCAGAGAATTTGGCCCTTGAACTTGGAGTCGGTTTTCTGAAAACCTGTCCATTTCCAAGCAACCACAGAATGTGCTGTGGAGGGCACACAGAGACCAAAGCAAATAGGAGGCACTTTTTTTTTTCTTTTTTTAAATCCATGTGAGTACTTTTGGTCTGCCACCAAAAAATAAATAGTGCCTTCAGCCTTCCACCATCTGCAGTACCTGTAATTGCATAGTCCAGGCTCCAAAGGGGCCTGCAGGCTGAAACTGGTTTTGGTTTTAGATCTTACAAATGCTCCATCTCCTGTGAGGTAATGCTGGTTTAGTGAGACTTTTCCAAGGTTTAACTGTCTCACAGTACATGTGCAATTCACTCTCACTTGCATGCAAGCACCATCTCTAATACATCCAGCCTATCTTTTCATACCATTATTTAGCAATCAGGAAAGATTTTTTCACTGTTTTATTTTCCCCTACTGTTCTTTTTTGTGCCTGCTGGCAATAATTATAAGTTGTGCAGACACAAAAAGGCGGATATTAAATACTCAGTATTTTATTAAAAATACTGTCATAGGCTTCAGTCCTGAACCAGCAGTCTGGCTAACACACATTTGCCTTCCTTTGGGACATAAACATAGTCATTATTCCTGACAAAACAAAAAAAGGGGGGGAAGAATTGTAGCTATTTAGTAACAATTTAAGGTTTTCATTTACTGCCTTGCAATGCAATAATGTACATGCATCCGTGTAATTGTTTTTCCTATGCATTCTAGTTGAAATGCATCGTACTTCTTAGATTCATGGCAATGAAACATTTATAGCCTATATTCTTGGATTAATTTATATTTATTGTATTATATTACATTATTAATATTAACATGCCACTCCTCCCCTTTAATTGTCCTTTCCATAATAATAGCTTCTGTGAAGAAATTCCATTTGCTGGAAATTCTGCACAAAATTTTTTATCCTATCCTTGTCCAAGGATGTTTGGCCCACTCTTCAGGTGTTATAGCATTAGCTGATTTATACCAGCTGAAGGTCTCATATCTCATTTCAAACTGTGTTTCACTTCAGTTCTCAGACTGTTGTGATAATTCTTCAACTTGATCAGCTCCATTTGTGCAGTTATCATAGCCTTTCTTTCAGTCCTCGTTTGCTGAAGAAAGGTGTAGGTGAAGAACCTACCCACAAAGTTAAATTCTGTAAAACTCTCTGATCCAATGTACAGGGAAAAAATCCTTTTTATAGGCTCCATGTTGTACTTGCTGCTTACTGCTTGGTTTTTAGAAATGTTTGCTGATGACTGTTCAATGCAATTCTGACTGGAATCAAACAAATTTGGCTGGGGTTGAATTGCTGGGATAAAATGCTGTTTTACAGCTCTGCTCTATTTTCTACAAAATGTGAGAAAGAGAAGACCCTCTGCTGAAGTTCTGTTGGAACAGCAGGATTAAAGTAAATGAAATTGGGCAAAAGCTCTAACTTCTGAGCTTTGGAGTCCAGAGATAGTCTTAGATAAAATATCTTTAATCACCTTAATACCACAACAGTTAAGGAAAGATCTTGTGTCATGTTCTTAGGGTGAGAGATCAGAGCGTTCTGAATTTGTATATAGATAATACAGTGGCTTGGATATTGGTTTCATTTCTGTCTGATCCAGGAAATGGAATTCACTTCTTGGACATACGAAGCACCAGATAATACTCTCACAGTCCTTTGCTCCTGGGTAGTATCTATCCTCAAATGATCTGAAAATGTATTACATGGAGTGAACTGCACAGCAGTTCAGTAAAGCATGAAGATTGGAGTTGATTATCAGACAGCATTAGTACTCCAGACCTTAGAAATATTTCTTTACCTGCTGCATTAAATTCTGGTCACTGTATCTCAAAGAGTGTTAACTCTTTGAAACAGATGAAATAAATGTTGTGGGCACACAGCTCAGAGCATACAGCAAAGGCTGGGGCTTCCTCATGTAGAAGGAAAAAAACATTACAGACAGTAAGTAATGGTGTAAAAGAATTAATCTGACTGACATTTACCACTATTAAGTGGCAGGAGACAAGGACAGTTCAATGAAATGGAAGGGCTGAACATTTGAAACATTATATTAATAATTCTTACAATATGCATAGCTAATCTCTGAAACACTCTGGCACAAACCAGAAAAGAAAGATTTAGTATGATTTAAGAATTACTCGATTTCTGTACATTTAATGAGAATATTCAGGGGTACTTTTGGGTAGAAAGAAGTAAAGGAATTATGTCTTTGCTTAGAGTAAGACTTTAATAATTTTCTGGTATTTTAAGAAGGAATTAGGCCATAATATGTAATTCCATGGTTACTCACTTTAGGAATTCTCAATGATGTGTTTGTTACAGCTCATTACTGGTTACAGGATGAAGTTACTCTTTGGTGTGATTTGGTGTGGTTACTCTTTCACAAATGGTTGGAGTGAGGTAAGAGTGATTTACCTGAGGTGACAGAGAAAATCAGTGACACAACTGGGAGCAGATCCCAGGAGACTGTATCTCAGCTCCAATAGCCAAGAAGTTGACACTACTCACTTTTCAGTTTTGTAAATAAAGGAAGACAGACCTCTTCAACAGAGAAAAAAGGCACATTAACTTTGGAAGGATGTAGTTTGGAGCCCCTGCTTCTAGCCCCAGATCCAGTCCTAGCCTTGCCAAGACCTCTAAAGTAACTCCCCAATGCTACTCTGGTTCTAAATCTGTAGCTGAAGAAGCAAGTAAGACAAATTTCTTTTTAAATCTGTAGGATTTCAGAAGTGTTACCAAGTAATAATTTTTCTATAACAATAGTTAATGCCCCCTTCTGATTTCTACTGCCTGTTCACACACTGGTAACTAGCCACAAAATAATTAGCAACTGGAACTTCTGCCCTGGGCGAAAAGATTGAAATCAAATCCATCATTTTTAGATACCAGTGGTTTCTCAAGTAACTAAAGTTTCTGCCAGGAAGTAATGACAAAAGAAATACATAGAGATATGTCACAAAATAATTTTCTATTTGAACCCTGTTAAGCCTAAAGCAGGGCACACTTCACTCATCTCAGACTTTTTGAGATGTACTGATGTTTTTTTAGCACCTTCATGTCACTTCCACTACTGCCAGAAATCCTCCCCAAATCTAAAGCATCTGGTTTCATTTCTGATCAACATCAGGAAGGAATGCATCCCCTGTGAAGAGCTGAATTTGACTTGAACATAAACTTAATTATCAGACTCAGACCATATAATTAACTTGGTAAATTATATCCTGCCTTAGTCCTGCTGAGGTCACTGCCAGGGGATCAAAAAAGAGTGTAAGTTGGATGAAAGTCCAATACATCAAGTGCAGACTAGTGAAATGTTACAAAGGGATGTGCATTTTGAATCTAACAGAGGCAGTTCTAAAACATTCAAAAAATTATCATTCATTGTCATGGCTTTCATGGTCCAAAGACTACTGGTATCTTGTTTCTGAGGAAGCAAGCAGACTTCTCTTTCTGAGCACTACTCTGTGTGTGCATCAAAATTTACTTTGTTTTGACCATCTTTGTGCAAAGCCCTATTTTCTCTTTAATTATCACCACTAAAACTTGTGTTTAAATAAGCAATCCAATCTCTGTGTGGAAATCCACTGCATATCTGTTTGATCTGAAGACAAACTGATGTGTTCAATCTACCGAAAGCAAATGTGTGACATGAATATTCACAGTCCATTTAAACAAAGCTTCATAAAATAATTTGAGTGGTTACTGAAAAACACTGCAGAAGGTACTGTGCCTGGTGAATTCTCTCAGATGTTTGAAAAGATAATTGCTGCCTACACCTTCTATATGGAGAGATTAAAGAAAAGACTTTAGACAGTAAGATGGAAAGAACACACTACTCTTAGCAGTGGGCAGAAATATCTCATCCATGTGTATAGTTGACATACATCCAAATTAAGGCTGATGTGGAGAGCCTTATAGTCTGATTGCTAGTTCTGTACTTGCCTTTATACAAAGTCTTTAGCCTCTGAAAGACTGTCAAGTTTATTTTCCTTAGCTCAGCATTCATGCATGCAGATACATGCATAAGCATTCAACCTCTTATCTATCCTTCAATTTTTTGTATACACTGAGAAGACTCAGAAAGCAAAATATGCTGATATAACTTCATTTAGTTTGCCTCTAAGATGGTTTTAGTCATCAGGGTGTAGGCTGCTGTTTACACTAGATGACTATCCCCTGGGTAAAGAGCTACCTGAAGGAATGGGGCTTTGGGGAGAACTGCTTTTTCTCTGTGAATTCAGATCCTGCTTGTGAATTCCCAACTCCCAAGATTCACAGCTCACACACCACTGAAGGGGAGAAGAAAAAAATGCAATTAGAAGATCAAGTATGTCTCAGTGTGAGAGCTGAGCAGGAAAGTGCTGGCACATCTCTGTTAACCTCGTGCTTTTGCAGCTGCTCTCTTGTGGCCAGGCACGTTTGGTGTCAGCCCAGGTCACTGGAGCAGAGCCAGAGTCGGGTGTTTGCACATCCAGGTGCAGCTCAGGGAGATACCAACAGAAACACCAGTGCTGCCCCTCTGATCAGTGTCCTTGGAACATTTATCACTCTCTTTTTCCCTAGTATTTTTATGTTCTGACTGTTTATAGCTCCTACAGCAGCCCACAGAGTCCAAGAAGCCCTGTCTGATGGGGCACACTGGAACAGTGATCAGTGGTGGAACTTCAGTAGGATCAGGGATCCAGTCTGAGTCTTGACCACTGGGCACTGCTGGAGCAAGGAGCTGGAATGCACAGGCCTGTGGTGTCCCCCAGAATGAATGTTATTTCATTGTTTACTATTATTCCTGATATTTGCCAGTCACACGGATGCAAAAGCACCATGCTAGGAGCTTCTCACAGAACCTGTGAGCTTACCACAATGTCCTCATGCACAGCCCTGTAAAAATAATCCTAAAAACTTTACCATTTGTATATGTGCTCCAGGAGAGTTACAAATACCTACAAACTGAGGGAAGCCAGGTATCCAGTCATCCATGCACCTGCACCTGTTTGTTTTTCAAGTACATGTTCTATATGTGGTGACATCAGCATTAGTGACCCAAGAGAGCATTCCTGATGTCCACAAAACTACTTTTATTTAGAGACAGCAAGCCTTTAAATAACGATACTGAAATGTTCTTATTTAGTCACATCTGTAAGGTTTTACTCATGCATTGCTTAGTATTAACATGCTGTGTTTATCTCTAAGTACCAAACTCCTTTCTGTCCAAAAAAATGATACTGAAAATGCATAAAAGCAACATACTGTGAATAAACAGCTTATCTTGGGGGAGAAAGATAAAATTCACAAAACTAAAAATGGGGAAAACCTCCTTCACTGTTGAATTTGCCATTTATAGATTAATCTGTCCATTGTGCTTCTATGAAAAGCTTTTCTGGCATTCTCCTCAGAAAAACAAAATCTACATTTAAATGAATGTAAGAGTGTACTACAGCAGGAGCCTGTCAGACTGTTTTATACCTCATTGCTATAATTTAATGTTATTGATGCAACCTAGATTATGTTTGAGAAATGAGATCGTGCAAATTCTCTCTCATAAATCAACCAATGTGGCACAAAATATTAGGCTACAGCATTATGTAGTTCTGAAACTATTATATGACCTCAAAGTTCCCTAAAAGGCTTCAAATTGGCATAGGCTAAGAATTTGCTAAGGGTATGTTTTCAAAGGGAAATAGCTGTTGCTTGTTCATGGCTTCAACATTATACTATGCCAGTAATAAAATACCAGTGATGCATGCAAATGGAAAATCCTGCTGCTTTTTGTGGTAAAAAGGTTAATTCCTTTGGAAGAAACCAAGTCCCTGGATAAAAAGCATATCTCAGCCACCTGACTAAGACACAAAGATTTCAGTACAGTTTTATTGTATACAAGGGCTAGGAAAATCTAATAATATCCCGCTTTTCTCCCTAAGATTCAGCAGGTAAAAGCTCTGATTGAATTTCATCTTGATTTCATTAAATATTCATAAAGGCCAATTAGAAGGGCAGCTAAGTAGGCCACAAGGCTCCCTTCCATCATCCTGTCAAAGGCAGTCCATCAGACAGTCCTGTTTGCATTAGGGCCTGTAGTCAATATCTTCATTCAATCTTTATGTAGTATCCCTCTAAATCACTGCTCCATCCCACTTTACGGCTTTTATGGACAGACAAGGGGGGAAAAAAATCTAATAATTCTGAAGGCAAGATGCTTACTCGGTAGAAAGCAAAATGCAAATGAGAAAAAACATCCTCAATCAAATGTTGGAATGAAAATCTTTTCTTTAATGAGCAATGACATTGGTAGAGCACTGATTACATTGAAGAAAAACTGTTTAAAATTCATAATCAATCAAGCAAGTTTATTTTAACCTTTCATGACTAAACCGCTGGGTTACAGTTTAATTTATTGATGGTGCTTATCTCTCCCTTCAACCACTAATTTTAAAATTACAACCCATATAGAATATGCTGAGTTGAGTCACAAAAATATATACTGATGTTTATATTCAAAGAAACCTATTAGCTCTGCCTGTTTCCCTTTAAAGATTCAGTGGCCTTTCTATATATGCCATGTTATATGTATTTGCAGTTTGTGCAGCTGAAATGCATTAACTCCACTGATGCCTTGTTGGACTAAAGTCTCGTGGCAGTTTTCATATTCAGGTCTGTTTGTCAGATGGAGCTGAGCAATTATTGGTTTTTGTAGATGAGCAGAAGGTAGTGCTTCATCCTGCCACTAACCACCCACTCCTGGCTCAGATGGCATTGCCTCCCTTGAAACTTCATGAAATTTGAGGATTTTGCAGATAGGCTTTTACTGTGAGCTTTTAAAATTTGTCTATATTAGATACCATTAAAAGAAAATTATTTCCTTTACTATTGGCTCTCTTTCCAGAAGGACTTAAAGAATGCTGTGGGTTAGAGCAAGGTAAGGTTGGTTTATATTGTTTGAATCAGTTGCCTTTACTTGAATTGCTGTTTCATACAACACCAAAATGTTGTCCCAATATGGTTTTAAAAGACTTTCAAGCTGTCTTTTCCATTTTCTGAAAATAATCCTATATATTTCCAACCTAACACAGGTCATGGAAATTTAAGTTTCATCATTCTGTGTTTAAAAAGACATTACTATAAATTCCAGAGACCTAATGGGAACAAGCCCCACCAGTTTCTGTTGGCTGTGTTCATTCCCCCATCACAATTCCCTGAATGTCTTTAGCAGAGCAAACTTTGTAGGTCGTTTTCTGTATAGCAACTCCATGTTTCCTTCCTACAGTATTTGCCCGTGTTCAGTTAAACAAGCTGTACCTAATCCTTAATTAATATTTTCTGTTCATTTTCTTTTTTCAATGTGTTTAATTACTAACTACCTACTTCTCTTGGTGACAATGAAATTGAAGGATGGATATCACTGGGAGTTGTTAGCAAGTAGGGGAGACAATTTTATGTCTTTGTTACACAGCTTCACCTGAGGACACTTGACAGTCTCAAAGGGGTTGCCATGAGAATAAATATATTTTTGAATAGTCCTCTCTTATTTTCTCAGCAACATATTAGATTATTAAAATGTACTTTCAGCATTCTTTATATTAAAAAATTGTAATAAAATTTACTCAGTTTTGAGCAGAGATTGAAATATTCTTTTCTACCCAACTCTCTGTTTTCCTCAGTATGTGTACAGCTCCATTAGGGTAGAATGTGGATCTCTGGGCAATTCTGATTTTTGTCATCTGAGAGGCTGAAAAATATGGTCATCCCATTTAACATGACCTGTAAACTGCTGAGATTTTACTACATTTTGTCTTTTTGGTCTGTGTTTGTTCTGCACCTAGTCCTGCTTGCTTAGGTCAGGCCAGAACCACGAGCAAATTATTCAGGGCTCCCAGCAGGGTGAAGCAGAACATGATTTTCATTTGCTGTGGGAAGGCCAGCTCTCTGCAAAGGAGCTCAGATCCCTCTCCAGGAGAGTCCCAGGTTCACATCCTGGACACTGGGTCTGGGAAGGGCTGGTGCAGGGTCCCCTTTGCTCCACCCACACCTCTGCTTAATCCTTCAGTCCTTACTGTCTCTCTACCTTAACAAAATGCCTTGTGTTGTAAGTAAATCACACCAAAAGGCTGCAAGCAGATCAGGCAAAGGGAAGATATTTATCATGTTATTTGGCCTGCAAAGGGTTTGATATGTCTTCCATAGGCCATTAGAATGACAGAGCCTTTAAAATATTTGAGTATAATTTTAATGGAGTAGGCATTTTCTACCTGTTCTCTGTTCACTTTTTTAAGTCTTGGTCCCATTTCAGTACCAGTTAATTTGAAAAACAACAAGAATAAAGCACACAGAGGCTGCTTTAGGCAGACTAAAAATAATCCACCGTATTGGACATTCCTACCCATAAACCTCTGGCATTAACCATAAACCATCCTAATCACCACTGGAACTACATTTCTGTCGCTTTCTTAAACTGTAAGCAGAGAAAATCTCTGACCTGTAAAAAAACTAGAAAAATGTCAAATGGCTCAGTTTGTAGCTTGTGTTCAAATGATTATTTAAAGACTCCATCCTGAAAAATTTAAAGCTTAAGTAAACTACTTCTTTCCATTCTTCCCCCTCTGTGTTAAGAAAAAACATGTCAAATATTCACTTCCCACTTGTATTTGCTACAATGGCAGCCCAAAAATCCCCGACAGGATGTTGGGAAGCACCAGGAAAGCTGTTGCATACAAGCCAGAATGATTTTACTGCTATGCACACCCTTGTGAACATGAATGTTTTGAATCCTGTGTTTGGTTCCTGCATTCTAGGAAGGACGTGGAGTACTGCACTCAGCTCTGGGAGGATGTGGAGTCTGAGAAGAACACAAAGATGATCAGGAGAATGGATCACCTCTCCTATGAGGAAAGGCTGACGGAGTTATGTTGGTCAGCCTGGAGAAGTGAAAACTCTTGTGCTTTCAGTACTTACAGGGGCCTGCAAGAAAGATGGGGACACACTTTTTGGCAGGGCCTGTAACAGTAGAACACGGGGGAAACCAAAATGGAAACTATTATAACTAAAAAAAAAAAATCAATTCAAACTAGATATAAGGATGACTTTTACTACAGTGAAGGTGGTAAAATACTGGCACAAGTTGCCCATAGACATCATGGATGCCCCATCCCTGGAAACAATCAGGGTGAGGTTGGACAGGGCTCTAAGCAGCCTGATCTAGATCATCTCCCTGTTCATTGCAGGAGTTTGGACCAGATGGCCTTGAAAGGTGCCTTCCAACCCAAAGCATTCTGTGATTCTACATTTCTATGAATCTATGGCATAGCAGAAGAAGAGA
The DNA here is from genome assembly GCA_013397375.1 of Toxostoma redivivum. NCBI lineage: Eukaryota > Metazoa > Chordata > Aves > Passeriformes > Mimidae > Toxostoma > Toxostoma redivivum. The sequence continues at coordinate 2,628,642 of VXBI01001671.1, forward strand.
GGGTACAGAGAAGGGTTACAAATTAGTAAGATGATGAAGAAGCTGCAAAATGAGGAGATTTTGAAAATGCTGATTTTTTTTCAGCTTGTAGAGAAGTCTGCAAGATGGGATAGAGGGTTACAAAATCCTGGAGCTTGGGGTTAATATGGAATCAGAAAACAAAGTTGCCACTCACCAAATGTCCCCATTAAAACCAGGTGCCATTATTCTTTCTGAAACTAGTGAAACACAGGGTTAAACAAGACAAAATTATAGTGTTTAAATAGCAGGGAATGAACTTCTGGATTTTGTAGCCACAGGAGGCCATGGAGACAGATAGCATTGGCAAGTTTAAAAAGAACTCCAGGAACATCAGGTCCACAAACAGATCCTGAAGTGAATAGGTGAAGATGTATTTTTTAATATACCAAATCCAATGCTGGTGGCTGCTGAGAGGTTGAGAAGAGAAAAGACTGCAAGCAGTGGCCAGCCTGATCCACCCTCTTTATTGAGCATCTCTTGCTGCCACTGTGGGAAACAGTGCCCTGAGTTAGACAGACCCCTGCCTGCCTCAGCAGCGCCTTTCTGATGTTTCTGTATTGCTCTGCAAAAGTGAATGTTCTCTGAAAGATGTGTAGATTGCACCTTTACATGGTAGGTTTAAAAATAAAAAGAGATAAGTTGAGCAAAAAATGTAATATGACATGTTTTTAGGGGGTTACTGAGATAGGATACTGGAGTCTATTAAAGTGCAAAAGAATCTGAAGTGTCAGGGACCAGTGGTGAGAGGAATGGAAATCAGAAATACAATGGGAAAATGGTTTTCTTAGGGCTGAAAGGGTGGTGGATACCCAAGTGCAAATGGAAGAGCATGAATCATTTGTGGCCTTAGTTCTGCTTGTCTGTTAAATGAGGTTTATGCTATTTAGCCTGACAGAAAACACAGAAGCTTAATTTGTTATGTTTCAAAGAATTTTGTAGAAGCTGATATGTAAATTGCTTAGAGATGGATCCAAAATGTGCATAATTCAATAAGGCAATTTTCAATAATTTCCAAGATGCCCTGTGGAAGCCAGCTCTTAGCACTGCACACCAGGTTTATCAGCAAACTGCTCCAGGAGGGCATTTGTTTTGCAAACCATGCTCTCATCATCTTCTGGAGGAAAACAGGGATGGATGCACTTTTAGGTTCCTAACACCAAATGAAATTGGAAGTAAATTCCCCTTCAGAGCACATCATGTTGTAGTCACCATCCTAGATCATCAAGAAAAACAAAAGGTGACTTCTTTTTTTTCGATAAAGAGGGCTATTTAAACTGAAAAATTATTCTTAGTCCTGTATTGATGAAATATTAATGATTTTGGTAGCTTTTAGAAATGTTTGCTGATCTACACATGAAGAAGAATCAGAAGAATTTGTAGGGGTTTTTCTGCTTCTTTTTAGGAGCACATTTCTCTCTCCATATTTCTGCAGTTTTTCACATTCTTGTTCTGGATACACACAATTACTTCCATTAGGCAGCCTAGATACACCAAGAGAGAAATAGGAATGTTTCCCTTTATCCTCCAAAAGCAAATGTAATCATGCTCCCTTGCTGATTTGTGTTTTGAAATTACCATTCTAATCCAATAGTTTAATTTTATTATACCCTTCAGTTTAACAGACCAGGCAGAGAATGTGTAATCACAAACAAAGGGCCAAATCCTGCTTGCCATACTAATGGGAGTAGTCCCACTGATTATAATGGGACTACATCAAGCCTTACCCTTAACTAATGTGAAATGAGATAAACACACTCAGACTCTGCTGCAGGGTTTTCTTGAAGCATTTCTTGAGGCTTGTTACTGAGATTTTAAAACACAGTCTAATGTAGTGGTTAAAGTACTGCCAAAGTGGAAAAAACATCTTCATTGGAAAGTGCAAGCATCCTGATATTTAGCTTATGTTGAGATAAAAAGCCTCAAATATAGTATTTATATATAGGCATTTGAGGTGTTTAAATAGAATATATTTTAGCATCCTTTTACAAAAGAAGCCATGTGATCTTTCAGGTCTAAACCCACAAATTTAACTACTTTCTGCTTCTAAACAGAATTAGTTATAAATCAGAGGGGTGATGGGGAAAAAGACACCTCATCAGTTCCCCCATTAGTTCTTCTGGTGCTCACCCCACACAGAAGTTCCTTTGCCCTGTATCCCTGACAGGTCACATAGCATCTGCAGAACTTGTGGGGAGAAATCACTCTTCTTGTTTTCTCTCAGCTCCCAAACCCATATTTGCCTGATGTTCTCAAACCTTCTCAGTTCAGGCTTCAAGGTAAAGAAAATGTAAGTTGTAAAGGGTAGCTGAGACTTATAAAAGATATCAGGTGGGAGACTTGTAGAGAGAGGTGTTAAATAGTTGCAATATGGGCAAAGAAAGAGCTATAAAGTGAAAAATAAATCCTGGGAAAAACTACAGCAAATCTATGCTGCTGCCTAAGCAGTATAACCATTGCCAGGCTATTAAAAACCTACTTTAAAATAATATAATTGATTTCCTACCTCTCCACCCCAACCTTCTGTACAATCAGGATGAAAATATTTGGGAAACAATTCAGGACAGAAAAGAAACAAAGGGGAAAGAAAAGGTTCAGTACTTATGTTTGGGTGTTTTTGGTGAGCTATTTAATATTTTTCCCCTAAAATGGTCTGTTCTCAGTTGTTTCAGAACCTAGGTGGCTCTGGATAATATTCAAAATTTCAATCCTTTAACATTATGTTTATTTCTGTCAGCTGAGCAATCTCTTTATCCAGTTCTCTGATTTAGTATACTACAAACAAATACAGCTTTAAAGCCTTCATACTTTCCCATTATCAGCTCCTATGTGCACATTTGGCTTTTTATTCTTGACTATATGTTATTTACACAGAACATCTTTCCTTGGACTCATAAAAGTGTCTAACTGACCATGTTTCTGATATACAAGAGTCAGTCAATATAAAAGATGTAGAATGAATTGATGACCAAAACTTGACTTTTCCAAGCCATCATCAGCAGTGCAATAAAAATGATTCAAACACCCAGCATGAGTCATACTGGTAATCTGATGGGATCATTGTTTCCCAAAAAGGAAGCCTGTACAGAAGCCTCTGTGCTATTCACTTCACCAGCCTTCTTTTAAAATAATAAAGCAATACAAGGCTTGTCAGAAGTCAGGTCTTACCCACTCCTCAAACATCCCTGCCATTCCCCTCTTCTGAGAAAGCCTGGGGACACACTACAGCCTTAGAGCATAATCTCTAAGGGGAAAAAACCAACATCCAGAGCACTTCAGAAGTACTTCCCAAAATCAGGGTTCCTTTCCAGGAAAGAAAACCTGGCGCCCTCTCTTTCACACTGCTTTAGATCCATTCATCCCCAGATTAGGTTAAGGAGGTCACACTCCTTTGTAACTGAATTGATACACCTTATTTAGGAGTTAAGGCACCTTAAGCAACCTAAACAGCTAAGGGAGAGAGACAGACACCTCCAGAAAGCATTTGAGCCAACCTAAGATCAAATTCACTATGAAAGTGCCTTTTTCTTCACTGATTACCAAGAAAGCCCCAGATCAAGCTCCTAGCTTAGAGCAAATCTCAGCAAAATGCTAAAAAAAAGATCAGTTAGGGCTGTAGACATCTACAGAGGCAGGCCAATACCTTAATCCAAACCAGACAGCCAGTAGCTATCACAGCTCACTAACAATATCTACTCCCATTTTACACCAGCATTCTCTGAAGAAAACTCCTTGTTCTGTAAAGATTGCCAAAGTATGCAAAGGATCATCAGTGAAAATGAGGGACAAAACTGACCTAAACTCACCTGCCTTCTTCCATTCCCCAATTGCACAAGGGGAAGGTTCTCCTTTAGCCATTTCTATTCATATATGTTCTAGTTGAATATATATATATATATAATTTTTTCACATATATATTTTGATTCATATATGCAAATAGGGAAATATATCATACAGTGTTCTGTATGTGGACAAGATGAGCCTGATCCAAGGCCATGATGATGAGGATGGTGCTCTTCATCCATCACTTATATTAGGGAAGTTGTGCTCGTAGCATGTGCCAGGTGTTCATACAAATAACAGCAAAAAGTGTCAATTGTGTTCAGGAGACAATAGTACAAAATTGGCCTTCACTTCTTCAGCTCTCAAACTGAGATACGAAGATTAATGATATTTTTGCCCAGAACTGATAAGTGGCATCCCAAAATACATACTTTTAAAAAAACTTGAATAATAGTTACTGACCTTTCTTGTCTTGCTGTAACAAGACACAGTCCAGCAAGCTCCTTTTCAGTTTTGCTAAGGAAAGGAAAGGATTTTAAATGCCACAGAAGGCACTCCACAGCCTTTTCCCCACTTCATTCTTCTGGGAGCTCATGTGAAGGGTTTTCTTGACACAGAATTTTAGAAGCCGAAATACAAACTAAAGGAGACCAAGAACCATCAGGACAAAAAACATCTGAACCTTCTGCCCCATTAGAAGAAGCATATGAAGTGCATCAAAATCCTTGAAAAAGTGGCTTGGAAAAGTGGTTTGGAAGAACAACCAGGCTTTTATGCAGTCATGATAAAGACTGGGCCAAAAGACAGCAAATGGGGACAAATGTGCCTGAGCCTTTGCCCACTGAGCCAAGGGGCCAAGCTGCAGATGCAGAGCAGCAGAGAGAAGGAGCAATGATTGCCAGGCAGCTGGAAGGGAAAATGAGAGGCTTGGGAGGGAAGAAAGGAGAGAGACATCCAAAGAATTCAAGCTTCAGTTCCTAGAGAGGAAGCTATAGCTGGAGGTGATGGGGGTAATGCTCTTCCAGCTTGGAGCAGCCCACTGAGCCACCCTGCAGGGGAAAAAATGGCACAAAAACTTTGAATGGCTCTGATTTTATACTCTTCTACCCTCCTCTGGTGGTTTATGTGGACAAGCAACCTCCTTGCATGGTAACAGTCAAAACAGCATTGTCCAAGCACACTTAAAGCAAATTGGGAGACCAAGAGGCAGACAAAACTCACAGACTGAAACTGGAGGTTCCACAGAATATGATAAATAACAGCTATAGCAAATTCAGAGGATATTTTGTTTATATTCTTTACCAGAGGTAGAATAAATGCTGAGTGACCAGCAATGGATTGATTTTTCTCCGTCAGCTAATGCTGTTCAGTGTCTGAATTGCAATTATTATGCTACTATTACCTGAAATCCAAAAATCTACTTAAGAGTTTCCTTCATCATGCACGGAACAGGAAACACAGGAGCAAAAACTCAGCAAAGAATTAATACAACTATAAATATAAATGGTTAACAAACGTTGGTGTGAGAGGGATACATTTTCCTGTAACTGGAGCTGCTCACACTTCCAGTAACTAATATCTCATTCAGAAGGTCTGAATTTCAGCCATCCCATACAGCAAGGACAAGGACTCATGGTCAGATACAATGTGGTGCACCAAGGCAGGCATGCCAGCTTTCTATTATCATGGTGAGATTCCATCACTGCATTAAGCCAAGTTGCTTGACAGCTATGAAAAAGACAGCTTCATCCACTTCTACCAGAACACTGACCTTCTCAGGAAATAACAGGATATATCCTGCTATCATTTCTCACACGACACTCCTGTTGGGGTCAATAGGAATTTGGTGTAAAAATGTGAAATCAGTACTTGGCCCATAATGTTTAATGCCACATAAAGGCTATTGGGAAAGGATCCAATGTTAAGCATCAGCTCTCATTAACTACGCTGCAGATTCCATTTCTAAAGACTTTCTGAAATTTACTGTGCAAATTAAGCACCAAGAGCCAGATCCTGAGCTGAAGTAAATCAGAATGCCCACGATGAAGTCAAAGAAATAGGGTCAATAAAAACCAGTCAATGAACTCGATACAGCTAAGGAAAACTACATAACACAGAATCTGGCCCAATGAATAATTCTTTAGCCCAAGCAACACTGCAGAATTTTTTATCTGCAGTGACTGATCTTTTCTGCATATTCTGTGCTTCTTCACCTGTGGAAGGTCATAATATGAAACTGCTGGAAACCCTAATACAACAAAGGCTGTACCATGAATAAATTCAGTTCTGGACTGTAAAACAGAATTTTGTCCTATATATTCTGTGAATATTGAATTTTGTGATTATTTGACTTTTCTTGTGATGCAACAATAGCATAATTTACTATCTAACAAATACCTGGAAAGGGGGGAAGTTCTCTTTTGCCTACTTATTGTGCTGATTTTTATAGTCCTCCGTGTTATGTACAAAAGGAAATAGGCTCAAATGTTTATTTTGAAATGAAGCCACTGCTAAATATGTAGCTTTCTCTCCTCTTGTTTGAATATGACTTACCCAGTCTAGAGCCTGGATCCACATTCCTAATAAAATATATTTCACTATCTTACAGATTATAAGTCTGTAACATAAGTGTTTGTAGAGATCAAAAGCCTCCGCACAGGCATTCAGTCAACCAGATATAAACATTTGGACAATAATTTTAATCAAGTCATAGAACTCATTTTTCCAAGCCACAAATAATACGGTTTTTAATAATAATGTATAGTACCATAAATGTCCTAACAAGAAAACAGGACTGTTTTAAGCTAAGCACTGCACAAATGCCAACCAAGGTGAGAGTTACAAAGACAATAATACAGAAATCCTGTCACAACCTCTCCTACAGTCCAGAGAGCAAAAGATGGAGCAGTAAAAGCAAATTCACTTTATGATACTGTGTTGCAACAAGTCATCTTATCTCTGAGTATAATTTGGGTTTGCAGGAGGTTTTTGCACCTTGGAATTTATTTGGTAAAACTAAAAGTTGGAGATGAGTCTGGCATGCAGCATTCTGGCAGGATCAGCAGAGTCCTAAATGGGGCTCACATAAAAACCAACTCCATTACCCTCCTCCCTCTTTGCAATGTTCCTTCAGCTTGGGCTTGAAGGCCATCAAAATATGAAATTACCTTAAATATGGAAGCTGCATGACAACATTTCAATTAAAAAGCTTTTAGGAAAGGTCATGGAGAGCATCTATAATATATTTCCAAAGGTCTTGGGAAGGAGAAGGGTACAATATGGGTCACATCACAATTATCGTAAATTGGGTAAAACAGAGTTTCCTGAGACTGCTCTGAGCAGAATAAAAGTGATTGAGAAAGTCACAATATGACAGGTATTAATAAGTACTACCTATCATAATGTCTGATATAATATCTTTTATCAAAAGGATCCCAGAGCACTTTGTAAAACTCTACATGGAGTAATTTCTTTTATCACTAACACGTTCCCATATTTCTGAAAAAGCAGTGCACTGATGAACTCTACACAGCAACACAGCATGACATTTTTCAGAATCCCAGAAAGGGAAGAATACCATTTCTGTTTGAAATTTAGGCAGGGAAATCTGTGTTTGGGGGTAAGTTCTCACTAGCATAGTACATTTTCAATAGCAAACATTCTGAAGTGCTGCTTCCTTCTGTCCAAAGCCAAGAACATCCAGCACAGCTGTGCACTGTGTAACAACTTTTTTAGAGTAAGTTCAGAAGAGGAGCATTAGTGACTGAATCACAGGGAATATGCCCTTCAAAATCCATGTCCAATACCGAGGTTTCCTATCAAAGCTCTAGTTCAGAACAAGATGATCTGAATTATCAGAACTGAAGAGATTCCAGTCCATGTGACACAGCAAATCCCACACTCCTATGTTATTTAACAGTCAGTAAGCTATCCAAAATCTGAGTATCTAGGAAAGATGACCTATATTAAAAGCCATAATGTGTTTAAACAATTGAAAAACAAACAAACAAAGAACAGATTGCTGAGGAGGAGATCTTCAAGGGCCTGGATCTGACAGGCTTGTCAATATCACACAACAATATATGCCTAAAGCAAGGAGAGGATGAAGTCAAAGGCCTATTACCAAGTATCAAATATTTCCACGTGGTTCTGACTGCCATCTTCTTACCTTGTCCTCCTTGAAGTCTGTGCCCATTCTTAAAATATCAAATATCTATCTATCTGTCTGTCTATCTATCTATCTATCTGTCTATCTATCTATCTATCTATCTATCTATCTATCCATCTATCTTCAGTGAAACAACAATCCAAAAATGTGATTTTTTTCCTATGCCCACAAATCTGGAAGCTTGCCTGATGTCAGAAGGATGCAAAATTACAGGGAAAGAGCTCTCAAAAAACAAATCTGTCTCTTGTGTCTTGGGAGGAGTTTGATTACTGTGACTATGGATTTTTTCTGGGTATTATTATTTTTTCCATGCCTGTTAAGACTAAAGGAATAATTATATTGCAAGAGTTCAACCTATGAAAAGTATTTATTTGCAAAGAAAGGTATATACAACTTCATTTGTTAATCTTAAAATCTCTCCTTTTCCAGGTCATACAATTGAAAATGTGCTGGGTTTTTTTAACGTGGTTTTCTTAATTTTGATGATGGTGAGACAAATATTCACATGGTTTCTCAAAGTGAGAATAGCTTGACGTCTTCAAAAATCTGTGAAACTCTTTTATTGAATGCAGTACAGCTCAAATGAGGACTCGATTTTTTTGAAATATTAAACCCTCCCATATTTACATGCATTTCTCTAGGTCCTATCTCTTCCTTGCCTTGAATTTTTCCCTGACTTCAAAATGTCCCGGCAGGGCTGTGTAGGTAAGAGGATATTGTGATGCTATGGATCCTATGGATAGGAATGGTTATCCATAGGATCCATAGCATTGCAATGTTAGGGATCATATGGATAACCATTCCCATTGCTTCTATTATAAAATTTCCTAGAAATCATCTGGGATCTGCACATGGGGATTCCTGCCTCCACATGTGCATGTGCACACTCACACAAAGGATTATTTTATGCTGACATTCAGCTGCCAGCTCATTTTATCCTGGTCTTTATAAAATAATATCCTAAGTAGCCTATTAGCTTTAAGGTCAAAGTCTTTGTCTATTTTCTAAATCTGTTCCCCGCTCTCCCCCCGCCCCCCACTTCCTTTCCTTTCATTACTCTTTCCTATCAATTATCTCATCCCTGCCTGCTGCCCATCTGAGCGGGCCAGCAGGACCCCCTCGGTGCCCGCCAGATTGTCTCATTCAGCCGGCTCTCAGGTTGCTGCTGATTGCCGTCTTTATTCATTACCAAAACACTTGCTACACGGTGCTTGGGCCCTGGCAACCCAGCCCGACAGGCTGCCAGCGAGGCGGTAATTACTGCTGCACCGCAAACAGAGGATGGAGGCCGCTGTGAGCCGCAGGAGCTGCAGTGAGGCAGCCCTGAGCCGCCTCGGTGCCGCTGGAGCGGCTCCTGCTCCATCCGAGGGCTGCGCGCTGATCATCGGCCTGGCCCGTGGTTTTGACGGGCTTGATCTGAGACAGAACGCAGCTCTAAACACACAGCTCTGTCAGGGGTAGGGATTCACAGGTGTGGAGTATGGTGTGACAGGAGCTTTGCGTGAGCTTTCACCTACGGATTTACGGAGTGGCTGCGGCCATTGGCACTGCTTGGATGTGGAAGGTGTGCTGGGAGCCTTCTCTGATCCGTGGGAGGCTGTAAGGGCAGAGTTCGTTTTCCTTATTTCTTTGCTGAACTAAAACAGTTATTAGACACTGTTAGGCAGCTAAAGTCTCCCAAGTGGTGATTTGCTTTCCCAAAGGAGCTGAATGCTACTTTCAAATGATCTCAGGCACAGATTACCTTTTTCTCTCCTTGTGTGCAAATTGCCCAAGTTCTTATTTCGTCCTCTGTATTTATTACCCTTCCCTGTAAAAACCCATCTTAAAATTTCACTCTTCCATTGGAGAGGTAAAGCTGAGCAGTGCTGCTGTTTCTAAAAAATATTTATTAGGGGAAGATCGTTCTAACATCAGCTGAAAGCTTCTGCATGTCTTTTGTATCTGCTCTTCAAATCCTTAATCTTTAAAGTGCTCACATCAAGGAAAATGCCTTAATGCTAAGCAGTCTCTAGCAGATTTGAAAGTTAAATTCAAGCAGCATTTATCTCACCATCAATGGGAAGGATTTATCCTATTACCTATCACTGCCATTGACAAGAATAGGCCCTGTGTATCTTCAACATACAATGGGAAGCAGACCCATCTAAAACTTCTCTTAAAAGGAAAATCACCTTTGATCCAAGCAGTATCAAACTGTATGACAACAGTTATAGTGATAATACTGTATATCACATGGAGATTAATTGATAAACTGAAAGGAAGCCAAAGCAATAATTAAAAAAAAGAAAAAAGGAAAAAAAAAAACACCACCCTTTCATACCACAGAGTTACGAAGACCTTGCCCCTGGATTTGTTTGCAGTGCTTTGCTTAAGGTTTAATTCTATTGATTACACATTCCATTTTCCAAAGTGCCATTTGCCTGAAGGAGCAGGTGGTGTTTGCTGTTTCCATTTAACTGATATATTAGCCATGTGGTGCACTGCATCAGTGGGCAGTATTAATCAATTTACGGCAAGATGACAGAGAGAATCACTCACAGCAAAATTGCAAGGGAGAAAAAAAGGACAAAAGCAGGAAAATAATGACCATTAATGGGGAACTTGAAAACAGAAAAAAATCAAAATCCGGGCTTTTAATACTTCTCTTTCATAACAAATGGAATTGGAAAAATTTAGGAGCAGCCAGTGTTTGAAAGAAGACAAATATCACTATGTTCAGTGCAGTACTTTTTGTAAGCACTTTGCTGTTTGGCATTGTGTGATGAATACACAGTCACAGACCTCGATACTTGCTGAGAAACTTAGATTTCCCTCCCTTAAATAAAAGCAAAATGCATCATACAAGATCAAAGCTAGTACAGCTCTTTCCTTGGAAGATCCATTAAGTTTCTATATGTGAAAATGATTTTTGTGCTATTTTATATATTATTTTAATAAATATTTTCAATTTGTGAATTTAGTATGAAGATTTCTATGACACTGAGGTGTTTAGGTTCAAAACAGCCAGTTCCTTCTATTTGCAAGATTTTTATTTTTATTTAAAAAAAAAAAAGACCAAATTGCACATTGTTCTGTAATTGTGTTTCTTCAAAAATATATCTTGATTTAAATTCAGTGAGAAAATAGAGAAAGACACAGGCAGAGGAGGGCAAGTGACTTCCTCTCTATTTGCAGTCAGGAAAATAATACCTTTCTTCAGGAATCACAGGAACCAAACTTTAACTAAATAGTGTTGCACTCCAAATTGCTTCCTCATCCACAAAATAAATAATTGGCAGAGGAGTTCTAGGCTCCCCAAGAGTGTCCCCAGCAGGAACTTGGAGGGCTTTGCCTTTCCCACTCATGTCAGTCACACCAGAGGAGGAGCAGCACAAATCTCACTGTTCTTTCTCTCCCCATCCAACATTTTCATGCTGCCAGACTGGGCCAGGCCCACCCTGCACTGCTGTGTCCCCATTCTGCAAGCAGAGAAATGCCCTGGCTACATCCACAACTGGGTTAATTTGGATGGTCAAGCAGAAATTGGGTTCAGGCTTCAAGGCCAGGCTGGATCAGACCCTAAAAACCTGATCTGGTGAGTGCCACCCCTGCCCATGGCAGGGGCCAGCTGAGCTTTAAGGGCTTTTCCTACCCAAACCATTCCATTATTCTACGATTCTATAAGCCACAGAAAAGGGCCAGGATGGCTGAAGATTCCTTGAAGTTTGCAGAATCAAAGGACTCTGCAAGAAATGCAAACCCTCACATTGAATACCTAGCAACACACTGACAAAGAGCTGAAAGGAATGTGAGCCCATGTAAAAGGAGAGACTCCATTTAGGAAAACTGTCAGATGTTCCTGAATGGCATGTAATCCATCTCCTTTGTCTCCTCACACATGCTGTCTCCTGTAAACTGACTTATCCCTAAGAATCTGATGCATTTTGTTGTTTAATATTCTATCCTTCCTTATTGTTATAAAGTATGATGATGCAGTGAAACTATGCTTCATAAATTAACAAATAATAATAAAACACTGCTTCAGGAACTTGTCTAAATGATGTAATGTTATCATGAATCATAGCCTTAATGAGGATAAAGGAAATATTTGACAATGGAGTATCATAATGCAAAATTCAATGCAATGAAGTTATAACAGCTCTCAATAGCACCACATCATTAAATAAATTTAGCAAACTTTTCAATTAGATGCCACATCCTGGATGTAATAAACTTGTGGAGAGTTTGCTTTTGTATCTTTTGTGGCATCTCTGGACAGAGAGGGAGTTTGAACATCTGAGGAAGTTTACAGGGTCTAAGTGAAGATGACAATAATGTGAAAAGCAGAACTGGGAAAATCACTTTAAAACATTAAGTGAAATTGTACATGGGCTAATTTACAGACTAGGGACACTTAAGGGAAATTTCTTTTATCCTCCTGAGCTACTTCATAGCAAAACATTATCAGGAAACCATTTCAAAAAATCATGCCAGCTTAGGAATTGCCACAATTAATGAATCTCATGGACCGATCTTCCCCATTGTTCTTTCCTTAACAATGTCTAATAGCTTGTATTTTGGAAGAAAATGTGAAAAAGCCCCACAGCCTTGCTGCACACAGCTCTAAGGTTACTCCCTTTGGTCTCCTCACAATCTCTAAAATGAAATAATTTAATGCTGAAGCATATGCTTTAATATTATGGGAAACTTGTTAGGCAATTAGAACTCTAGCTTTTCTTTATAAGCACTCAAGGAGCTGATCTTAGGGGAATGTTTCTATATTTTGGTCTCTGTTACACCTGGTGTCTAACAGCTCCACAGTGGATTTTTTCATGGTACTACTCCAGTAGCAGGCACTATTCTTGGCACCCTATGGATAACCATCAGTTTTCGTAAATTTTTGTCTGTTTGCTGTGATTTTTGTTGCAATACACTATGTAAAGACACAATATAGCAGCTGCTAACTGTTCCATCACCTTTGCCAAGCTTTGCAGCTCTTACTCACACAGGCACACCCAGGATATGAGATGCTAATTAGTTCAGGAGATGCAGAGTGTCCACACACCAGGAGGAAGGACTACTCACATCTCTACCCACCAAAACAGAGGACATGGAAATAGAGCTGTGAATTTCTATTTGTAATTTCTGCTTTAGTATTCTCACTCAGGGCTTTCTGCTCAAACATGAAAATGTTTTTAGTGATGCTGTAAGTAACTGCAATAGATTACCACAAGTCATGATGCAAGAGCAAGGGCCTTAATATCTCTATATTAATATTTTCTTTTTTTGTTGTTGTTTTTTGTTTTTTGTTTTACACATCCAAACACATAGTTCTGGTGTCAGGTTGCTTATCTGCTGTCATGAAGGGACTCACAGAATAATGCTGCTTATACTTCCTGAGAGAAGGGAAAGATACTATAGGAGCTGCAAGTGCCTTCATCTCTCTAAAAGGAGTCATGGGACAGCAGAGTGACCTTCCCTGGCAATAGGAATGATGCCATTGATGACTAAAATCCCAGAGCACATTCCCAATGTACTGCAGAGCACCTTACAGCACTGCTCTTTACCTCCATCAGCACCACAGCCTTCCAAGAGTGCTGTGATTACAGCCCTGAGCCGATTCCTCTCCTTGTCTCCTAAGGAAGACAAGCAATTTATTTTCTCCTCTGCAGCAGTGCCCTCCTTCCTGGCCTGGCACATCACTCCATGTGATGTGGTGTGATGTAAGGGCAGACAGAGACTGGCCCTCATCAGCAGTTCTGCATAGTTGTGCCCATGTAGAATAAAAGCAGCCTTCTCCACACTAGGCTGTTTATTAAACAGCTCTTAATGGTCTATGAGACCTTCCCTCTTTCCTCTGCCTCCAAAAATGTACATTGCTTTATGGGACTTGTGGGAACTACAGGCTGACTACGTAGAACTAGAAAAGGATGAATTCTAATTAAGAGATAATGTCAGTGGAATAGAACTTTGTCACAGGATAATGATCCCCTGCTGTTAGATAAATATGGAAGCAAAACTTAGGCAGTTTTTGAAAATAAACAGTGAGGTGATGCCAAGATGTTTATATTCAGAAAGGGAAACATTTATCCCTCTGCAGTATTTCTATTTCATGGGGTTTTTTTAATTAAACAAAACCAGTCCTTCCCTCCCACCCAACAGAAAACATCTTCATTAACGACTTTGGCCTTGCAAACCATCAACAATGTACAATCCTCACTGAAATCCAAGAGAGGTGGAAGGCAGCACTGACAGGTTCACCTTAGGGAAGTAATAGAGTTTTAAGAATGTCATCAATAAAGCTTAGCAATGATTAGTAATATTTTTCCACTTATTAATACTCAAATTACTAGCTATAATGAGCCAAACTACCTTCTGGCAAAACTCCTTTTTGTCAATGGATGAACGCCAGCAGGCAATTTGGTTCAGTGTTTTACATTTACTGTATATGTATTCAGTGGGCAAATTTTGATCTGTTACCTGTTTATATTTGGAGCACATCAACAAAAGTCAGTGGAATCACAAAGTGAAAACTATGCAAAATCTGCTTATTAACACTTTCATACTGTATTTCTTTAATTTACAGTTTCTTGGGAACTGAGAAAAATAGAGCTTGCAAAATATAGTGACTTACCAAAACCTAAAGGAAAAAAGCTGCAGAAGTTAAAACTGTGTGGCAGTGACTTTGTTTGCTATGTCTGCCAAAAATTGTTCTCTTCCTCCAATGCAACTGGAAGTCACATGAAAATCAGTGAGTTACAAATGTGTGGGGAGAAAACCTGGCTGCTGCTTCAGGCTGCAGAAAAGAGGATCAGAAACACCAAGCTTGGAAGTGCGGGGTAACCAACACAGGCTCTGGTTTTCACCCTCTGTTTAAGGGAAAAGCCTTGTTCTTACTCTATTTTCTGGTTTCTAGTGAATCTAGGAAGGGATGCAATCATGGGGCAGTTGTTGGTCCCAAGTCCTTGGATATCTTTGGGGTAAATCCCACCTATGAATATTAGCCCTGCACCAGTGCTGATGCCAGCTCTGGAGTAGTTTCTCTACTACCACCAGCAAGAAGGAAGGAGGAAATTTTTGAAGGATGCCACGGAGGCATCGATGTGCCAGCAAGAAAGAAGCAGCACTGACATGCCATCAGTTGGAACTTGTCTCACATGACAGAACCTATGCCACAAAGATTCAGCTGCTTCCCTACGCAATTTAGGCTCCATTCTATCCCAAATCGCAGATTTTGTCAACTGACAAAAAAAGCATTGCACAGATATTTCACCAAGAATGAGCATAGTTTTATTTAAATTGATTAAATTAATCTGGTACACCTCTACATTGTTTTTCTGTTCTGTTATTTTCATAATATGGTATTTAGCTGTCAGGAATTACGATAAGGAAAATTCAGTGGCTTGTGGTTGTTTTGGGTCTTTTTTCCTAGTTGAGCAAGTATAAAATAAAATCAATTAAAAAGCAGGAATGCAATTTCTAGTGGCATTTTGCAATGACTGATTAATATATTTTGAATATTTTTCCACCGTAAATCTGCTTGGCTTGATTCTTTTCCCAAAGAAACTATTTAAAAATGAATCAACTTGTCAACATTTTGTTTATTCTTAAGTAGCATCATTGTTATTGTTGTTGCTGTTGTTGTTATTATTAGTGGAAAGTAACTTTGTTTTTTGCCATCCAGAGGATTCCAGGAGCTCTGGCTCCCTGCATGGCCCAACTATTTGATATTCAGGATGCTTTGCCCCTTCTTCCATTGCTATGACAAGGTTACACAAAGTCTGCAGCTCTGTGAAAACAAGTTCCTCTGGAAGCTGCTACTCTGACAGACTTCGTACACAGCAAGGCACCCGTGACATCCTGGCGTCTGCCAGCTCCATTCTTGCTTGATTAGCTCTTGGTTACCTCAGTGATAATGTCTGGAGGCACTGATTAATGCACAATAATGGTACATCTCACTGGAAAGATAAGCTTATAGAAGATCAATTAAACAGTGGCAATTTCACAGGCTACAAGCTGGAAGAATGGTACCAGCAGCATTTTCTGGGAGCTATTTTTTAACCAGTCTCTTTTGCTTGCTCTAGAATTTTCATTTAGAACACTGACTATCATGGGGGGGAAGAAAGAAACACCCTGAAAACGAAAGGTGATGGTACCCATTAAAATTACAAGGGAAAATGAAAATGAATCAAGGCCCCATAGCATTCCTTCAGCTGTCAGAAGGTTACAAATTCTGCTTTGATGACAAGACAAGAAGTTTTTTTCAAATGCAAACTTGCCATAAATGGTACATAGGAGAATGCCATTGTTTCATGCAATTACATTGTTGCCTGGGCAACCATGTACAAAAGTTAATGTAAGTACAGGTTTAAAGATGAAGTGTCTCCTGAATTGGAATAAAACCCCATTTAATAGTATAGATGATCCACAGGAAAAAAAAATGACCTGAATGTAACTATAAAAAGACCTCTTCTTAAGAAGGAGTATAAATTAAAGGTTATCTTCCTCCTTCAGTTTTTAGTCAGTCATTTTAATAATAATAATAAAAGCAGAAATCTTCAGGTACTATATCTTAATAGATATAACAATGAAAATTTAAAAAACATGACTATTATTTTCATATCAGAGAACTTTAGACAGATTCATCCTCTAAATAAAAATTTCACGTGACAGTTTTTTTCATAAGGGCATTTAGCACAGACAACAAATTATTTTGCCCTAGAAAACAGTACTATGAGAAAGTATTTTATTGAAATGCATCCAGAGATTGCTCTTCCAATAATTATAGTTAATGCAGATGGGAAGGGAGAAAGCCCATATTGTACTGGGCAGTCAGTTTTATTACTGGAATGACTACACTTCTTCCTATCATCAGGCTGGATTTAATGGCAGAATTATGGCCCATTATGTCTATTGCAATGAGTTCTCCGGAAGAGGGTGGCCAAAGATATATATTTGAATGTGGAACTAAAACACACTGTTGAATGTATTCTTTGGGGTATTTTGCCTCCCTGGTCACAAGCCAAAGTGGAGAAACATCCAGAAATCGTGACAGACAGAGGCCATGAAACAGCAAAAGAGCAGAATTTAAGAAAGACAAAGATGTCCCTTGTTATGCAGCCATGGGTTTGGGGGTTTTTCAATCAAAATATAATCTGTAAGGCATCCTGCATTTACATCCCTATTTACAATGACAGCAATTGTCTCTGCCTGTCAAATCAAAAGAAATAACTTTCTTGATTTGCAGGGAAGATTAAAAATTCTCTTATTTCTTTTCTTTACAAATATAGGTAGGTATTATTTTAGAAGGAAAAATAAACTTCTGTGCAGCCTTTGTCGCTGTAAAAAAACCCAAAGATGTGTCCTGTATTCAGAAAGGACAAAACACAAGAAAACTTATTGAAAGGAACAATGCTGTACTACTGCAGACATGGAGCAGCTGACCTAGCAGGTCTTTTACATCTCTTATTTCTTTGACTCTGTGAGAAATGGTACAAATGCATAATAAACTCTAACACATATTCACTAAGACACTGAGGAACCGAAATAAATAATAAAATAACACAATTTTGCCTGCTAGGAAATGGTAACTGTGTTTTGCTGAAAACGTCAGGTAGGAAGAAAAGAGATTTCTGGCCGTTGCTGAAAGAAAAAACCTCTTTGTGTTAATCCAGTTGGGCATGATTTTCACAAGTGCAGAACACTTAAAACTCCACTTGAAGTCAATAGAAGCTGCAAGTGCTCAGCACTTCTCAAAATGAAGCCCCTCGGGAACTGGTGAAGAACAAAGAGCAAGGAAGTTGTGCGTCAGATAAACTGACTGTCAAAATTTGTAGAGCTGCCATCATCTTCTCATTTAAACGTGTTCTTAACACCTTCCTCTGCCTCTGAGTGATAGCTATAAGTCACTCCAATCTGGCATTGGTTAGGCAAGCAGCAAGCTAAGATTTCTGCATTTATGCTAATGCATTTGATTTGGAATGATCATCTTGCATGTGGAACTCTGCATCTGTACTTTTTAATGTATTTAACACACTTGTGTTGTTTCCTATCCAAGTTGAACTTATTAGAACAGATAGCTTCATAAAACATCAATTAGATGCAAACAGTCCTCTCCTTTTTATTTCTTTTTTTCTTTTTAAGCATTATTAAGGATCTCTCCAAAGCTGGAAGACCAAAAAAATCAATCATTTATCCAGCTTCAGCACGGTGGTTATCAACCTGGGCTTGTAGAAATTGTAAGATTATTAAGTTGACATTACAAACCACAGGTAATTGGAAGGTATCAATCTTTGGGCGTCTGTCAGATTAGGGTTATAAATCAACACAGTTAAGAACAAAAAAGGAATTGGACATT
This sequence comes from Toxostoma redivivum, assembly GCA_013397375.1. Classification (NCBI taxonomy): domain Eukaryota; kingdom Metazoa; phylum Chordata; class Aves; order Passeriformes; family Mimidae; genus Toxostoma; species Toxostoma redivivum. Next base: position 2,646,950 of record VXBI01001671.1, read on the forward strand.
GAGCCATTTTCTTAAAAATTTACTGACAACTCCAGAAACTGTAGTTTGTTTCTGAGGAAGTAGGAGAACTTATAACAATCTCCATAAAGAAAGGAGATCTTATTGGAATTCTTATGAAGAAGAAGAAATATCTTGTTACAACTCATAAAATAATAATAGCATGAAAAATACTTTGCATTCTTTTAGAGCCTTCGATCTCAGAAGCTGAAAGTAACTTTATAAAAATTAATGAATTAGTCTTGAAGATTCACCTTGGAGGTGGACTATTATCTTTGTTTTACAGATATTAAACTAAAGGCAAACAGAAAAAATGCTGGCCTTCTGTGGAAGCAAGGCAGAATTATCAGTTCATCTGTTGGTATAATCCAGATCATATGAAATTGCTTTTGAACCTGATGGTCAGTGACATTTGAAAGAACTCACGTCTCAATAATTGGTAATTTCCTCCTGAAGTCTGGAGGCAAGCAAAGGCAATGATCCAACGTGTTCCTCTGGCATCAAGGTCTACATTTTCCAGACCTTTTATTTGGCAACAATACCTGAAAGCCAACATGAACATAAAACTCAAGACAAGCCATGGTTTGTTTTCTTCTGCCCAGAGGATCCCCTGGAGCACATCTTGTGCACAAGGGGAAGAGGTGGGGTTATGTTGGGGCTGGGGGACACAGTAAAGGATCTGTGGGATACCAGGGTTAAACAGTTCTGCTGAAAGAATATCTATGTGTGCTTAGTTAAAACATGAAATTAATTTCAGAAACCAGTCCTTTTGGAAAAAAACCCAAGCACCTGAGTACGAGAACACATCTTTCAATATCTATCCTTCATTTTTGCCTAATGACATACGCTTGGATAGCCACCAATCCAGAGTACTTTGGAAAAGATCTTAATCTTTCTGAAATGGAAGAGCTGTCACACTGAGATAAGCTCAAGGACTAAAAATTTGTTTTAGTAAAAATTGCTATCTGGAAATTCTTTCTTTAGCAAGGTAAACAGTTCCAGCTAACCTATTTTCTACAGAGTAAAAGGAAATATTTTCAGAGGATACCAGAGGTTCACATAACAAAATGCATACGCATTTCTCTGTGCTTTCTTATATTCTTGTGTTTATTATGACTGGGCACCAATCACAGTGCCAGCTTAACAGAAGTGAGTCAATAAACATCTGTGTTCCCCTGCACAACTGCAATAATACTTCACTGGATGACTGAAGGCATAAATGCATTGGCACAGCAATGTGAATAGGTGAGGTTCAAACTGATGAAAGCTGTTTTTGAGATGCATATCCTGGTGAGGGGCCAGAATTACGTGGTTTATTATTAAGACCCTTGGGTTCAGCCAGGACAGATCTTACTGACTACAGCAAATTCTGGGAGTGCACAGTTGAGGGTGTATTATCCATGTAGTGCAACATAAAATTAACAAATGGTGAGGAAATATTGGCTACAATCCCAGTAATAAAGCTCTCACCTAATATGAGGGCCATTATTAATGAGGAGAAATAAATTATGTGCTTTATCTCTTCCTTGAAGTTCCCCAATGTAACATGGGCTCTTTTACACCTTGTATAGATTTGAAGACCGGTGTAAGAGTCATATGGATCTCTTTGAAAGATAAAAGGTTTTTATGTATGAGGTATGGAAGACCATGTAGTTCAGTTCACGTCAGCTGCAGAGCTCTAGTGATAATATATAAATCATCATGCCACCAGGGCTAGGTATCTTTGAAGGATCTCTACATTTGAAGCTCTCCTAATCTCAGATCTGATTCTCTTTATCTCTTCAATCAGAAGACGAGGCAATATACTAGAGAGCAAGGTGTAAGCATAGTTGATGAGTTCCCCATTTAACAACGATTCAGGCTACAAAGAAGAAATTTCCAGGACTTCAGGACTGTCCCAAGGTCAGCTGCCTTCACTCAGGCTCCTTTTGGAGTTAAGTGGAAGGTTGGTTTATAGACATGGCTTTGGAGGATGCCTCCAGTACAGGAAGCTTACACAGGACCACAAGTTTGGCTCATTGCACGATGTGATGCCGTGGGGAAGAAAAGCATCTTTCCTGAGCTTTGGATCCTCCCAGTTAGTGAACAGACCAGCTCAGCACACCGGGGGAGAGCAGCACAGTTGACAGGCCCATTCGATTTCAATTAACATTTCAGCTTCAGCTGACAAGTCAGAAAGACAGAGTAGGGGAAAGCTGAATGCGAGACAGCGAAACATGGCACAGAAACTCAGCAGACAGGGAAATAATGTAAAGGCTGCTTGATTTGCAAATTGACTCAAGCAGCAAAATCAGTTTCCTTATTATTATTTTACAAGACAGAAAATTAAGGGGGGAATGCAGATATATAACTACATGAAATTATTTAAACCTCAAAGAAAATATCTGGAAAATGTGAATGGTTCATCCCTTTAAAATGGTGTAGAAGTAACAGGCAGGGGGAGCTCCTCTACTGGTCACAGGTGAGATTAAAACCAGAAGGTCCAGAAGCTGCTGCCATCGCTGAGCTGGGGCAATACTGGCCACCTCCTAATTAAAGGGTCTGACATAGCTACCAAAAAATTCAAGGCTATGGGATTCCCACCAGTTACAAGATGAGTGGACACAAAAGTCAGGATCTATTACAACTGGCATTTTTGGCGAAAATGAGCTACACTTCAGATCTATTTCCCCTCAGGGTTTTGAAGAAGGGGGACAGATGGTTGGATAATTTATACCATTTGGCATGAGGTTACATTTGAAAAAAAAAAGAGAAGAGAAAATAAAGGAAACCGAGAGAGACAGAGAGGCATGAGCTATACATAACTGAGCAGAGAGGCAATCACTAGACACAGATTGGCTCAGGCAACACCACCAGTATGTGTCGCTAAATATTATAATGGCAATTTTAAATGAAAGATAGGGATTGGTGACTCCACCAAGGAGAAATTAGAGTGGACAACACAAACATTTATTTTTTAAACACCCCCATCTGAAGATCTCAGAAAGCTCTTGCATCCATTTGTTTGCATTATAATACATGCTCATGCTTTTCACTCTGTATTCTTGCTCATCAAAAGGTATCAGGTTTCAGTGGTTCACTTCCTCCAGACTTCAGCTTGCAGCAAATATTACCATTTTTCTTGTACAGCAAAGAACAGGTAAAGTTTCAGATAATACTATTTTTTTTTAACTATCAATTTTAGGAGTGATCATATTAAAAAAATTTCAAATATGATGGTCAATTGCAGTGTAATGAACTTCAGAGCACATAAAAGTGGAGATGAGCTCAATGGAGTAGTAAACGCTACACATTCCCAAACTGAGAAATAACAAATCATCTACAGGGCACTGCAAAGGGAAACACAGCAAATTGAAGGTCTTTTTCAGCATAGCTTCTTGAAGAATTAAGTTTATGTAAAAATCCCTATTATTCTGTCAGTCTTCTCTACCATCACTGCACTCACTAGCCAATTTTCACTAAATGTCTCAAGGACATCTGATTGATATATGTATATTTGGTGGCTTAGGCACAGGAATGCGTTGCCCAGTGAAGCTGGGGATGCTGCACCCCTGGAAATGGCCAAGATCAGGTTGGATGGGGCTCTGATGACACTGCTCTAGTGGAAGATGCCCCTGCCCATGGCAGGGTGTGGGACAAGGTGATCTCTAAGATCCCTTCCAACCCAAACCACTCTGACTTTGGTTGTATTATATTGCAGTTATATTGTAGGTTACACAGGGGTAAATAAAGGAGACACTCAAACTAGATCCCCAGCTGAGGAAAAGCAGCCTAAACTTCCTGGTGTGTTACACAGCACAGCTGCCATGCAAAGCAGTGCCACAGGGAGCCTGCGTTCCATGTTGATCTGCAAAATAAATCCAAACCAACAAATTTTCCTGAGCCACTCTGGCTGGTGGAGGTGCAACACTTACCTCAGCAGCCTCAGTTTCCAGCCCCAGCACTGCTCAGTAGCTAACATTTACTCTCTTAAATGTATTTCTCAAACAACCACGTCAGGAAGGTCTTGGAAAAAGCCAAAGCAATCAAAATACGTAAGGAGAGCTGTGTCAAATCTAAAGCTGTAAATATTAAAAAGCCATTGCATGAATATTGCAAAGCTAAATGCTGCATGTTGGCAGGAAGCCCACAGTTGCCAGTGACCTTCTTTGGGAAGGGAAGGCTGACCTCCAAACAGCCGTATGGGGGTTGCCTGTGTTTGTGTTTATTGTGCATATAAAAACACGCTGGTCTGTTGACCAAGTTTGCGGGACATTTACAGTAGTTATTAAACTCAATCTGTATTGTTTCAACCTTTCCAGAGCTCTGACAATGTTTGTACAATAAATGCTGTCATCTACGAAAGAAACTGGGGGAAAAAACTAAAGGGAAAGCACCATAATATGGGACAGAGAGGCTGTCACAGCCTTGGTGGCTTCCCAGGTGGGGCAGGAGAGGCTGAGTCCAGCATGGGCAGCCAGTGCTGCAGCCTCAGGAGAGACTCCACTTCCTCAAAGCTGGAGCAGAAAGCAGCTGCTCTGTCCTGGCTACACATAGGCAGCTGTGGCTGTACAGGCTCTGCTACATTTGCACCAAAAATCTGTCTTGTACTTGTTGGTGCAGACTGGGAGAGGTGCAGCAAGAGCCAAGGCAATGAGCCTTTGGAAATGCTTGAATGTTCAACATTTTCAGTGTCTGCACCATGACCAGACAGCCTTGCTCTGCTCCTTGGACTTGGTATTTGGTGTGAAACCATCTCTGTCAGAATTAAAAATCCAGACAAACCCTGCCACAATGAATCTGAACTTGCTCTAGTGGAAAAAAATCAGCCCAAGTTTTGAAAATCCCCATCAGCTTCACAGGGGGAAAGAAACCACAGAAGATGATCTTTTAGCAGAGGAAGGGTTGGTGAACACCTTAGACACATCTCTGGCACTAAGGTTTTTATTCACTGGGCTTTTAATTTGTTTTCACAGCGGTTTGAACAAATTGAATTTGTTAATTAAAGCGGTAAAATGAAATGCTGAACATTATTGACTAGATGCTAATTACATTAGAAGAGATATCGGGGGAAGGAGGAGTCCTTGTTTTCAATAGCCAGGACAAATCATATTAAGAGAGACAAGTGATCAGTCTGAGCCTAAATTCTGCGGGGAAAAAACTGTTTACATGTTGTGGTTTAATGTTTATCATTCATGATCTTCAACTGGCAATACCAATAGAAACATGATTACTGCAGCTTGCTATTGTACCTCTTTTCAAATTTCACTCTAGTTTATAACATTCACTAAGCAGAGGTCATTACCCAATTAAATGCAATGATGCTCACTGTGCTAATCAGGAAGGACATTATTTTAAAGTTGGCCTCATGAAAATGCAAGCAGTTCACATTCCATGTCTGAAAAGCCCTTTGAGTGTTCAAGCTGTAACTTTTAGTATTAAAAAATTTATTATCAAGTTGATTGTTTTGTTTCTTCATACTCCCTTTCATTTAATGACCTTAATTTCCATATTAGCATATTATTTTCAGCAAAATTTTAATTTCACCCTTCATCTATTTGCATGGGAATGGCTGGAATTTGGTATTACTTTCTTCAGTGTAATTTAACATAAATATAATCATAGTCCTTCCTATTAATGAACACTAGACAATTTCTGTTATGGGGGTACTCAGCCCCAACCCTGTGTGAGTTATTTGTAAACAAAAAAATCTCTGTAAAATTCCACTGCTGTGAAAAATGCCAAGAGATTTTGTTCCTGAGGTACCTAAATAATGTCTTAAAATAGAACTAAGCCCCTAGTTTACTTAATTGATAATTAATATTGTACTCTACACACAGCAGTTCTTTTCCAGATTGGAGCTATAGATACCAACATTTGTGTTCAAAGCGAAGTCCAGCTTAAGCCCTGAGAGTTATATTGACTTTGCAGTGTGAACAGGTGCAATAAAGACTTCCAGAAGCTTTCTGTGCCACTACCATCCAACACCTCAGAATCCAGAGAGAGGAGGTTTGCTGAGTAAGAGGAACCATTTTTAAATTGACCATTTCCTTCCTCTCTGTTGTGCTCATAATCATGACTCTGTTTTGAACACCACCAGGGTTCTTAGTGCTTTACAAAAACTCAAGGAGACTCTTAGAAAGATGAAGGCATTTCGTTCTAAAAGGCATCAAGTCTCTGCTGCTCATAAATACACTGTAAACAATAGATGAAGCTGCATTATAAAGAAACAAAGAACAATTGTAGCACAGAGAATCAGTGTTAAGCCTTGCTGGGCAGAGGGAATAAACATTGTTCTTCCTTTAGAGTCACAGCAGAGAAGTGGCAATAAAATGATAAAAGACTGATTAATGTAAATGGAATAAACTGAAGCATCAATTCCTATGTCTAAGAAACAGGAGCATAGCAAAAAAAACCTGAACTGCAACCATCAGGAACAGCAAAAGCAGCTGCAAAGCAGGGCACAACCACCTGCATTAGCTTAAGCAATGAGTGCAATAAAGCCCCAAGCACAGGAAGGTGATAAATTAAAGGTTCTCAGCTCTGGCATGTTGAGAGTGCCTTAACAGGGACAAAGAGAAAACAAACAAACGCTCTTCCTGTTAGCTGTTAAGAGCATGCACTTTGTTCTCCTTTCCAGTATGTGCAAACAATGCACAGAATGGCCTAAATGACACATTTCAATTTTCTTTCTTTTGGGAAGTTAATTGCCTGACAGCAACACAACCTGGCTGGGCTCAGTTGGGTCCCAAACACTCACCCGATGTGTAACTTTATCCATTCAGGCAGGCTCATTGAATTTGTGGGTTTGTACAATGGACCCTTTGAGCATGGTCGTGCTAAGGAGAGTGGTGGCCCTGGGAATGATGGTGCTCCAAAGCCTCTTGAGGCTGGAAACAAAGCCAGTCAAAGCCCTGCACATACCTTGGGAATGATCCCATGTATGGCCAGTAGGTCTGAGAGACTCAGTATAGATTCATGATGCATAAGAAAGCACTTATGATGCATAAATAAGGCATAAAATGAAGCTGATTTTCACAATGGTTTTATCTATTTAGAAAAAATAGATTCCTCCAATAATATTTCAGAACTTTTTTTCTCACACATCTTTTATAGAGAACATAGAATGTGACCTTATAACATGTAAAAAGCAGGTATAATACAGAGAACTGACAGATACAGCATTGGCTGATGGGTCTGCAGAGACTCCTTCAAGGTACAGATGTGCAGCCTGCACCTCTGGGAACCCACTTCTCCAGATGACACCAGCTTCAAATAGAATCAGGCACTTATTCTCTGCTTATTCCTTTTTGAAGCTCTTAAAGAGAGCAGAATAACAGTCAAGAGCCTGATCCTTCCTGCCTAACCTCATTCTAGTCTCTCCCTGAGCATGTTTGAGTTTTTTGCTATCTGAAACAAACAAAATCTGTTTCTGTGTCTATCTAATAGTAAATCTGTTGCAAGACTCCTCTCCAATAAACCAGACTTAATCCAATTAAGTCTGCCCTTTGCTAGTTCTAACTTTTTTATTGATATGTACTTCATTTACACTCTAAACTATGAGTAGCTTGGGTATTGAGTTTTTGAAGGAGTCTCCTGAAAAAGTTTCCTTGAACATTTTTGAATGGAGTGTACATAACACGAAGTTTAAGCTTGAGCCAAGCTCTTGGCCAAAGAAATGGAAGACAGAAAAATCCCAGAAACCTGAATTAAAATACATGGAAATGCCACAGTGGAAGTTATTACCACTAATGCTTCCCAGCTCCTGCTGTGTTGATGTGGTTTTACAGATACTCAGTGTAGGTCTGTTGCTCAACAAAAGAAATTTGCTCTATGTTTGCATGGAAGAAGTAATAAATTTATTACAATCAGCGAGCAAAATCCAAAAAGATTGGACATCTGCCTTGGAATCTGCTCACTATACAGAAAACTGTTTAATATTGGCAAAGAAACAAATCTGAGAAGAGCACAGGACCTAATTAAAGGAGACGTGCTTAGAAAACAGATACCAAAATGACAGACAACTACTTTTGGACTAGAGATGAACTATGAAGAGAGAGTTTGAGTTTTAGGGTGTTTATTTTTTGAGGCTGTCAGGCAGGCTACTTGTTAGAACTCTGGGTACCAGCACAGCTCAAGGCTGGTCTCTAGCACTGCCCTCAGTGGCTCTGTGTGTTTCTGAAAGGTTCACTTTACAAACTCTTCAGGGAGGACTGAGCACGCCCTGCTCCACCAGAAATATACACTACAGAGAGGAGAAGTTTTAATTGATTGCCTTCAATATAGCTGAGGGAAAATGCACAGAACAGACTTACCAGGAATATACTGTTTAGATGTTTTATTGATTAAAAATAAATGACTGGTATGGCAAGGCTCTGTCTGCACATTTGTTACCTTTTTATTTCAACTAATGCTCAAATGTAGCCTTGCTGCAAGGCCCCTCCATTTCATTCATGTTCTGGCCTGAAGAAGTTTATATCTGACTTCAGAGGGATATTCCTTTTTATTTTTTTTTATTCATATGGGCATTTTATTATCCTTTCTTTGGCTTAACTAGTTTAATTCATGTTCTGACATCATGAGAGAAAGAATTTAACTTTTCCATGTGACAGAAAATCAGTTCTTAAAACTTCAAATGTAATTTCACCATTGCCTTTACCAAGCCACTAGAGCTCAGGACTGAGTTCTTCAGGACACAATTGTGGATAGTCAGAAAATTCTAGGCAACATTACCCTCTGGAGCTGTCTATGTTTTGAGAATTGTGTCTGGATTCCAAAGATCAAAACTTTGCTTTCTGCTTGCCTTCCACCTGCATTTCAGAAAAGCAAGAATTCTAACTTCACAAGGATTGCTTGTTAGATAGTGCTCCTGGCTCTCGGGAAACTTTCAGAAGCTTCAACTGGCTCAGAGGAATCTAAAATTAAAGGATGACCTTAGTGACCTTCATCATGAAAGTCTGTGCCAGCTAGCAATAATCTGGTTCGTATTTTGGGAAGTCAGTAAAACATCACCAAGGAGAAAAGTTTTAAAAATGAATGTAAAAAGCCAAGGGTATTGAAATTAGCACCAAATTTGGAGAGACATTTAAGTTTCCATTTCCAGTAATTTCTGAGTGTGGTCAATGAACATGAAGAATTTCAGTACATTTCCTCCAGAACAGATTAATACTGCAATCAAAAGCACTAAACTAAAACACTAAATATAATTGAAAATGTAGGAACTGGAAGTCCTTGGTCAGGCTAATGGATGTAAGAACTGAAGCAATTTGTGAGCTCTTATTGCTCCCTCTGAGCTGTTCCTTACCACTCTGGTAATGATACAGTACCACAAAGTTTGTCACTGGAGTGTTAGAACAAACCAACAAAGAGTCAAAAGGTATCTCACCTCTGAAGAAATTGTCTCCAAACTTGTCTTAGAAGCAGCAGGAATTTGTATTGCAGTGGTTTGAAGTAAGCCTACTGGGTGTTTGGACTTCTTCAGATCTGTACTGAAAGTACAATCCAATCAAATCCCTAACTTTGCTACAGAGACACATCACACTTTTGTGACAAAAATGCACCTATATGTACACAAAACCTAGGCTGTGTTCTACCTAAAGTATTCCAAACCAGACAAGCTAAGGATGTCCCTGAACACTCTGCATGCTGATGTGCAGGATATCCCAAATGTGGGGGCCATCCCAGCACCACAGGAGGTGACACAGTGAACTAAACACTACAAGAGGTAATTAGGGCACACTCCATTACCAGCAGCACTGCACAACTGCTACCACTAATGATACCCATCACACAACATTGGAGCTGGGTGATTTAAAGAAGAGGACTCTGGACCTTGAATTTCTTTGTTTTGCCATTCACGTGCTATGGAGTCAGATTCTTTTCAGAGCTGATGTTATGTCAATGCACTCATTATGGTTTAGCTGAGGTCTGTGTATTGTTCTTCATATATATTCACAGCATACAGTAAACTCTAATAGCTCCTTTGGAGCTTTAACACTGTATGCTGTAAATGGTTATTAACAATAGTATTCATTCATTTACATGTAATGGATTCATAATAGCAAAAGTAGAGTGAAAATCTTATGCTGTAATATAAAAAGTAGATACTGCATAAAGGCAGCATTTTAATACTCAATACTCTGACTGCTTTAATTATTTTTTAAATATCAATAGGTCCTGCTTCAGTAACTTGTAAAATTATACAAACCAAAGCAGCCCTTGTGTCCAAGGAGCACAATGAATAGGGTGCACAAAGCCAGAGATCCCCACAGCCCCAGTCTTCCCAAAGAGCTGCCATGGTGTGGATAGGAATCTGTACACATAAGGATCTCCGCCAGCGAATGGGCACCAGGATGGAGATGATCCCATCCCTGCAGTGCCCAACATTGGATTCCTGTCCTCCAGGCACTCACAGGTGCTCCAGGAAGTTGCAATCCATGTGCTGGAAGGCAGAGGAGGGAAAATAAGAAAACCACCAGGGAGAAATTCATAACCCTTTCCAAAATCTTCAGGCCTCCTGTAACCTCCACCTGCTCACCTCTAATAGGACATCCTTTAACCACTAAAACTTCTCTGGAAGGGAAACTGAAGCTGACATAAAATACCAAAATGGCTTCATGGAACTGAGAAATGAAGTCCTACATTTCTGAGGAGTGCTGCCATAGAGGAACAAATCCTAATTCCTCCAAATAGGAAAATCCTCAAAAGACTTCCTCACTGAAAACTGTCCTTTTCTGCTCCACTGTACATTACCAGAACCTTGTGTTTTCTCGTGCTTCAAATAAAAAATACCAGCAAATAAGTCAAATGAATGCAATTTAGGACAAAGACACTCTACAGAAAATGTCTGAGGCATTCACTCCCCACAGCCACAGTGGCAAATATCTAATGGAACCTTACAGATGCAGCTCACTACTGGTGCAGAGAAAGAGGCAGAGAGAAAGCAGCAGCTCTGAGGCCCTTCCTAATAAAGTGGAGAAGAAATAGTCTTTCTTTGTGGGTTATTTTTGGGTTTCTGTAAGATTAAACCCAGCTAAAGCTAACTAGAGGAACAGATTTGAAAATGGAGTTACTGGCAAACCATGAACACACTATGAAGACTGACACCGCTGTGAGAAAGCAGTTGAGCTTCCAGTACAGGTTTGCTCAAGTCATGTTTTATTTATCTAAGAGTTTAGTACAGTTGGGAGTGAATTTTCTGTGGATATTTATTTTTCCAGAACTTGAGATGGCTTCTCTTGGCACAGTCTGCGATGGTAGAATCACATAAGTGTATCAGGTCTCATTATATCAGCTTAATAATTAGTTTCTTTAGTAATCCAGAAATCTAATGGAAACTGTAAACATTAATACAAATTTAGCTTTAGTTGGTATCCTCTGAATACCACTAATTTAGCCATTAGTTAGATTGCTTCTTAACATAAATGTAATGCCTTTCTTCTCAAGCAATAAGATGAAATAAAAGAGGAAAAACATGCATGTATTCATGATAGTGAGCACCAGATATGCCATTAAAGGGATTTTTTGGAATCTGAGAAGGTTCATATATAACATAAAGGATATTGAAGATTGTGTCTAGCACAGACACAGGAAAAGAAGTAGATTTTTAAGGGATTCACTGCATAAACTGTTTTTGGAAGCCAAGTCCAATGCCCAGTAAAATCCACCAGCAGTTACTTATCACACAAGAATAATTTGCTTCAATACTTGAATACTTCATGGTGAACAGTAAAGAGCAAACGTTGCTCTTCGTTTTACTGTTTCTTTTTTTTTTTATTTGGCTATACAAAGGTACTGTAATCACACTGACATAAGCCATGTTCTAATTTACCTGTGGTTTACAGCTGTTGTTTTTAAGCTTACACTAAAGGTCAGCAGGGCTGCTTGTATCCCTGTCAAGGACATTTAAAACATCTTGTAAATCAGTAATATTTGGGGAAAAGAGAATCAAGAAAATTATACCTGCAATGCCATTTATTTTTGTCTGCTTATTAAACTACTATTCCAATGTATTTTATATCTGTAACTATTTAATATAATTAGCTGCAAGGCAATGACATTTTTTATAGCACTGGAGATAAAAAGCTAATATGTTAACCCCCAGGACCCAATTTTTGTGAGGTGAGAGTTTGCTCATTATATTCAAATTAGTAGAGATACAACAGCACAGGCAGTTATATAGCTTATCTTTTCTGCAAATATATGTAGACCACTCTAAAATGATTTGCTTTTTTTCTTCCCTGGCTATAAATAACTGGAAAGATAGGTTTCTGGTTCATGCTAAAACTGAGTCTTAAACTATGAAAATCATAGAAAAAGAATTGTTCTTTTACATCTGAATGTAAATGTTTACTTCTATATCATAACTATCTCTTTGTTCATAGGAATGAAAAATAAAGTTTAATGTATTCAGAGTTTCATTGCTATTAGCAACACAAAAACCAGCTTTGCCTCAGATCACAACTGATTAAAAATAATATTCAATTGCAATTATCAAAATTGTACCCAATCAAAAGAGCTACTGTATTGCAGGCATATTCAAAACTTCATGGACAGAGGGCAAGGAAGGAGGTTAGAAAATCTTAATGTGAAAGCAATTTGTATGATCTGCATAGTAACTTAATCAACAGCAAAAACAAAGTCATTTCTTCTGCACTCCTAGTTTGTATTTTTATATTTAACTGTGTTCTGAGTGGTGCCAATTACCAATGTGAGAGTTACAGGCTTGATTATCTCCCTGATTCTAGAGAGTCCTGTTCCATTGATAAGAATATCTGGTACACAGCCTGTATCACACAATGCTGCTCCACCGCCTGATATTGAGTTAAAAGGACCATAAATCCTGCTTGGCAACCTGGTCTGCTGGAATAATGGAAAGTACTTGGCAGCAGTGGCTGAGCTGTAATTCAAGCTCATCTCCTCAGACAACTGGAGAGGGACACACATGGCCGCAGAACTCATTTCAGAGTCTGAAAGCCATTAAACATCTTTTGCTGGCTTCTACACGAAGGACTGTGATGCCAGAACCTCAGAGCCAAGGGATACCCAAAGGGAAGGCATATGGTCTGCTTTCACTTGTGCTGAAGAGTTCATTCCTGTTATTTAAAGAAATAATGGAATGTATGCTTCTTTCTTTATCAACACCCTGCCTATTTTAAAGGCAGTATAATGACCTATAATTAAATCAAATACTGTATTTAAGCCTCCTTCACACTGTGCACTGTTGTATCTGTAAAATGGTGGATGTGCAAAGAAGGGAAAAGTCCCAGGAGGGAGCCCAGCTCACCTGTGTGCTCCTCCAAAGAGTGCCTTGAAAATTGTGAGAGGCATCACTCATCTGTGCTCTTCCAGTCCCCCAGTAAACCCTGCTGTGGACATTTCCTATTGACAGGGCAAGGAATGCTGCTTCTGATGTACAGCAGGTACCAAAGACTCACTCTCTGGCAGAAATAAATGCTTGTAAAAGCAATCAATGTTTCCCCTTGTGTAATCTTCCCTTACATGATCTAGTCTCACATCAAACCCCTCATCTTAGCACGCAACTGAAATCTGCAAAATTAATGTCAATATTAATAAAGTTGTCAGTGCAGTGTGTTATAACTGTGTGCAAAAAACCTAGAGTTGGTTTAGAGAAACAGTACAGCATGAGCTTATTGTGAATCTTTATTTCATTCCATGTAGGAAAGGAAATTTTCATTCCTGTAGGATTCACAGACTGGCTATGACACCAACACTAAATATAACCAGCACCCAGAAATAAAGAACAGAAAGAGCAGGTACAAAGAAATGGAAGAAATCTGAAAGAAGCTGGAATGAGGTTAGAATTCTTTGCATCTTTTTATCAAGCATACTTATAGGGAAAAAGGAGTGGAACTGGTGCTGCTGGATAAGCAGACCAATGCTCCAGCCTTTTAGATCTGCTGTTCTTGCAGCTCATTTAAAGCCTTGCCTGTATTTCTTGAATCAATACTCAGGCAGCTGTTTTGACAATCTCACTCTGATGGTATTTCTCCTGGAAGGATGGACAAAGGGGAGAGAGCAATCATCTCAACAAGGTCCAAAGCCCTCAAAGGTTTCCAAGGCAGAAATAGACTGAAACATCAGATACCAATTGCTGAGATTGACATCACAAAACCCAGCATCTGGTCAAGGAACATTAGGTGATTGAATCAGTGAGAGAATGGATGTGGAAAGACAAGCTATGTTTATAACAAAATGTAGACCAATTTAAATATATAATTTCCCTCTTATAAATAACAATTTTACCATTAAATACCCACACCAGCAACACTACAAAAATCTGAATCCTGAATAGATCCAAAAAAAACTGGATACAAATCGAATCTGAAGTACCTATTCCTTCTTTCCCTCACCTTTTATTCATCTAGGAAATGGAAATTTCACAATCAAATGATTTCATAAAAAGCAAATTTCATAAAAGAGTCAAAAAACAAGTCAGATAAATGAAAGCAGGTACTACTCCACCTCCCAGAGTAAACACACTAATGGAGGGATAATTATTCCATTAAGACACAGGCTACAACAAGACAATGAAACTGAACATAGAAACATCAATTTTATAACTCACTGTGCTATAATTATTCTCTGGCTCAGTGAATGCATATACCATTTCAGAAACCTACCGTGCCTTTCATCTTACATAAAGGATTAAATCTTTAACCCACACACAGGAAATACAGCCTTCTGTAACATTCCCACATTGCTCCCTGCACACTGCTACATACTGCTCATTTATAGTAAAATCTGACTATTTGCAACATCTGAGGAATGTTGTCTGAATGGCTTTTTTTCAAATACGTGTCTGACCTGATTACATCTTCTTCAACCACACATCCAAGAGTATAATACATTCTTAAGCAGCAAGCTAAACTGTTCATGGGGAAAGCTGGGAAGAATTCAAAGATCTTCAGTGTGAATGTTAATCATGGTGTATAATTGGAGGACAAAGATATTTCTTTTTAAAATCCAGGAACAGGAATTACCCCTTATAAATAACACAGTACAGTTTCTAGTATAAGGTATCTAAACAGATTTTCCAAGCAAAATTCACCCAATTAAAATCACGCACACAAAAAAAAACCCCAATACAAATTAATGTGATTCAAGAGTTTCATTGATATCTACTACAGCTCCTGAACATAAACCAATGCGCCATTTACACAGCAGATACTCTCAGTAATACTCTGTTCTCTCTCCACACATAGGACACTCAATTTTATGAAGAGGAGTTTATATGTATAGGGAGATGGAATCCAAATTAATCCAGTGGAAATTTGTCGTGTGAATTATTTGTCAAGTCTGCTTGGTAAAGCATTAACCATTTTTGTCATACAGTGCTTTCAAACACAGCCAATACTTTGTGTAGAACATACTGCTGATTGTGTTTCGTTTATATACAAAAATACTGATTTACCACACTTTTCTCTGCCCAAGCAATACCACATGAACACACACATCTGGTAAACTTGCTGATAACTCACACAGAGAGCCCTGTGAGTTCATTCTGAATTATAATATCTCTGTACAGCTGAGTAACAACAACCAGCAGAAAATCATTCAAAGGTTTTCCTGTAAAACACGAGGTTAGTAACCAACGGTCAACTTCACTGGGTTCCTTTATCCCTATCAAAAGTAAATCGTTGCCATGCAATTTGTTTGCCCTGAAGCTACAGAAACTAGGCACTGACTCCCTCTGCTCTGTCATTCCTGATCCCATCCTTTCAGCTGGTAAAAGTGCCAGTTTAGTGCTATCAAATGTGAAAAATCAATATGCTGGCAGACACCAGTAGCACGTTGAGCCATCAGACCATAACAGTCTGAGATCAGTTTTATTTTTTTCCCTTTTGTTTTTGTGCTGCTTTTTCCCTACTGTCTTATCTGGAGTCACTGGATAGAAGCCATCTATCAATCAAGCAAAGTCTCAACAAGGTTTATTACTCAGCTGCTCAAAACAGGGAGTATAGATCAGGCTTCATTATTATCACAGAATATGTTAGAATCTACTTTATTTTTGCAGTGATTCTTTCTCTTTGCCACATTAAGCTAATAGCATAATTTTAATTGACCCACAGGCTACTGACTTACTGAGAAATGTATCTGGGACTTCCTATAAATAAAAGGTCCTTGAACAAATTGGAAAAAAGGTAATTTGTAATGTCAGTAATATCTGTGGTCAGCATTTTATTTACCTTACTCAATTGTGTTTGTACATGTGCCTGCAGGAACTGACGGCCACAAGCCATTTCTTTGAATTCTTGGAAATGTCTTCTCCACAGCAATCAAAATTTATGGTTCCCTCCATTCCAATGCAAAGCAGGTTATTTTCCAAAACTGTTCTTCAGCGTGTGCTTCTTACAGCAGAGAAAACAGAATGCTTTGTGTTTTCCACCTTCAGCAGATCTAATCCTGGAATAAGAGTTACCCATCTATTTATGTACATCAGTGGATGTGGGCCACAGGGAGAAGAAGATTTGCAGAGGTGTGGAACTCTTATGTGAGCCAAACACCACCTCCACACTGGCTTCATCTGTCCTCATCTGTAACGAAGCTGATCATCTGAAGGATGAGTCAGCCTGGTACAAGCCTGGCACACAACAGTAGTTTTCCTTACTGCTACACGAGGGACAGGAACTGGGTCTAATTTCTTCCCCCTTAAAATCCCAACTTTCAAAATAGGCAATCCCATTGTAATTTTATCATAATTAAAGACTGAGGCGTACAGTGACAGCACTGCTCTCTGAATTCACAGAGATTCATTCCAGGATTTCTTGCTATCCTGTAATTAGCACAATGAAGAACCTTGAAATTCACTTAGCAATTAGCAGTGATGAACAAAAATGAGTTGCCTTTAAGGCACTTAGGCCATATTCACACATCTTATTTTAAGAAGCAAGCTGCCTAATTTCCACACCTGCAAACTACGCTCCTCGATCTGGAAGGATGATTCAGATATCTTAAGTTAGGACTGAAAGTTTTTTTGTATCCAGAATCACACTGACACAGTTTGGATCCAAGTGCAGGCACTGCTTTCCTCCCTATTGGCAGTCACACTGAGTCCCACCCTGGTCTCTTATTCTAAATCTGAGATATGCCACGTCTAAAGGCTTTAAATCCCAGGTCAAATAGCACAAGAAACCAGCTAAAGGCCAGCTTTGCATGTCATGGCTGATGCTGTCCGGAAGGATTTCCAGGATGTGTCAGTATTATGTGTGTCAAAGAACCAAGGAGAAATGCCCTGGATGGCAGGAGGCTTGTCAATAACTCTAAACCTGAGAGCAGGAGAAGCAGGTAACCATAAAATTATGCTTTGCATATTCAACTACTTGATAAGCTCTGAAAATGCAATTTAATGGTGCTGTACAAATGCCAGGATTGTTGCTCTTTTAGAAATGAAAAGATTAAAAAGCAATATATATTGCATTATCCCTCTCCTGTGCCACCAAGGAATGTGCCAACCAATATTCGTCATAGAAAAGCCCTCATTGTTCACCTCACCTTTTGCAGTTTACACCTACTCTTGACAGCAAATATCTCTATGATTAAGTGTATAATCCCATTTCTTTGCTTTGATGGATTGTTGACCAAATAATTAAACTATTTCTATTTTTTATTTTGGATCTGTACATAAATAGGTGAAATCAATAAGAGGCATTACTTTAATTCCACTGTGGTTTTAATTTGTTTTACTTTGTGCATGCTGAGAAGGTCTTTCTTCCACATGCTTCCAGAAACCAAGAGCAGTGAGGTCAAAGCCTGGTTCTCTGCTTGGATTGAGACACAGGATTCCTGCTGAGTGCAGCAGCAACCACCCAAGTGCAAGTGATGGGAAATAAAAAGCCACTGGAATATCTTCAACTTTGTAAAACTCAAATGGTTGTAGATGTTTGATTGATTGATACATAAATTTATGATGTGCTGTCTCAATATCAGTAGATAAAAGTACATTAATGACAGACTAACCCCTTTTTTTTTTTTTTTACTTGAGAAATGCTTATAATATGGAAGCAATGTTTTTAAGTATTTTTAGATAAATCAGTCTTCTATAAGGAACTTAGCTACATTTTTTCTCTGTCCGTGAACTTGACTCTGGTTTGCGAGACAGAAGATGTTCTTACTTTCGCTGACTTTTCAAAAGTAAAGAAAGCATACCTACTTTACATATGTTTTTATAAACCACTAAAAGCAAGAAAACTCTAATGTTCACCCAAAGAAGTTCACAGGACAAATAATTTTGGTTCCTGCTGGTTATTGTGAGCAGCAGTGGGCAAAGGCTGACAGGAGAGTTCCTTGGCAGCCTGAGGAGGGAGGCCACCTTAGCACCTGCTGATACCTTATTTAAAACACATCCTGCTCAGTCATACCCACCTTATCACCATAACATACCTCACACCGGAAAGTTTTACAAAAACGCAACTGATCTGTGTCATTTATTTCCACTTGAGCCAATTAAAGAACGGTGATTGGAAAAGCATTCTCAGTAAATTATTTCCATTTGGACTACAAAGCTGGGCAAATCTGGAGTTTTGTGATAACCTTGTTTCAGTATTTTTAAGCAACTGATAGATAGAAGTGAAACAATACCAAACAGATTAGGGCATTATCTATCCAATTAAGAAAGAGAAAGGAACACTCCAGTCTTGGATGATTTGGCAAGTAATGCATTTGTGTGCACTTTTTTCCCCTCTATTATTACAAAGCAATGACTTGGACCCAAAATGCTTTATTGTTGTAAATATTAAGCACTTTACTCAGGGATGGTTCAGCTTCATTTCACTAAACCAGCTTCTATTCACCTCCTTAAAGGCATGCAGGGATAGGGAGGAGGAACTTTGCATTAAAGGGAAACATATTCCTATATATTTTCGGCCTGGACCCAGGGATCAGGTCTTGCTGCCTCTCAGCACAATGGAATTTTGTCACTGACTTCCATGGGATTAGGAATGGACCACTGGGCTACAAACCACCCCACCCCAACACTGTAATGGAACAGGAACACAAGACTCATTGATCAATGTTCTTGCACTGACCAGTGGAAGTGCTTCCAGCTGTCATTCAAAAAGAAATTTCTCAGTAGAAATTTAAGCCACAATACTAAGTAAATGCTTGTAAAAGTTTAGGTATTATCCGTGGATTTCAAATCAACTGATACAGATTCAAGGAGTTACAGCAGAACAAGAAATCACCCATTGCACCTGGATAGGCCAAAGTACCTTAGAGAATATTTCAGCTTTAACCAAGAAACTAATGAAGACTTTGTGGATGAGGAATGGCTCTGAGAAACAACTTACTCTTTATACTGTCTTCCTTTGTGACCATGGGAAAAGCATTCATCTTATTTACTCCATCTTTAAATCAGGGTAAATATATATTATTCATCTTTAGGCAGGGCTGAGTTATTGATGGCAATGGCTGTGTAACTGTTCACCATTATATATTATTATCAGAACTGAAAGCTTTGCAATGGATCAGACAATAAAATCTAATAATTTCTGTTTATCAGTAAGCCAAGCTAAACAGAACTTGATTTTCTTGTAACAAAACTAACATAACTGTGCTTACCTTCTCTTCTTCTGGTAATCCAATGATTTCACCCTCCTACATTTAGAAAAGCTACTGAGAAAGCAAATGCACAGAAAGTTTGCCATGGAAACCTATTGGACTGTAGACCTGGAGTTCCAGGTCTTTGGCCTTAAATTCTTTTCGTCTACTAAAAAAGAGATTTTGAAAGCTGAAATAAGTAGTTAATCACAGTGGCATCTTCTAAGCATCATTTTTATTGCAAGAACAGGAACTTTATCAGGTTAAACCCCATATAACCATCTGCAACCCACTCCCAGTGAACCAGAGATAAATCCCTGTGACACCAGCAAAGCCTTCACTCCATGCTTTGCAATTTGCGGGGGCAGCTGAGGCAGAGTCCTGGAAGGAGCTGAGGAATCAGCAATTAGAAGGAAACACAGAAAACTTGTGCCCAGTTGCCAGAGAGTCAAACATCTCCAGGCTAGAATTATTTTACCTTGAGCACCAGAAAACTGAGATGAGAGTTGAAATTCAACAATTCATAATTTTTTTTAAAATACAGTTCACTTTCAGAGGTAGGAAGCTCATTTAAAAGGGTGCATTACTGCAGAACCCATGAGCACAAACATTTCTGAGCTAACTTGTTTAAATGGAAAATAGATTGGTGTACTGAAATCATGGGCTGTCCTTTATCAATGGATCTCCCATAGAAACCAGTGCAACTCCCTTCTCATTTCCCTCCTACTCAAGGGCTCCAGAGGAAGCAGAATTTTGAAGCAAGAATGTGAAAGATCTCTTGACTGCATTTGTTACAATTTCATATACAGACTGATGGCAGTGTGAAACATTTATGTTCACATAAAATGAGCGCTTAGAGCTTCTAAATTCTTATTGTTTTCCAACACAGTTTATATTTTTTGACTTGTAGAAATTACAAGCAAGGTACCCTATGGATCTTCACTAATCAATAAGATACAGAAATCAAAGGCTACTGAAATACCACAATTCAGTATATTATATTATTTATGGAAGCTAAGAAAAAAATAAATAAATTTTCTCTTGTTGGATGAATATCACTAGTGGACATGTAACTCACACCATTTTGGCTACCTCCATGAATGATTAATTGAAAGAAAAAATAGTTAATCAAGATAAACTTCTATACCTAGCTAACAGAGGACTGAAAGTTTATCATGTCTAAATATGTTTCTCATACATTTACTGCAAATTAGTTTTTGAAAGTGAATTTCAAGGTCTACTGACTCCAAGGTTCACTAACTCAGTTTTCATTAAGTTTTCACAAATGATCTACTGTAGCATTATTCTTTTATAGTAGTGGAGATTTAAGGCCCAGTATGAAAAGCAATTATACTGTCAGAAAAGTGTATTTTGACTTATTAAAAAATTGAAAGGTTTCATGAAACTATTTATTTTGGTGTTCATTTGGAGTGCATGTTGACAGTGTTATGAAGAAAGTCTTTTTCTGGGTTGTATCTCTCATTGTACCTTCTTGTTGAAAACTTGAGATAATCTTACTTAGCAGATATAATAAATACCTGTGTAGGTAATAAACACAAGGTACTTTGTGATTCTGACCTGCAATTGGCCCACTGAATTTATTGTGCTAGATCTGTTTTATATTAATGATGCATATGTGTTAGTTAAAAGTGTATTAATTTTATTTCTATAAATACTGAAGATGCTTTAAGGAAAACCTGGATATTTAGTAGTCTGATGAGCTACATGAGTTATATCAAGAAACAATTTTGTCCAATTTTTTTGGATCACTTGTTTCAATTGCATTGCATTAACTTTTTCTGATTTCCTTATTATCTTGCAGAGTGTTATTTTTATATCCTGTTTGAGCACTACTCATCTCAAATAACTGTGACTTAGAGAACAACCACAATCCTCTCTTCTGGTAAAGGGGCTGGGCAAAGCTTAAAATATGAGGAAAGGATTTACCCTCCAATTGTTACATAGCACCTAGGAATAAATTCAGCTGTTTGCCTCTTGACTTCCTTTTCAGAGCAAGTGACTAAGAAGTATTTAAGGAAAGGACAAAAAGTGGGTGATAATTGATTCAACTTAACCCTTGATCTTATTACACAAAAGCCCTTGTGGAAGACAAGAGGAAGAAGGGATGACATTGCTACTTAGCTGCTTCTAAAAGTCAATGCCTACACAGCTCCAGCAACTACAGGGTTTTTTCTGCCTCTAAAAAAAATAGCACCATGTCATTTCTTTTTTACCCATCTCAATTTGGTTACTTCAATTATTGTGTATATTAGTCATGAAAAATAATAACTTCCAAATCTACCCTTTTTGCCTGGCCTTGCCCGATTGCGTAATCATGTAAATTGACATGAAATTCTAGGAACTGCTAGAAAGGAGTTGAGCACTCAGATGGTTTTCTTTGCAGGAATCTCATTATGTCCAAGCCAAAAAACAACACTAGGTGTGAGATGAATGTATATGCTAATGCAAGGCTTGAAGGAAATAAGCAGAAGGAATAGGAAGTGTTAAACTAATAAAAACCTCACTACAGTTTTTCTGAAAATGTGTTGCATGGTACTGGTCCTCCCAACTCCTGGTTAAATGCTGACACATTGAGATTTTGCTATTATTGATTTCCCTTAATTACATTGATTCTAGAGGTTATGCACTGGTATTGTTTGAGCTATAAATACTCATTACATCCATTAGGATCTTTACTTCGAGAAGTGAAGAAGAAGGTCTGTAATAACTACAGAAAAAAGTTTTAGCTATAACTTATGGTACTAGAAACAAATTGTCAGTAGGATCCAGTTCTTAGGTGTTAATGACGAGTCTTTTCATCAACAGAGTTAGCTACTAATTAAGCCTCCAAGCTTGTGGTATATTTGCATACTCTCTCTAAATGCATTGATACTCTAGCACACAAGACAAGGGGTTTATTTTCCTAATTCTAAAAGCTAAGGGGCTGTTCCCCTTTTGACAGGTTTACAAAACTCTTCATATTTTTAATAGTTCTACATGTAAGATCTTGCACTGCAAAAAACCTAATTAGGGCTAAAGGAACAGATATATATTTAAATAAGTTAGTGTGGATTCTTTATAATTAACTTTCCATGAGTTCTCCTGAAGTTTTCCCAGCCTCATGTGGCTTTCTATTGGCTCTTCCCTTCTATATTGTCTGCTCCTCCAAAGGCCATAGATCATTTCCTGTTCTGTAGCTGAAATAGCACAGCTTCAAAGGCTGTGACTAACATCATTTAAACCATTATCATTTTTTACCCAACTATTATTAAACAAATTGATTTCCCCCCAGTCTTCACGATAAAGAAAATCATTCATTCATTTTGTGTGTTCTTGGAAATCTATGTTTCTTCTTTAAGTCACATAATAGTAGGAATTAGGAAAAATGATCATTTATCTGATGTCAGTAAGTTGGGCAAAGCTATTACATTTGTCATCATGTAGGAAGCTGCCATTAAGTTAGGCCAATTTTTGCAACTAATATTTTTTTATTCATTCACTACTCAAAAATTATAATTGTCTTTGAACCTTTTTAATTGCCCCACTGGAAAGAAGAATACTTTGGACTGTATCTGATGTGACTTTATCAGCATGTTAGAAAAACTTGAAATTTGAGAAAATGTTGGTTTAAAATAACCTCTTCATGTTCCTTGTAGCAAAAACTTTTCTAGACAAAACAAACAGCTTTTGAAGATGAGAAATGTTAGCAAGACATTAAAATACTTTTTTCTTTTTTTATCCAACTTAAAATCTAAAGAACTTGCCCCATAAGTATGGCATAGAGACTGAACGATCTGCCACGTGTCATATTCCATCATCCCCCAGTCCTTTTCATCCCCTCATTGCATATTTTGCCTATGCAGTAGGACTCAAGTGAAAAGGATGATGGTGTTTTTGCCAGCCATAAAGTCTGCATATCTCCACAAAAATCTTTTGTAAAAGGATATAGAAAGTAATACAATGACATCTGTGATGAATCTGGGTAGTCATGTGAGAAATACCACGCTCAGCACACATTCTGGTAAGAAACAGCTGATATCTGTTCCCATTTAATAGAACTACTCTTGCTAGTAGAATAAACAAAGTTTTTATTTATTCTGCAGTTAGTTATATAAAATCATTTCATGTGAGTTCCTGCTAGCAGAATCTGAAGAAAGCAGCCAATCCTGTTCATTTTCATGACAGATGGTATAAAATAGTGTTTAAGGCACTGGTGGGAAAATGGAGAGAGAGATTTTAATCTTGAATTCCCCATGGTGCTGCAGTACAGCCTGTAATGCCAGCTCACCATTCTGTGCCTCTGTTTACCTTTTCCCTTTCTACATTTCAGTGGGGAGCTTTTCTCCCTGGGTGCATTCATCTAGTGCCTGCATGAAAAGGCCACAGTACCAGTGGGAGTTTCCCAGGATGTGCCCCAGCAGTAATACCAGTTTTATGTAAACTTCTTATTTACTCTATAAAAGCACTGCAATGTACAAACAGTCTTCACTGAGAAAGGCACCCTGGTAGAGATTTTCTCTCTGAACTGTCGTTCTGCCACATAATGTGCAATGGTTTTGAGTTCACTGAAAGGGTTATCTGAATTCCATGGCTAGTAAATGAGCGAGTTTTTTGGCAATAAATTCATGCAAAGCCAGGGCTGCTGAACTTCAACAGCTGACACTGGCTTCTGCAGGTGCGAAATCACAGATGGTTACATGTCATTACTGCCACAGAAGTGCTACTGAATTCACTAACATTTGCCAGGCTGTGCAGAATACTGTACACACAATATGCTATAGAATTCAGGCAGCCCTGGACACCATATATTCCAGATACTCCACTGTGCTCAGTAATAAACAAATGATTCAATGTGTAGGTCCTACATTAACATCCATATCTTTGTTCTTCAGATGTCACCTTGTCCTTTTAAAGAGGATTACAGTTCACACCCAAGAGGACCTGGTTTTGTTCACAACACATGGCAAGGTCAAATTAGACATATATGAAGCTTTAGTCTCCAGCACGGTGTCCCTGACACTGTTGTTAGGGATGAGAGTTTGGCCAATCATCAATGACAATTTTGTCCTTGCTTTCCCTCCTCCTGCTGCAGGAAACAAGCCCCAGGCTACTGCAGGCAGTTCATACACTGGGACAGAGCAGGCTCAGTAATTCAGGATCTATTATTTAGCAAGAGAATGGGCTGTGATCCTTCTTATCCTCCACAGAAAGTAACACAGAAACCAACAAGACCTTATGTTTGTAACAGTCAGCACACACCTTCTCATTGATTTAAGTTCTCATTTTTCTGTCTCACTCTAAGAGGAATTTTTTTATATTGAAATTGCACTCAGGGTAATAACCAATTTACAATTTTTTTTCACATTCCTATTGCAGACAAATAGGTTGTGATCAGAAGTGTTTTAAAACTACAGTTCTACTAATGTTATCTACTTGACAAATTGCCCATAATACGTGCGAAAACCAAACAAAGTTATACTAATCCAGACTTCAGAGAACAAAAGTATCAGCCATGGCCCATTTTGTAGTTCATTTTGCTTCTACTCAGATACTTAGATTCTTATCCCTAAAATGGAACAGAGATGAAGGACAAAAAAAAACCTGAGAAGTCACTCTGTTACTTAACAGGAGCTTTACAGATTGACCACTAAGTTGCAGGCATCCAGAGGGCAAAATCTGGTCTTTATATATTTTCTGAGATAGAGAACACTTGCTGTAATGGGAGATTATAAAAGTGGAAAGAGGTATTACATTTTTTTTTTCCCCGTAAAAGATAGTGGAGAGTAAGTAACTACAGGCTAAGAATTCTCCTTTGCTAACCTGTCTAAAATACAATAATTACATGACAGAGTAAAAGAGATCCTGTGCCAACAGAAATCCATGGCAGCTAATCACACTGCTGTATGGCTGACCACGTACTTAGTGATATAAACAAATTAATTCCCAAAAGATAGCTAATCCAGCTTTTCTAGCCCCCTAGTAACATTGTGGAGCCTGTGCACTAATACCTAACAGCATGTACTTTATATCATTTGGTGGCAACTTTTCCATTAACTGGCAACAAAGGACTTTTTTATTTGGATTTAGAAATTCCCAAAGCAAATTTCTGAAGGGCAAACTTACATAACGCCATTTAATTTGCAATGATTCCAGATCCCAACAGTGTGAGAGCTCCTACTGAAGCCTGTTCTGTTTCCTTTTACCAGAAATGTGATGGTTATAACAACAGACCAAATCAGCAATGTGCCTGCAATGGAAAAAAAATGTCACCCCCCTCAGACAAAAGATGAATGGAAAAATACAAATTCCAGCACAACCTTTATCACACATTTTGGTTAGACTAGCATGGGGCTGAATGAAAGGACACACAGTTGTCTAATGAGCTCTTGGAGCTGTTCTAAACAAAAAACCAACCAAAAAAAGGGGCCAAAATCTCATTGCCTTGTTTGCAACCCCCTGCCTGTTCAATGGAGGATCTGTCTCCTCCCAAGTTTCACCATCTACTTCCAAGGGGCACAAAAAAATAACTATTTCATGTCACATTCCTATAATGATGCAGAAATTATTAGCTCTCATAAATTCAAATCAATAAAATAAAACAATCTCATATGATCCTCTCTCTTCCTTCCGAAATAAATACGTCAAATTTATCTCAAAAGCTACTTTCCCTAAGTGTCCTATTTTCCTTTTACATTATGTGGCAGCATTAGAATATCATTATTCTCTGGCAATGGATGTTTAAGAACATTTTGATAGTGTTTAAATATTTTTTTTCCTTTTTCTACTGATTTATTGTACATTCCAAAAATACCCTGGAGCAAAAAGTTTGTTTTGGTTTGGGAAAGGAAATGTCAAAAATATATTTGCTATATTTATCTCAGTCAAACCCAAATTTGAACTCAGTCTTCCAAAGCACAAAAAACTCTCAGGAAATAAAACAAAAACATATATACTCCTTACTTCTGTCCTTCCCCTTCATTCTCCATATTGATAAAGAACTTGTGTCTCTAGAGGCATAACCCTCTATTCTTTGAGTTAATTTTTTTCCTCCAAGTGGTTATATTGATAAAAATTTAATATCGTGTTCTGAAGTCTCTGACTTTCCCTTGCATATCTTCATTCTTTGCAATTTCTGTTGTGGGACCATAATCTAACCTCCACATTCTTTTACCATAAGAATGTAGGAAATAATGAATATGTGCATAGTTAGTGATAAGTGATGAAAACCAGGACAGGACAGCTGCATAAATAATTCTAATTGTGAAGGAAAGTCTAATGACCCACCTGTAATTCACCCTGCACCCTGGTAAAGACAAAGGGGTTTACACAGGGGCTGAAGTTAGATAAAGCTGGTCTGGGAATCCAAATTAGAACACTAAATACTTAAAATATACTTATTAATGATTGTTTAAAAGTCCTTTTTACTTTAATAACTTTCTAATAGCAGGTTGCCTATGTCCTCAGTCTATAGATGGCTGACAAATATTGGTTAAGAAAAGCAGTGAACTCTGCTGATATACTGGTAACTGAACAAAACAAACAACTTAGCAATGGCAAATTTGCAATAGAACTTTCTGATATAAGTTCATATATTTAATTTATCACTTAGTGTAACTTCAAGAGCCTCCCTCTGCCATTTTGGAATGGTGTTGGTCTCCTGGGGATCTCTGCCCTATTTGCTATCCCAGTGCAAATGCCTCAGCTACTCAAGGGTATCTAAAGCAGTCCTAGAAAGACTTCTGAACAACCCAGCCTTACCTCAAACAGTGCCAACAACAAGTGGGAGGAAGATCAAATCAAAGGGCTTGATCTCAAAAGATGTTACACACTTTCCACTCTGCAAAATCAATAACCATGCTGGGAAAATTATCTCATTTAATTTATGATGAATGTTATTCTAGATCCAATAAGCAAATATTTTTCTCACGCTTCTGACTCCATTTTCTACCTTTGATTATCTTTTACATTGTCAGTAGCAGCACTCTTTCATGATCAGCTCTCTGAAAATACCCTCTAAGGGGAAAAGACAAGTCATCCTGAAGGAGTTGCTCTCTTTGGACTACCTTGAACTGGTGTAAGCAGACAGCATCTTCCATTTATCACCAGGTCAGAGCACACATATAAGCAGTTACTATGGAGCAGCTCACGCATTGCAAATTAGCACCTCTGTTTAAATATCACTAATTTATTCACAGGCTCACTCTCTTAATCTTAGCCAGAGAATTGCATTAGACTGCAACAGCCACAGAAAGACAAAAATTTAGTTATAAGCAAGCCACATTCATATATATGATTTTACAATATTTTAAAATATTCTTTCAACACTCAAGACCTCAGTATTTACAAAACAAAAATTATACATTGCTAAGAGTAAATTCCACTAGTATTTGAACCATTCGACCCCCACCCAGCTTTCTACACACAAAATTCATATTGGGGAATGGTGCATATGGAAAGCATATGGACTGTGGCTAAAATGGAACAAAGCCACCTTTTTGGTAAGAATTCTGTATTAAGTACTCACATCTGCAGACTAGCAGTGATGGCACTTTAACATATGCAAGTTATTCTCCCCTCTGAATTCAGCCAGTGGTTCTTTAACCGACAGACACCAGTATGAAGCCATGGCTTCATTCCCAGTAAATTCATCTGTCTCAGGGAGCAAAGGAGAACGTAACATTGGAATTATGCATGAGAACCAACTATGGAAACTTATCTGGATTGACCAAGAAAGGAAAAATAGCCCAGACATATGGGGTGGTGTAGGAAAAGGCACAGATTCTCCTGTAGGAGCATGGGACTGCCAGAACAGCTAAGCATAAACAGCCAGCTGAGAGAAAGGAATGTCTGAGATTGAAGGGCAAAATGAGCTGGGTAGGAGGAAGAAGCGGGATAACACTGAGCTGAAAATGCAGGGATTTGGTTTGGTTTAGAAGGAAACTCTAATCCAGCTCTTAGACCTCAAGGAAGAGGTAGTAGAGAGTATTAGGCTAGAAAGGCTAAGGGTATGTTTCACAAATTTCAAGGTTGTGCACTCTCCTTCAAAGAATCCAGAGAAGTTTATAGTGCAAGAAGCTAAAAATATTTCTAGATACTAACACAGCAATTCAGGTCACACTAACATACAGCTTTGTAAGGAATGGTATATAAATTAGAACTATTTGAAAAGGACTGGAAATAATAAGCTCATATAGAATGATAAATGTGTGTTATTAATGCTCTGTTGTCTTAATTGCAAGGCTTTTGTTCTCTATTACAGAATGAGAATATTCCCTGCAAAACAATTATTCTCTTGATTGTTGGTTAGATTAGCATTTGCCACAGGGCTTTATGCTTCACAAAATATTTTTGCTTGCATGAAGAAACCATGAAAGGCAGGCAAAGAGCAAACAGTGAAGTCAAAGAAAACAGATCATGTTTGCTCTGTCATTCTGCCTTAATCATCTAACTGGTCATTTATGGATGGGAGTGCTTCCCACATGAGGAAGAAGTGAACAGAGCTCACATGCTCAGTTCAGAATTTGATGGGTGGGTATTTTGTGTGTCATTCCAGAAAAAAAACAAAAACAAACAAATAAAAAAAAAAGTATGGAGGCATTTTATTGGAGCTGTTTCCAACATCTTGTGGCCAAACCTGAAATCTTATTTGTTCATATGCTGCCTACTGATAGAGTAATACGAACATCACGGAACTGAAAATACAAGTAAACAAACCTTTATTTTAAGACATTTATGAGTCAGCAGGTCATGATTTTCCAATCACTAGGTGAGTCAGAACTAAGCCTGTGAAAGTACAAGACTTGATCCTTCATCTGCAGTGCGAGAATAACTGTCCTGACCATTCTTGTAATCAGATAATCCAGGGCTGTTGTAATGGAATGTGTCCCAGCCAAATTCCCAGTCTGGTACTTTCTCCCTGTCTCAACTTGCTCCTGCAGTTTCATTTGGATATAGAGCTCATTTGTTCTCTCTGACCAGGGAGGTGAGGCTGTGTGTGGCTAAAAGGCTGCTGTCTTGGTTAATGTTTATGACAATGCCACTTTGAGATACTTTTGTGAAAAGCACAACAGAAATACAAAGGACAGGTGGTCCCTGACTCCAACCCGGAGGAACCAGATCAGAACACACACAGCACTCATGGAGATATACAGACAGATTGAGAAAACCACCCTGTGAGGTTTATACCCAAGCAATGAATGCAAATGAAATCTTGCAGCCTTTTTGACAGCAGCAGCAAGGTTAGGGGGATGTGTGTGTGTCGTGGCTTATTGCTAATCGAGATTATGGTCCGTGTTTATTCAATCAATATCAGCATGTCTGAGGGGACTGAAAAGGCACTAATAAGGACACACATTGTTTAGGGTAAACACAGAGCTGATTACAGCCACATCCGCTTGATTTGGCAGCTCAGATGTAAATGGATATTTTCGAGATGCTGATAGTGGCACAAACAAATCACCTGACAATGAGAGAAGCAGACAGCACCTTCTGGGTTCTCTCTTACTCTTAGAACAACAATCCTGGGACTCACCAGGGGTCTGGCTCAGCTCCTGGCAGACTCTCAAGCCACTGCATTGGGAATATTTAGTGTGTAGCTACAGTCTGCAGCAGAGAATGCAGACACAAGCCAGGTAAGTTAGCTAGACATGCCTCTCCTACTGTGTATACCCAAATTGTGCAGCCTAAGAGACTGCAAGCCGACAAAGGATCTGACTCAGAGAGTATGTGCCATGGGACAAGAAGCACAGAGATGCTCAGAAGGTGACTCTAAGATCACAGTTGGATACTGAATGTAAATTACATTATGGAAGTCTATTGCATATCTACTTCAGATTTGATCAGAAAACAGAACTGTGTGATTGCTGTACAGTGAAGAAATCCTGTGAGAATAAATATTCACACTACTATTGTTCAAAAGATGAATGATCATATTGGCCCTCAAGAATGCCCTCACAGAAATAATCTGTTCAGACTTTTCAGTCATATATGTGTATGCCATTTTAAGTGAGGAAAGAAACAATCTTGCCTCGATAGAGCTTGTATTCTGACAGGAATGTCAGCTACATTGCTTGGGACTCTGTCTAAAAAAAGGACTTGAAGGCATAAAATTGAAATCAGGAGGAATTTTGGTAGAGAAACCCAGAGCTGCAATCCTGAGTTGTGAACCTCAGCTGCCACTTGTATCCCATTCATTCAGCATTTTGTGGCTGTAAAGCTGACTAGAGACTAGCAAGTTCTGCTTTGGCACCCGCTCAGAATTGCCTGAGTTTTGACAGAGCTGAGCAGTTTGGCTCTTAACCCAGTCAGGCAAAAGGAGACTTGGCATTGCTGATGACAAAGAAAATAGTTTTCTGAGAATTAAATGCATTTTTTCAATTTGCTGAAATAGAGTAATTCTAATCATTAGCAGAGGTAGAGAGAATGGCCTGACCGTTGCATTTTAAGACCTTGGTTTTTCTCTGCACACAATGGTACAGCACATTAACTCTTCTGCTAAAGTAGCCCTGGATGACATCCCATCTGTAGTATAATGGATCTCCAGCCACTTCCCGGAACACACTGGTGCAGTGCACAAAATCTAACTTTGTTTTTGTCCCTACATATATTTTTTCAGATATAAGAACTTAGAAACCAAGACCAAAACTGTAATCACAAAGTACTCAAACTTTGTCACTATTTTCTCATCTTTCAGGAGTTTATTGGTGACAGTTGCCTCCAGGTCTGGTGGTGCTGCAGTTCCTGTGAAAGTCCAGTAGAACTGAGAATGCCTGACAATTTGACAAACTCTCACAGGAATTTTATACTTGCTGCCAACAGAATAATATGGAAAAAAAATAACATTTGGCATTTCCTTAAAACTTTGTCACAGAGCAGTATCTGTAAAGAAAAATAAATCACATGGTCATCATCCATAGGCAATTCTGGAAGCTGACACCTGGAAATGTTTTTGAAATCAATGACAAAATTTATTCCCTTTAACAGTGCAAGAGAGCACACACAGAAAAGTTCTTTAAATGTTTCCCTTTGAGTTGTAGCATTCAGATGGACACGATTCTGGAAGTGTGCACACAGTCAAAACCTGAAAAGCAGCCACTGAGATCTTTGACAAGCCACAGAAATACCTCAAAATAAGCAAGTCCTATCACCACAAAGGAAAATTACATATGGTGCAGCATCATCTCCTCTCAACCTCCACCTCCCTGGAAATCCATCAGGCGTTCTGAGGAGAGGCACCAGGGAAAAGGGCTGAAAAGGAAGGTAGGAACAACACAATTTGTGCAAGAACTGTTAGATTTCTTTCTCCTTTCAGCTTTTGCACGTAGATGCCTCACACTGCAGGGAATGTTAAACACTAGTATAGACTAAATGTCATTCCCTAACTACCCACACAAGCTGAATAAAGCCAGGAGGAATTGCTCTCCCAAAAGTTGCCAAGAGGAGGGAGTAAACAGAAGTTCTTCCAAGCCCAGGTAAGACACTGAGGTGGCAGCAGGCTCAGGTGATCCTTGCTCCACCTGGTCATGGGGACTTTTGCAGGCTCTAAGCAGGGAAGAAATTGTTCATTCCCAAGTGTTTGGTTGCATACATACAAGTACATATGAACGTAAAATACACCATCTTCAAAGAGTTCCTTGATAAACTACCAACATTTCAACAAAACAGTTGTAGTAAAAGAATGAACTACAGTATTGCCATCTGAATAATAAAACAAAAACAAAACAAAACCAAAAAACCACCCAAAAAAACCCTCCAAAAAACAAAACAAACAAACAAAAAAAACAAACCAAAAACCCGAGACATACCCTAAACATATGGCAGTAGAATTCAAATACTTCTTTTCTCTTTATTAACAGTAAAATATGTATATAGACATACAAGCTGCAAATGTCAGTGTCCAATGTATCAAATATGCAATATATAGTGTTATACTGTAATAGCTAAAACTTCCATCTTCTTCATGTAAAGATGAATGTACTCTTTAACTGGAAGAAACAATCATAAGGAATGCATCACTAGGGCTATTTACTATTTGTTATTGGCAGTCCAACATTTCCAAGCATGTTTGGAGGGAATATTAGGACAGTGTATTCAGCAGTTTTAAAGACTGTCCTGGTATTATTTACAGACTCCAAGCAGAAATGTTATTTCTAAATAATTTAGGGCACTGTTCTCAAAATTCTCCTAACAGTTTTGCCTTGTCTCTCTCACAATGTACAAAATTTAGCAACCTCTCTTAAACTCTCCAATCCTTATCCCACCACCCATCCCACTTTTACTTGTCTCAAAAATGCCTCTGGCACCCCAAATGCCAACAGCAGCACTCTGCTACTTACCCCTCCTCCTCTTGTGTCCATTGTCGACAGGTAAATACCGCATTACTCCCAGGATTACAGATGGGCTGGGTTGGGCTGGGGCAGAGTTAATTTGCTTCATAGTAGCTGTTTTGGGGCTATGTTTAGGATTTATGCTGGAAGCACTGTTGGTAACACAGGGATGTTTTCCCTGTTGCTGGACAGAGCTCACACAGAGCCCAGGCCTTTTCTGCTGCTCACTCCCCACCACCAGTGAGTGGGCTGGGGGTGCACAAGGAGTTAGGATGGGACACCAGGATATTGCAGACTGTAGGGCATCATGCTCTGCATATAAAGTTGGGCAAAGAAGGAGGATGGGGAGAATTTTCAGAGCAATAGGGTTTGTTTTGCCCAGTAACCATGAGATGTGATGGAGCCTTGCTTCCCTGTGGATGGCTGGACATCCATCCACCCAAGGGAAATGGAGTAACTCCTTGTTTTGCTTTGCTTGTGTGTGTGGGGTTTGTTTTACCTATTAAACTGGCTTTATCTCTTCATTTTCTCACTCCCTGTATTCTGTTTCCCTGTCCCACAGTGTGGGAGAGAGAGAGAAAATGTGTGGTGCTTATCTACGGGTTGGGGTTACACAATGAAAACAGGCAGTGAAATACCTTCCTGAGGAGAAGAGGATGTAAAAGTGAATGGAAGGGAGGGGATATCCAGCAGTGGGGTGACATTTCTCTTGGTGCCTCCATTCTGTATATTACATGTCACAAGGGACCCTGTGCAAATATCTGATTTATGGTAAAGCTGTAAATCAACCTACATACCAAAGGCAGAGCTGCCTTCTCTTGATGTTTATGCCAAATGGTGTCAGAGTTTTTGGGATTCCTCCTCGTTCTTTTCTTCTGCTTAGAAAAACACCTGCTTAAGAAAAG
Organism: Toxostoma redivivum; assembly: GCA_013397375.1. NCBI lineage: Eukaryota > Metazoa > Chordata > Aves > Passeriformes > Mimidae > Toxostoma > Toxostoma redivivum. Next base: position 2,680,713 of record VXBI01001671.1, read on the forward strand.
TCACTAAAAAAGTGCTACCAGAAATACCAAAACTGTCTGATTTGTACATGCAAACAGTACATGCAGAAGTAGTTTGTTATAGGCCAGACTACCTGGTGTTCTTAGAAAAATATCAAATGGGCCTTCGGGATTTTGCAAATGGAGGAAATACATTTGTGGGAAAATCTTAATCTTCTCCCATATGAAAGGAAGCCACAACTTAATTTGCTAATTGTCTTTAATCTCTGCACCTTCAGACTAGCAGTCATCCTCAGGAAGGTCAGCTCATCCAAACCACCCCTGCCTTTTTCATGTGATAATCTCAAACCAACACATCAAACCTGAAATACAATGTAAATATTCTCATTTAACTGCTGTGCAGCAACTCACATAGAAGTTCTTCCAAATTTGTCACCCCAATGGCAGGCTCAGTTTAGGTGATGAGCACTGAGAATTGCACCATTTTGGCCAACATTAAGACAAAAGGTGTTTTGAACATACATCATTACCTGTTGAATTAATGTTTGCCTGTGCATATAGGCTTATATGTGTGTGCCTATATGTAATTACATTTCACCCTCCCCAGCCTTTTCCTCTCTCACTTTCCCACACATACATCCTTGGAATGGAGAAAAACCTTCTGTGTATTTTTATTGGCCTGTCAATCTGCTAAGTTTTTTTTTTCTTCCATAACTGGAATGTCATGTAGCATGTCAGTCTTCCTGCTTTCTCTTTCACCAGAATTAAGCACCCTGAATGACTGCAGAGAAACTTCTGGGAGAAAGGGCAATTTATTTTAAACATTTAGATTTGATACAAGAGGTGCTATACTCTATGTATTCAGGAAAAGAGACATCATGATCAAATCCAACAAAGTTTAAATCTAAAGTATCCTATCTTCTGTCCTCTATTAAAATATATATTGAGAAAAAAACACAGGTTTTACTTGGTGGAGTAAAAACAAGCAGAATTCTTATCAACCTAGGAATCAAACTCAAAGCATCCATGAACAGGCTTAGAAATGAATCTTTGAAGTCTCACTTGAAACTGACCCCTGAGCTTCTGGTGACCACCAAAATGGTACAGCATGAAATTCAGGAGACAAAGTTTATCAGTACTTCTTTAAAGAAATCAGCAGATGATGCTTGCAGTGATGCTGGCACAAGGATACTCACTCACCATTCCAAATTTTCCTCTTCCAAGCTGATATTCCATCCATCCCCCTCCCTCCTCTCCCTGTGCCCCCCCAAAAATACAACACTTAAACTGCATGAAAAAATACAGTAACTAAAAAAGTTCCTAGAATAAGCTGGGAACTGGCATGGCTATCTGTCTTTAAGTGTGAGCATTCATAGCTCTGTTTCAAAACCTGTTCCAAGCTGGATAGCCTTTTGCAGGGACAAATGGGGCTGCTGCCAGTTTTCACCAAGTTATAAAATTTTCAGCGTCACAATAAATTGTGAGACTAGGAGAAGAGAAATTCAATTTAACAAGGAACTCGTAACTTTTCACTGAAGGAGTGCTCAATTGTGGGACAAGGAAGAAAGAGTGAGAGGTACAGTGTGCATCAATATCTTATCCCTTTCTTTCTGGGATGTCCTTGGAGGCTTGTCCATAATTTACTTTCCCAGGGGAAATTTAACACAAGTGTAGCAATTTTTCCTTTCATCCTACTGATGGACTAAGCTAGCCTCAGAAAAAAGGGAGGGGTAAAAAAGAAGGAGAAGGGGAAGATCCAGAGATATTGTTTACCCTGCAGATCATGTATTATTTTTACCTTCAGATGTACATATTTTGATAGCAGTGCTAACTGTGCAAACACAGTTGCATACACCAGGGCAGTGTGATCAATGGCAGGGGTCAATAATCCCATTTTCAGAAACAGTTCTGCTGCAGACTGAAATGAAAAAGAGTAAAGTCTAAAGTAATGAAATGTGACAGAGCCACATTCACTGCCATCCTCCAAATAGGGAGAGAAATACATTTCTACACGAGGAAATCCAAACTTCCAAATTAGCTCCACTCATATAATAAACAAGGCTACACATGGCATCATCCTTAGAATTTGACTTCTTCAATTAACCATAATATAATCTCACAAAGTCTGATTTTTGTTGGAGTATGAATGACTAACCTTCAGGTTTCCTTGTGAGCAAATAGCCTATCTCATTAGTTCACAATATTAATCAAATCTTTTATTCCCTCTTTAGTTTTGTTGTATCACAGTGATATTATAGCTTCTTCAATTGGTTAAATCAAAAAATGATCTATAAACAATCACAGTGCATTTAGTGTCATAATTGTCAATGCATCTCATTCCATTGGGCAGGGCTGGTGACAGCTGGCAAAGCTGTCCTTGATCTATGAGCAATCCCAGGCCTGGGTGAAGCTGCCCTTCAGTCAATAGAAACGTCAGAAGCAATAGCACTGCGTAATAAAGTGTGATCACCAAAGCAGTGGAGCCTCCTTCCCCAGCACTGAGCAGATCCAAGGCTAGGAACAAGCCCAGGATATTTTCCCTGTGGCAAACTGTGGGTTAAGTGCAACAGTATTAATTTGGTGGAACTTTGCCCCCTAGTATCAGAGCAGCTTAGAGGAATAGGAAAACCAGCAGAGCAGACATTAAGGACTTTTACTGCTAAAAGCTGCAGAGAGATGGGGATTTTCTTGTCCTGTCTTTGGGTTTCCTCCATGTCACAAATAAAGTTCTTGTCCTGGTTTAGAGCAAATTTGGGAGGAAACCTCTGAATGGGGTCCCTCCAGGGAAAGGGAAAAAAAAACCAATCCAAGCAATCCCTCCCCCAGTCGGTTCGGGAAAAAATTTCCTTGGAGAGAAGTGGAAAAAGAAACAGAACTGTTTATTCAACAGGCAACACACCTCCCAGCACAAAATTGAACAATACCAAACAGAAAAAAAACCTCTTGCCACTCTGAAGAGATGACAGGATCAGAAGAGTTCTTCCCGTGGGCTGCCCGGCTCACTCAGGCTGTTCTCAGTCCCTCCGGTGCTGGGAAATGCCACGGCCCAGGCCAGGCCTGGTGGGCCACAGGTGTGAGCTCCTGGTGCTCTTTCTAAGTTTTCAGTCCAGAGCAGGTTCAAAACAGTTCCAGGAAAAAAAGGAAAGGAGGAAAAAAAAACCAATCCAGGGAGTTTCTCTGCCTCAGCTAGCCAGAAGAAGCCACCCAGAGCAAAAGAGAGCTCTCCCTCGCTGTCCACCGCAGACAACACAGTGCCAGCAGGAATGCGGGGGAGCCGGTGCAGTCTCTGATAACAAACCCTGCACTTCTTCTTTCCCCCTGCTTCACTCCTGGAACCAGTCTTAAAGTTGGAGAATTTAATATTCAACACCAACAGAACAGACGATTTGGGGATACAGGCATCATACAGTCACCCCAAGACAGTTCTGTAATCTGTTTGTTATGGATAAGATGGATGGTTTTGTGTATCTCTATATTAGCCATTTACTCCTAATCCACCCTTTCCATTCTACCTTTTTTTCCCCCTGCTTCTGGATAGATGACTTCCATTTCTATAAAATTAAAAATTTCAGTACAGACAAAAAAGGTAACTGATGTCTGCAGCAAAAATTTCATGAAGCTTTTTACTTACTTCCAAATGTCACTAGGATTTATAAATGGATAATTCCATGAATTCAATAAAGTATATGTTCAGTGCATGAAGTGCTAATTGAATAAAATTCCTTGAAGTAGTAATTAAAGAATTAACATGTAATGAAGATGTTTTTGATGGAAATTCCAAAAAATAGGTATTAGCTAACACTGTCTAGTCTCTGAATTGAGAATCTAAAAGAAAAGGTGGATGCACTACAGATGTCATCTGTGGCCAACAGACAGCTGGAGAGGTGATGGATGATGAGGAGCAGGCTAATCAGAAAACTGGCCACTGTGTTATTTGGACCACTTCAAAATCTGTGGTCTAGATTCAAGGAAATATGGAAGCACACATTGATGAATAAAAATACCCACAGAAAGGACTGGTATAGCAATGGAAAGGAACTATCCATCTGGTAGGGATAAAAGTTAAAAATCTAAATAAATGTGTAGATGAGACATCAAGGATAACAAAAACCACTTATAGATACTCCATTAGGAGGAATATCAAGGAAAAGACTACCCTACTCCTTAAGGAAGAAGTGAAACATGATGGATGATGCCAAAAGACTAATGAATATCTATTTTTTTCACCTCAGTCTTTACTATAAGTTCAATTGCAATCATGTATCTATCACAATTAATATCACTGACAAAGAGCCAGACTTGAGCCTCAAATAAGGAAGGTACAATATTCAGAGTATTAGATACAGTGGATGTTTTTAAACAGGCTGAGTTTAATGAACTTCACCCACCACTACTTAGGGAGCTAAATGGGAATCTCAAAGTCATCAGGGCTTATCTTTGAGAACTTAAAAAGGACAGTGGATAAACTGGAAGTCCTAGGAAAGGGCCAGAGTAATGTCTACCTTTAAAAAGTATTTTAAAGAAAAAGGCAAGCCTGACAATTGTAAGCCAATCATCTTATTTTCAATTCATGGAAAAATACTGAAACAAATAGCCCAACTCTTTGTAAGTGCCTGGAAGGAAATGAGAACATGTATAACATCCAACATGGATTTGTCAAGAACAATCATGTCAGAGCAATCTAATTTTCTCCCCTGATAAGGTAACAGGCCTCCTGGACAGAGGAAAAGCATCAGATGTCATTTGTACTTTGGACTCTTTTTGATCCTCTTCCACTTATCAATCTTCTAGGCAAACCATGGAAGTATGATTCAGATGAAAACAGCACAAAGTGGCTGCAACACTAATTCAGAAATATGTATTTGGGGTGTGATTAGCAATGTTCCCATTGACATGAAAAGTTACCTCAAGTGACAATCTGCAGGAGACCCTCCTAAGTTTGGCAACATTTAAGATTTTGATTAATGACCTGGAAAATAGTATCACATACATACTTGTGACAATATCCTTCTCAAAGGCATTATAAATACACTGGATTTATAATGACCAGAATTCAGAGAAAATGTGATGAATTTAAAGATCTGGTTTGGAAGCCACAGCGCTTGTTCAGTAGGAATAAATGCAAAGTACTTCAGTGAGCCAAGAAAAATTAACTACTTGGGATGGAGAAGCACTGACATTGGTAGCCATTCTGTAGAAAATTAAAACTTACTGTGGATCAAAGCTGGATAATCCATCAACAATATCATGCTGCTCCAGTAAAGATGAATGTCCTACTGCAATGGATAAATTAGTTCTACTTTGCTTGACACAGAAGAATCTTTCTACTCAGCACCAGGAAAGCTGCAGCTGCATTATTTGATCCAGTCTGAAGAACTGCACCTCCAAAAAGTGAGGACCAACTCGTAATAACCCAGAAGAAATTTGTGATTTATAAAACACAAGAATTGAGGTTGTTAAAAAAAAAGAAAAACAAGTACAGATATAAGTAAAATGCTGCTAAAAAACTAAAAATATAAAAACAAAGAAACAAAAAGTGGAGGGGAAAAAAAAAAAAGAAAGGAAAAAAGCCCCAAACCACAAAACTGGTAAACTGCTCTTTGTGCTGATGTTAGATAGGGCAAGACATAAATGACTTAAAGAGCAGCCAGGGAGACTGAGGCTAGATTTTAGGAAAAAAACTGTCAAGCAGTAAGCAGCAATAAACAGTAGAGAAGACAGATTGCCTGTGGAAGTTCTGGAATACTCCTGGAAAAAGATGTCAGAAATAACACAGAAATCTGTCCAAAATAAGTGTGGATCTTGCCACAATAAAAGGGTTATCCAGATTATCCGAAGGTCCTTCCCACTTGTGTGATTCCACAGCCCTGCTGAAATGTCCCAGAAATGAGATCCTTGCACAAGATGTTTGGGAACAATGAGCAGAATTAAATATCTATATTTTTCCAAGAAAAGTAATTTAAAAGCTGAACAAAATGATGGAAATTTAGAACTTATATTTTTAAAAAACGATGTTGAGGAACTGAAACAGACACAGCAAGAAGCCACAGAAAATACTCAAGGGCTGAATAGAATATCTTGACATGAGACTCAAGTACTACAATGTGTTGCATTACCATTACCATTAACTTCCCATCTCTACCCCCTCATCGAAGCTTAATGACTTCTTAATCTTGTAGCAAAAAATTAGCTACCAGAGGAAAAAATATTATATAATCCAAGATTAATTCAACTCAGAAATTAGATTTATGTTTTTAACGGTGAGAGTAATCAGACACTGGAACAAATTACCAAAGGAAGCAGTAGATACTCTGCTTCCTGATGCCTTGAAATCAAGACTGGACGCTTTCCACAAAGACAGACTTCAGTCATACACAGGTTAAAAGTTCAACCCAAGGCAACAGAGGTTTAATTTAACAGTCTGTGATGTTCTAGAGGGATCCCACAATTGTTCAAAGTCCAGGAATTAATTTAAAGTGAGCTTGAACTTCTTTTCGTCTGAACAGGAGGGTCCCTACACCCACAGACTGGTATTGCAACCTGAAATGGCAGTGTTTCCACTGAGATATTGTATTTTCATACACTGGGGTTCTTTTCTATAGCCCTATGAACTCAGAAATATCCTTTCCCAACACAACGTTGGGAAATGAAAAAAATTATATTTAAAAAACAAATCTTCCCCCAAACCCTCAAAACATATTTTGCTGAACTAACAGAAAATGAAAAGTTCTAGAAATCTAAATGGGTAATTTGAAGATATGTTTCTTCCTTTCAGAACTTTAAGAGTCTACTTTTTAATGCTTTATTTAGTCTGTAGAAGTTCTGCCTGCTTTAAGAGCAAAAGGATTAATGGTTTCAAATTCCAGTGTGTTGACCTTTATTCAACATTAAAATGCTTATTTGATCATTCTGCCATGGTACCAGTAAGCCCCTGTCTAATGAAAATTGTAAGGGAAAGAAAGTTTAACTCCCATATGCCCACAAATAGAATTATTTTGCATTAGGAGGTTTAGTGGATCTTTTCTGAACACACACAGAGATAACATTGATGCAAAGTGCACTAAAACCACAGAGTATACATGCTATTGCCCTGGCTGCAAGTTGAATGTTAGAACAATATTAATGATTATGAAGAACAAAAATGGTTAAGAGCTCCTGCTCCCAAGTTATTGCCCTGAATAATTTGTGACATACAATAATTTTAGGCAAAGTCAAACAAAAGAAAATCATACTAGTTACTTCTGGAATAAATTAGAGAATTTTGCTTCCAAACACCAAAAAGCCTGATGAAAACTAAAGAAGCAATTTACATACCAGGGTACACAGTGTGCTAAGGCAGCAAATCAAAGTGGGGAAGAGGAGGCCAAGATTGATTTTGGGTGATGCTGAACAGCAGAGAGGGTGAGTTGTAAATGCTTCAGCTGACACAGCAGGAAGGGCTGGGGGAGAAGCTAAAGGCAATAAAGGCACAGTGCTGCTGCAGACCTTCAGGGAACCTCCTGGACTTAGACAAGTAATTGTCTCTAGAGGCTGATGCAAAGACAGAAAGCCTTAATCACACTGAATCCTGAATCTTTGCTACTCTGATACCGAGTCAAATAACAGCTGTGCAAAAAGAGAGGCAGGGAAACATTTTAGTCAAGGTAAGTTCTCACTCTCCCCTCATCAGCTGAGAAGGAAACAGGATTAAATGCAATCCAGAGCATCAGCCACACAGAGATGGCACATGAAAGAAATTCATTGCCAGCTAAGATTTTGTGGTAACAGCCTTACCATGTTTCAGTAAATATTTTTCCTGCATAAAAGATTACAGTCTTTTAAGTACTGAAAGGTTTCTTGGGCAAAACCACAGTTGTTACAATAGTTTGTAAAATAAAAAAAAAAAAATTGCTCAGAACCTAAAGAGCTAAAATAACTTCCCAATGATAAAAAGTAATCTAAAGTTTATCTGAAGAAGGGGCACTGAGCAAGCACATTTGAAAATGTTACAATAATTTTGTAAGAATTACAAAATGTGTCATAACTAAAGTTAGTCGTGACTAAGAAATTATGCATAGGACAAGTAAGGAACAGCAGAATCAACACTGCAGGAATGTGCAGGTTTAAGGAGATGAGAATAGTAGACAGGAAAATCAATTTATTGCATGATAAATGTTCATATGCAAAATAGCTTGAGCAAAAAAACCCAGCTGTGAAGAATGTGGCAGTGAAGGGGATCAAATCATTATGCATCAGAGTGAATATTTCATCATTCTAATTCAAACTTCCTGTGCAAATATTAACAGAACCACAGGAAAAGAAAAATCCTACAAAGCATGCCAGCATTTTACTAAAAATACATACAACCACTCCAGAACTGCAAATAAAATTCAAAATTCCCAACTCTCTTAGAAGTTTGACTTCACTGAATATAGAATAAATTCAGGCACAGAGAAAATCAAAATGGAGAAGGTAGAGGTGGATTTATTTCTGCCTTTTAAACAACTTTAAATAAACTTTAGACAAGGCAAGACATGCTCACAGTGAATAAAAGAAATAAACTTGGAGAGGGCAGGACAGAAAAAAAGTGTTCTGTAAAGATTTTTTTTAAATTATGTTCTTTTATTACATATTGAAATTCAAAGTAATTATTTTAATATTTTTAACCTAACACTAAAAGGAACAAAAAAGCTTTATTTAAAAAGTCTAGTCTGTGAGTGACTGCAAAAATAATGGTGTCTGCCAGGAGCACTGATGCCTCTAAAGAAATATATATTTAGTTTGGCTTACTCAGCAGTGCTCAAAAAAACTCTAGGAATCATTCTGGGTAGAATATGCATTTTTAATAAATACCAACAAAAAGGGTAAAAAAATCAATTTCAACAGAGAAAAAAAGGCCATAAAGTTTATTCCAGCTCTAAAATGCAAGCATTGTCTTAGCCCAGCTCCTTTTTCAGTCATATATAGACAGCACAACAATGAAACATTGCGAGATTTAACTGAGCTCTCTGAATTTCTGCAGGTAAAAATGGGGACACCATATACATCATTCCTGTTGCAAGCAATTGGCTGCCAGGACAAGGACTTGGGGATACCCCCAGTGTGCCATCCCACACCACAAGGGACATAGGGATTGGTGCCAATTATACAGTATTTGATCCTTACTTCAGCCATGAATCTCAAATACAAACACTTTGTACTGTGAATCAAAATATAATTTGCCTTAGCTCATTTTTCATCTCATTTCAAATTTAATATCATGCAATTAACAAAACTAGTCTAAATTTATCTCCAAAGCTTATGTGCAGCATGTTGGACTTGTGAAATGAAATAGGTATGTGGTAAAACTACCTGTTTTTGCTGATCCTCAGCAAAAATGTTTCCTCCTCTCTTATCAGTTGCCTGAACACCAGCATGCTACAATCAACTTCCTGCTAGTTAGTTAAGATTCTTGCTTGCTTGCCTTTCTTCTCTAAATATGGCTTGCTTGTGCTGCTATTGATCAGTGACTGAAGAAAAAAAGCCAGGATGAAACCCCTTTTTCTTTCCTTTCTTTTTTTGTTATTGATATTTTTTAAAAGGTCCTTTCATCTCCTCCTCTACCAGGAAAGCATTACTTGATGGAAATACAAGAATAATGAATCTAAAGCTGTTCAACACCAAACTACCTAGAAATGGAAAAGATCCCCCTAGAATTGAGCCTTCTGTTTTTCAGTGAAGCAGCACACATGCACTGCAATTACTTTCTCAGTTACAACATCAGTAACTCAAGGAAATTCTGTTCCAGTCAATAGTGCTTCCACAGATCATATGCCGTTGGGAACAAGGGCAGAATTTGACCCACTTCTTTTTGGTCATTAAAAGAACCTCAAGGCTGAGAGGTAGCACATCAAAATATTAAATATAATTTTATAGTTTAAGACATAGCCTCACGCTGCTCATGAAGTCTCTACTTCCAAGCAGTTTCTGCTATTAGCAGAAGGGGTTAATTCCAGCAGAACTTTTGAAAGCCACTTCCCACTTCTCTGGTCATCCCTCTGAACACAGGAGTACCAGAGGCAGCTGAAAACAGAGCAATGTATATTTAGCCTGCAGTGTTATATAACCTGTCTGTTAACAAATGCAAGACACAAAGTAAAGTCATGTAACCCAATTGAAACTGTTCGTTCTGGAGGTTGATTTCCCTTGGGAAACTGAAACATCAAGTAAGAAACTGAACCAGTTAAATATAACCTTTTTAAAGGGCAAAAGAATTCAAAGGTAATCAAGGATTTTTTTTTCCTCAGAAGGGCATTTATAATTATATTCCACTCTTATTTATAACAACCCTTTTAATGTTGGTACTACAAAGAACTCCACAGAAACTCAGCTTTTCTTTATATAACAGGATTCAATCTCCACGTGGTTTTTATATGCAAAACATCTTCTACACAAGGTATACACTGACAAAAGCACATTTCCCTGAAGAAACAAGGAATGTGTTTTCAAAGTGGTTCATGAGGGTTCTGCCATGTGCCTTTTGCTAATATTGTAGGAGACTCGAGAAAAAAATCCTTAACTCTTGTTTTGAGAAAATAATGGCAAGTGACTCCAAGTGCACACACAGTGAGCTCAGAACCTAGCGTTTAATTTCCTTTATTATCCTAGAATACGCTTAATGGTTTGCTTTAATCTACTGATTACTGAGGAGAAGGAAAGAGAACAATTATCAAACTGATTGTTTCAGTTTCTTTCCACTGGTTAAGCAGGTATAAGTAAAGAAGTAGAAATGATGGGCACAAGCTAAAACCTCCTGAACCAGAAGCACATTTCAAAATTCAGCACCAGAGTGACCAGGTGGTCTGTGATTAATCATTTAAGATCCCAAGTTTCGTGTTCATGTTGTGTTAGGACACAACATCTTGTGTTAGGAAAACAACAGTGGGAATTTCAGAGTGGGATCTGGAGGTGCACAAAGCCAATGAGAAGAAAATCTACAACAAAGGGTAACGATAGATTTGGGTGGGACAAGCTCTTGCACAGAAGGTCTGCTGGATGCAGTAGAAATGAATTATATAGAAACCTGCTGCTGTGCATGCTTCCATCTTCTACAGACCCAGCAGATACTCACACAGCCTCACACTGCAGTCTGTTACCCTTGAACAATAAAAACAATGTAAAGGGCAGAGCCTTCACACAGCCAGAGATGCTATCAAATTATGCTGCACAGATTAAAAACATGCAGGAGTTTCCCAGGATGATATAAATTATTGATCTATCCCATTTCTCATGTTGTCCAAATGCTTGTAAATGTTACTATACAAAAACATCTGTACCAAACTGCCCTAATAAATTTATTCCACAATGAAAGAAAAAGTTAATTTAATCTCAGAATTACATGAGAGACATTCTGTTTGAGAAGCAGCAAGCATGCAGAATCCCAGTGTGGATTCCATTGTGCATACCTGCTCAAACTCTCAGCAGACACACTCTGAACACCTGCAAGTGCCTGACAGAGGCAATCGGGCTGGTGATTTCTTACCCACAACAGGCAATCTGTTGATACACTGTGAAACCAGTATTAGGAGATGCTTTAGTCAAAATGCTGCAGGTTATTAATCACAGCTTTGGGGTTTCTGACAGGATGTTTTGATAAAATAAATCTATTTTAAGTGACTGTAATGAAATACTAACCGGTTTTTGAAGGGCTTTTAAGATGTTTTTAAGAAGTTTCAGATCAAAGACTCAGTTAATGTAACCTCCATGCATTAAATATTTAGTACTTATTCAGTCACTTGAGCACTCAGGCATCTTGACATTGTAAAAGGAGGAGAGGGAAATTGAGTTTAAGTCAGTTTTACACAGTGGGATTTTTCAGTTTTTATGTTAAAATCCCAGGCATGTAATTTTAATACAAAGGGGTCTATTCTTCTACAACAGTATATGCACCACCCATTAAAAGAATTCTTTGTTCACCTGCATAGATGGAAGAATAAATCCTCTATAGAGTCACTTCAGTAGAAACTGTTGTGCTGGGATTAACATCATGATTGAACATTATTCTGTCTCTGAGCTCTCTGATGGACAAAACCAAATGCACACACTTCTCTTTCCTGAACAAGTAGGCACTTACAAGGAACACAGATTTTTAACAATGGCAGATAGGTTTAAGCAAGTTCTTTTTAGATATTTGGATTATGTGACTATAAGATATTTCCCCTTTCTAGCATCCCTGAATTCCAACAGCTGCTCTTTACCATTTCATTTCTTCCAAGAAATGCACAGAGGTCTCCAAAACAGATGAGGGAAATAATCCTATTTGGGGACTTATTAAAATAGATGTTTTAAATTAATAAACTGCAGATTAGTAGGGGCTGGATATCCATTCTGAAAATTCAACACTATATATAAATTTTACAATTTCTGAAGCACTGTCTTTACTGTGAAAGCTCGCTGAGTGTAGTAGGAACTTGAGGATGACTTCAAGCAGAAGGAAGACACTCCTGAGTGCACTTCTTGGCTCACTTGCAGAGGATTATAGACAATAAAATATTAAAAGTTGCCTTTGCAACTATTGCCATGACCCACATTAGCATCTATTCTCACAATCAGGGAAAGTGTTGTGCATTTCTGTCCTGTTTAACACAAACATGGACACATCCCAGTTCTTTGATTTGCACAGTTCTCTAAGGCTCTTGTATTTCACATCATTTTGTAATACATAAAGGAAAGAAAAAACTTTACCTCAAACACTACCAATAAATGGAAAAAAAACTCCAGCAAATGGTTCTGCTTATTTTTCACAGACATTTCCCAAATTTCATCACAAACATTTTCCCAAAATTTACAGTGTGATTGAAGATGACTGCACCCTGATTTGAAAAAAAGCTAAAACTGACCTCTGAAGTAACGGCAGCAATACATATTCCCAAATCTGGTAAGGCATCATCATTACATGACCCTATTTGTCATAAGTGTCTTCTGAATATTAGGCAAGCACAAAGGCTGTGTGTCCCCACAGGCTCAGCCGTGACACTGCAAGACAAACAGCCACTGAAAGCATCCACATGGATCTCCTGCTACCCACATGATCTCATCTGTTTTTCTCAAAGAATTGTCTCGTTTTTCCCTGTCTTCACTTCTGGCCATGGCTCTGGAGCTCCTGTCTTCTCTGCCATCTTAAATTATATTAACACATGGTGCAGGAAGGGGCAAGGTGATTTTACAAGGAAAAGACGTTTCTTGGTACGTAACTTGAATATTTCTTATGCATGGTTGCCTCTGTGAGAAACTCCCAAACAGTAAATAAACAAATTAATTCTTGCTCTGCTGAAGAAGAAACTATGTCAGAACTGCTCTATGCAAAGAAATCCAAACCACAAGACAATCCTCACCACATAAAGGATGTTAAATACTCCAATAGGTCCCTCACTGATTTACCCAACAGTCAAAATGTATCTACAAGGTACTACTGAATAACATCATGTGTTTCTTTTGTGGCTTCTTTGTTGAGAGTGGAGACCTGTGTCAAAACCACCTAAACAGCCAATGAACCAAGATGATTCCTGAATAATTTAGCTGTGTGAAAGTAGATCTCTAAAGATTTCCTAGAATCTTAGAAATTATTCTATCCTCAAAGCAAGAAGCTTAGGAAAAGACAGAGATAATAATTTGGTTAATTCTGAAACAACAGACAAACCATCTAGATGTAATCTAGGAGAACCTTTGCTGTAATGAGGCACAGCTCAGGAGTCAGAAATCAGATCTTGTCCTGCTGCCCCTGTCACTGACTTTGTACTCCACATGAAGGACAGGGGAAGGGTAAGGAGGTTGTGACCAATGCTCCAGTGCAGTTGTCATAAAAAAACGAGAGGAAATGGTTTTGATAATACAAAAAAAAGGTCTTTACCCAATTCTATACTGAATGCAGCATTATGAAATACTTGACTGCTGCACTTTCCAAAGCTCTGTCGATTAAAAATGAAAAAGGAAGAAATAAAGAAAAAAATTGAAAGGAGAGGCTGTCCAAAATTAGCAATATTAAAACACTAAATATTTCAAATGGTATTGATCAGATGACAGGAAATGTGAGGATTATCACATATGTTTCCTTATAGAAATTAATGCCATTCAGATAGATTCCAGTTTATTGTTAGTTACAATGTTTCAACATTGTAATGAATATGACCTTTTGAAATCAGGATATATCCACACGAAATGCTTTGAGATGCAATGGACTTCTGAAAATAAGCAATCTTGGCTATATGTTAGCTATTAACAGGAGACTTGTTCCGGGCTTTCAGAATTTGGGATCGTTTGAGTAACAATCAGTTTACATAACTCTGATAGGGTGAAGGTGCCTTCCAGAGAGATTAAACGTGGACTGTCCCTGAACAAAAACTAAAATTTTGTGCTCATGTTGGCTGCAGGCAGGGGTGCACATGGGTATTCCCAGCACACAGAACGTGGTATGAAAGTGCTGTAAGGAATTCTATCCATGATCATTGCTGAAATGCATCTGCCACCAGTGCTAAGTGCAGCCAGGGAGATCTGATGACATGTGATCAGCTCCAGAGGTTTCTATCACCACACATTACTGTTATGGAGTCAGCTGTGATCCTCGCCCTGTCGTCATTATGGGGTTTTTTGAATCCAGGAAAGAATATGCTGAAACACCTTTGTGGTTTCTTGTAAATTCCTGTGCAATACAATGTCCAGAAAAGCCCAATGTTCTGAACATGGGTTCCTGTTAAAGACACATCTTTTGACGTTTTCCAATAAATCATATAGTGTGTGCTGCTAACAGAGTACAGGCTATCCTACTTTCTAACACATGGAGCAACTTCTGAAGTTAATCAAAGAAATTAATTAGTATTTTAGGGATGTTCACCACCATCAGTCCAACCTCTAAACCTCTTGTTGTGATTCAGCACTATTGAATGTAAAGTTAATAATTTGTGACTGTATGAAAGAGAGGAGAGATTACTCACATTTCAAAAAATAGATAGAAAAAAAGATCAGTCTCCTAGAGTATTTTAAAAAAGGGATTATGGAGCAACTCTGTGGTCCCCAGTTGCAGGAGAGAACTTCTTTCTTTCCAAGTTTTCAGATTGAGCATGTCAGGAAATTTGTGCCATTACATGTAAACACATGAAACTGGGGTGGAAATAATTTCTAGAATCCAATTTGGTAAAAAATGAACACAAGTGCAGTTCTTATCAAATAAGGAAAGACAGATGAGAACAGGAAAGGTTTTGGCATGCAGTTCTCTTTCACTTCTACAAAAAATTTGTTTGCTGGTACATAAGATTCTGGAGATGCCTGCTGCAGGAACCATCAGTTTACTTTTCTTGGTACTATGGTTCATACTGACTTTGCAGTACACAGAAGGGGAAGTGGTTGTTGTCCAGGAGCTTTGCAATACATTGATTTTCCTGTCTTTTTCTGATTTAACTTTCTAATGAGCAGAGAGAGAGGGCCATACATAAAGTCATTGTATTGTAACATATATAAATTCACTGTAGTTATAAAGGAAGTCCAGATTTCTAAAAGAAGAGTTCGTATTTGCCTGTATTTATCTGGGAAGATGAAAAATCTGAGATTTGAGAGACCACAGTCATTCTGCTCCATTATTGTCATAGCAACAAATGATCTTGAAGCACTGTATGCAACATCTATAGCCATTTGCAGTATAGCTCTAGCTACTAACTTGTTTCTGTTAATGGCTGGCATGAACCAGTCTCTGTAATCTCTGCAATTTAATTGATGAACCACAAAACAAATGGTCATAGTTAATAAAATTATATTTTGCCATCTGTGTCCAGTAATGAGAAAATCTGAATTATAGGAATGAAAAAGAATGAAGTTTTCTTCCAAACAGATCAATGCATCCCACCTCTTTGTCAGCATTAAATTAGATGTTATCTGTTGCTGTGTATTTCCCTCCTTGGTTGCCATGGCTAATGGGAGTTTCAGCCAAGATGGACAAGAATTCTGTTTGACCATGGGGAATATAATACCTTTTCCTCTGTTTTCCTATGAGTTTGTGTAGCATGAGTCTACAATCTTATTTGGTCTGAGTGCATCCAAGTCTCACTTATAGGAGGACAATTTTGTTGAGCTCTGCAGTGTTATTTGCTGCTACAAAACCTTATCTATTTCTATAAAAGAAATCTAGGGGATATGTGCAGTTTTATTCCTAAAGCTCTGAAGGATTTCAAAATCAGTTGGAGCTGAAGGCAAATCTGGTGCTGCCACAGTATCTGGTAAGGGTGATTACAATGGCAGAAAAGTACACCTTTGGAACACATATTCTGTTTTCCTGAGTTCACATTCTGAGCAGTTGGTTCTCTTGAGAGCAAGGATATAAATTGTGTGGACTCTCCATAAAGAAGCCACTACAATTTAAAGGAAAAACCAAAACAAAAAACGACCCACCCCAAAACCTTTTATAAATTCTCTAGGAACCTCTATATCATTAATTCCCACACAGCAGATAGCAAAGTAATTTATGGTGATAACTTGATTACATAGACCATGCCAAAGATTTGGACCATTTCCTTAAGCTTTAAAAAGGAAGACAGACTAAGGCAAGAAGGAGAGTATATTATATCCATTCACAGGAGACAAAGAAGATGCAATGCTGCTGAGCACCCTGTTTTGTGCAGCAACACTCTTCTTGTTCTACACAGTACCTTTCAGATTTTGAAATATTCATTGTTTGGATTAATATCTATGTCTAGGTCTCAGACAAGTCTTGATGGATCTCACTGTATTGCCAAAATATCTCCTCTTTTTTCACCACAGTACCATCAACCTCTGTTTTAGTCGTCATCTGTTAATCTATAAAGTGCCCTTAATCAGTCATCTCTGACATTCCTATAAATTTCCCATCAGACATAACACATTACAGGCTATTTTTCATTCTCAGAAGGCAAATAAGAAAAACAGACTTGAGGTCCTGAATCACATAAACTGTGCAAAATAGCAGACTCCATTTCTAGCTCTTTTCCTGAAAACCACAGCCATAATTTGAGGAGCTCAGCAGCTACATAGAGGGCCTGGTTTCCAAAACACTAAAATTAGTTTTGGCGTGTAAATGCAGAAGTTGGGGTTCAGTTTTGTGTACCAGGAGCTCTGAAAAGATAAGTTTGTGTTCTCAGCTCCTGAGGAAGTGAATGTGCAGACGGGCTGCGAGCGGCTCGGGAAGCCCCGGCTGCGCTGTCCCTGTCCAGGGTCCTGACAGGGATTGCAAGGCTCGATCCTGCTCTGAGCTCCTAAATCACCTGGTTGTCATGGCTGACCTCTGAAAATGAGCACCCAGGGCTTTCCACAGGCTGCTTCCAAGCAGTCCAGGTTTCTGAAATAGTGTCCTTTCCCACAAGCAGTCAGAAGAATGTTATGAACCTTAACTCACTGATATTTATGCAATATTTTGGAGGCTGTCAGAGCAAAAGTTTAAAAAAAAAAAAAAGGTTTTCTTTAAAGACAGGCATGAAATTTTCCCTTATTCCATGCTGAGAACTGTGCGGCATTCATAAATATGGAAAGACTAGTTAATATTTTAATTCTAAGCAACATGGATTTTTTTTGAAAAGTGGAGGAGGAAAAACAAACAACATTTAACAATATGCAGCTGTTACTAATGAATTAAGGAGCTGATTAAAAATAGAATTATGGATATTAGTGCATTATTGTAAACCACCATAATGCAGAAAATCTAAGTGGAGGGGAAAAGTATGTATTATAAAATCCTGAAGTTGCCAGATTTTGAGAAAGTAATAGTTATCTTAAATTTTAACTAATTAGGAGTAAGTGAAAAATTGGATGTAATTAATGAGAAATTAAAAATAAATGGGAGGAAAATTATTTCTAAAAAAGATTTTTCTTTCATGCATACTCATGAAAACTCCTGAAATGGATGGTATCTCTCCTTTTCTTCCTCCATGTTACACATTTATTAGAACATCAGAAAAGGTTGTTCAGAAAAACACACTTTCTGTAGAAAGGTATGTCCACAATTCTAGGGAGTTCTGAGTGAAAATATTTGACTGTGGGCCTAAGGCTGGCTTTTTTTTCTTTTTCCTCTGGAAATGTCATGTAACTGGGGCCTTTTCAATCCGTGTTCATTTTCTCAGATTGTTCTCTGCTGCCACAGTATGGTGCTCAGCTGCTGTTTGAAAACATGAAAAAGAGGATCTTTATCAGAGACTGCAGTTCTTTTCATGTACCAATATGACTGGTTGCCATGTAAGATCTCTTTTAAAGAGTATTTAAAAGGCTTTAAGCTGTATCTTATATTTCCTAAGAAGTGAAAAAAAACCAGTTTTCAATTAAGTACCTACTGCTTTACATTAAAAAACTCCTGTCTCCTCGTGTTATTTGTATGTCATTTTGTCTTCAAAACAAAGATAAATATTGCTTTCAGTATTTGTGGATAATAGCAGCACTTCAACAGCAGCAGGCTTTTTCTATGAAAACACTCTTTTTTGTCTTTTCCAGGAATATCATAATCTTCTAATATAAAATATGTTTGAATGCAACATGATGTCTTAAAAGAAGAATGGCACTGGCCTCTTTTACATGTAAGTTTGATGTGCTTCATCATTGCACTATGCTTTGATTCAAAAATACTTTGCTAACAGTGCAGAAAAGTAAGCATCATTAAAATCACACTGAAATTAACAACAGATCACAGGCTAACACATAATATCTCTCAGCTGTGCTTCCTTACATGCATTATGTTTTCATGAGCCTTCCTCTCTTCAAGTACATATCTTCAAATACTTGGGTCAACAGTAAGGATGCACTCAGCCAGCTGGGGCCACCTGAGCTACACTGCCTTGGTCTCTACTATCTTATAATCTGCATCAAAAATATGTTCTTATGTCTTTATTTTCTCATTTCTATATGATATCTCCCCAAATCCCTTCTGACATACAGGCAGAAGTCTTCTTAGAGCCAGCTTTTAGATTTCAAGGCTTAAGGACAAAAGATGTAAAGTCTTACTGAACATGTGCACAGCAAGGACAAAGAACTCCAGGATTAGTACAAATCTCTTATGCAGAAGGCCTCAAATGCACACCTTAATCTTACGCTACTAAACAAAAAAAGAAAAGATTGCTGAGCAATGGTGGGATTCACTTTACACACAGACATTCAGCATATTTACAGAGAAGTGCAAAAAAGGAGGGTTTTATTATTATTATTTGCCTGTAGTTGTGTTGTTATGGTGGTAGTACAAGTTCACAACAAAACATTAGGGCCCAAGTGCTGACTGTTTTGACCCTGGAACTTAAGGACATCTTTATACACATTAAATTTGAAGTCATGAACTGTGCCGGTGACTCTACCATGTTTATTTAACATGCTTAAGTTTAAATCTACACTTAAGTGTTCCGCTGCATTCGAGCCACAATGCCCAGTTTACATAAATTATGTGAACAAGATTTTGCCTGAGGTATTTAGAGATTTTAATACATTATACTTACATTCTAGATCTGGTATAAAGTTAAATCAATAAATAGTTCTTTCTTTGGTTAAATTAAAAGGCATAAATCCAAATCCTTTGGACTGAGCAGACTTTGAAATTGTTAAATAAGTCTTCAATCCCAAGGTTTTAGCCCTTCAGGTAATGTGAGCCAGGCTAACCATCTTCTGGGTCTACAGTCAAAGAATAAAGATTAAAATACTGCTGCAGCCCCACAGATGCATTACACAGTCACCACTCAGGAGATCTAAACAGAAACCAACTCAAACATAGCCAAAATCCCAGCAGAGTCAATGCAGTGAAGTGCTACGGGGCAAATGTAGTTAATAGCTCCACATAGCACGATTTCCTCTCCGTGTGAGTACATTCAGCATCACTATCAACATGGTAATTATTGCTTAATGCTGTGCTGCAAAGCAGGGAAAACAAATCTCTGGAAATGGAAGTGCAAGAAGACCGAAGGCATTCTAGGGTTTTCTCAAGGTTCTAAGGGCCCTACATGCCCTCAAAATATACAATGGCCTGCAGGGCAACTAAATAAATTTTAAAAGCATGAAAAAGCTTTATGCTGGTGTACACACAGGACCCCAGACTGAGAGTTTTTTATGAGATTATATTAATTGGTTGTGCTATGTCATTTCCCAAGCACCAACTAAAAAACAGGGATTCTAGTCAGCACTGAAAATGGAAAGTAAAAATATATTCTTCATGTCCCCAGAAGCTTAGAGTGCAGTAACTGAAGGGAACTGCCTAGGTCTGATCTGAGGTTGAACTCTGAGTGAACAAAACCTGTAGGTTTCCCACTGGGATTAAGGTTACCCCATGGAGCTTTGTGGCACTCAACCAAGTAGGAGAAAGTGCTGAGGAATGAGTAAAACACGCCTTTTACTTGAAATTTGCCATTGCCATGAGAAAAGGAGTTAGTTCAGCCATTTCAGGACATCTGACTAGATCACTAGTGTTCCCTTTCCAGGTTGAGGACTGGACAAGTAACTTGCTATTTCAGCCCTTCTGGAAATGCAGGAGTGTGTAGTAAGGGATGGAGCAAATAGGGAACACAAAAGACAGAAGGACAAGGAAGACAAATCCTAGACCAGGATACGAAGTCACGTGAAATGGCACTGAGATGGGGATATTGAGTGCCCAGAGGAGAACACGACTACCTTGTGCAGTCCTGGTATTTAAAAGACCTCACAGCTATTTTGGATTTGCCCTTCACAACTCAAAGAGATAAGGGGAATGAATAGGAAAGAACAAAGCAGGATAAGTAACATAAGAGCAGAAAACAAATACCACAGCTTCTTTCTTTTAGCTATCTTAGGAGAGTATAAACTAAGTGGAAAGAAAAGGGAAGGTTAGATTTGAGGCAAAGAAAGGGCAAGCCAGATGAAGGACAAGTGTGGAGTAAAGGTGAGATGAAGAGTCTGACTTGGAAATGGGAAGAGCCATGAAGCAAAAGGCCAACCTGAACAGCTACAAAAGTCCAGTGAAAACTTCAGAAAGGTCACTGACTTTCCAAAGGTTTCCCTGAGTGGCTACAAGATGAAAGGGTGAAGCTTGGGACCTGTGCATGAAAGCATTTTGCATAGACTAGCTTTGCCACACATAATTAATTTACTGCCATTTCTTTCAGGAAGTTTTTTTCTTAATAAAATAGATCATAACATTTTTTTTCAGATGATTTCTTACCTCAATGGACTTTTTGTGCTCAAAGCTTTTTTGGTGGAGTGCTTTTTCCAAGTTTTTTAAAATTGGAGATTGGTAGTTATAAAATATGAGCTGCAAAATGGACTTAAGATTTGAATCCTTCTTCACAATTTAAGATTTTTTACTTATAGTTAGATAAAGAGCAGTTAAAGCAAATCTTTCTAGAAATTATTTTACTTTATCAAATAGTGTTCTTTCTGTAATTTAAGAAACAGCCAGATTATGCATTTAGTAACCTTGCATGACAATAGCTGCAAACAATGATGTTATTGAGTTTGTTTTTTTCAAAAACTATATTTTGCTGCCAACTTAAACCAAAGTATTTCTTGGTTTTACCATGAGCCCTTGTATATATCCTACAGACAGACAGCAACATTCAACAGTAACATCATTTCACCTATCCTTCCTACTCTGTGATTCCCACAGGCCAGGTTATCTCCCAGAACTCCCTTTAAATTGTAACAAACAAATTTTCCTTAAAACTGACAGTATAGAATAGTCCCCTGTAATTTTTCTTGGTATTTATATAATCTCCCTGGTAGCACACTGTGCTATTATATGCTATAAATCATATTTTATTTTTGAAAGAACTGCTGGTGGTGTTATTTTTAGGTCCAACTCTACTTCTGCTGATATCCAATCCAGCTAAGAAAATAGCTGTAGGATCATTTAAAATTTCACATACAGTGTTGGGATGACATCCATATTGAATGTTTTGGGAACAGCAGTACTATAGGAGTAAAAAATACACCAGTGACTAAAGAGAATGTGTCCTGAACATATACATAGCTGCGCTTTTACACTACTGAGAAATGAGAAAGGAGATTTACTTTTCCTAAGCACATTTCTGTGGCCTTTTTCAGGCCAAGTAAATTGCCACAAATTACATTTACATGACATTTCAACCTAGTTACAGTCAAATCCATTGGAAAATACAGTATCTGACACCAACAGGATTTCAAAGGTACCTTACATCACACAGAAGCCTGTAACATCTATTTTTTTCAAAGACCAAGAGTATACTTTTCTTTTACAGAGTTGTTATTACATAACCTAGAGTTGAATGCAGAAATGGGAAATTTAACCTTAGAAAAACTGCCTATTTTCTTTGCTTCATGCTTTAAAACGTTCATAACTGAGCAGTTAAAAATGGACCAGTAGAAAAAGGTAGAAGTGATCAAGTATTTTTACCAGAGTACGAAGTCATTTAGTCAGTAAATAAAGGAAATTTGATCAACGAAGTGGCAATGTGACATCTGGTGTGCAGTTCCACAGTCTTAGGGCATCATTCTGCTCTCTCTGGTACCAGCATGATTCAGGAGTAACTCATGTAAATTAAAAGCACACCCCAAAGTGGTGTGGAGTCAGGAGGAAGCCTTCTCTGTTCCAGTCCGTGTCTTTCGGTGTTCCATACCTGACTTAAGAGATCGGCTCATTTACAGAGCCCTACATTAGACATATTGCCTTCTTGTTTTAAAATACGTGTGTTTAATATTTAATTTAACAGAATTCCATATTCCAGTCTCTGTGTACTGTGCAAGTCCCTTTGAGGCTCGTGGTTTGTATGTGCAGTCACAACTCTCCTCAAGTGTAATTTGGAAGCACCATTGCCTAATGGAGTGAAAGGAAGTATCTGGCTCTGATTAATCCTGGTTCTCTTTGGAGTGAGTAATGAAAATAATGCCCAGCCAGTGTCAATTTGTAAAGTAGGCTGTAGGAGTTGAGCCACGCTGTCCAAAACTCATTTAATTTATTATGTGTGTCCGTGGAATACTGGTGGAGGTACAGGTCTCATCAATTGTCCACACACTTCAAGCACACACAGGCAATTTAAACTACCAACATCAAATGACAGCACACTCCAAAATTTTGCCAACTCTAGAAAATTGGTTATAATGCTACACACATAGCTATTGCATGTGAGACTGAATAAGTATCATAAAACAGGTATTGTAAATGCAAAATGTGCCTGTGCTTAATATTTTCACAGAAATACAAAAATTATTTTTAACTGCATTGTGCAGTGAAATACTGCATAGTATTTGCTGGGAGGAAAGACACATCAATAATATGCAGAAAAGTATTTAAATTTAAAAAATTTAAATTACAAAATTTTAAAAAGCGTTCACAGATTTTGAACTTCTGATCTGTTGGGGCAAACCAGAGAAAATCTGAAGTTACCCAAGGCAATAACAGCAGAATGAAAATAGCAGTTTAAATGGTACCTGGGTGGCCATATCAGCTCACTTGCAGGAGAGACTATTTTCAAGAGCATTTGGCACATCTAGAATGTGGGATAGCTCTCTGAAGTAAAGAATATAAACATTAAAAGGTCAGAAATAGTACAACTAAGTTATCCATTTAAATGGGAATGGGAAACTTCACCATTTGGCTCTGTACCATTTTGTCATTCTGCATCCTAATGACAATTACATGTCCCATACTGATATTTCACTTTCAATTTTCGTAGAATTAGTGATAGCATTTCAGGAGTTAACAGAGGCAGAGTACTTTCTTTAGAGAAGATATGAAATTAGATTAGAAATTAGATTGCCTTGAAAACATTATATGCAGCAAAATGTGCACTCAGAAAGCCTCCAGGAGTAATCCTCTGGGCATGGCTTCTTGTGACTTGAGTTTTACTTTTCCACCACAAAGAGAAAAAAAAAAACAAAACAGGTCCAAAGATCTGTGGTGAGATTCTGCCATCTCTGAGAGACACAGCTCAAAACAACAGAATCCAGGAGAAGTTAAATTGTTTCAAACACTTCCCCAGCCTCACAATCACAGACTGCAGCAGGGGGCTGTGAAATTCCCCTGGAATGAACCCGAGGGGACCAGCAGCTGCATGGCAGCTGGACAGATGTGCTGCAGCCTTCCCCTTCCATGGCATCCCTCCTCAGCCCCGTGCCCACCTGAGGACTGGAGATTTGTCCTCAGAAGGCATCTCTAAACTACCTTTCACCATCAGCTGCCAGGGCATCGTCCCTTGGCCAGGAATAGAGCTTCTGAGGGCCTCTTTATGCCAATCTGATTCCTCTTATCTTACATAAGGGGCCAGGGCAGGGACAGAGCTCGCTTTCTTAGCTCTAAATCTATCCTATATGGCACGCAATTCTCCAAAGTACAGCCAGCTTCTGCTTTTATGAAGCACTGTGCAGTGAAGAATGAAGGATCCTGTTTTTCACC
The DNA here is from genome assembly GCA_013397375.1 of Toxostoma redivivum. Lineage (NCBI taxonomy): Eukaryota > Metazoa > Chordata > Aves > Passeriformes > Mimidae > Toxostoma > Toxostoma redivivum. The sequence continues at coordinate 2,705,014 of VXBI01001671.1, forward strand.
ATTTAAAGATGTATGATAGCAACAAAGCTCTATGTTAAAATATTTAACTCGCAGAGAACTTATGGAAATTGTCTATTCAAGCTCAGCAAAGACATTAAATTACCAAGCTGTTCTAGGACAGTTGTGTGTGGAGAAAAGCCAGAAATGCTCTGAGATTGTAATGTTGCTCACAAAGATTACAGCATGAGCCTGATTCAGAAGCTTTTTTATACAGCTTGGTGAGCTGCAAAATGTTACCATATCAATTTCTGCAAAACATACTGTGTGTGTACATATAGATATAAAAGCAGGACTTATACACAGCACATTTCCTGCCACATTTTGAGTGGCATCTGTTTGTTTAGTGTGCTGAAATATGAAAAATAATATTTAGCAACTACTGGTAACACAATGTTAACAAGATTTAAGAGTATAGCTTTGTCTGTCAAAATGCAGATAAAAGACAAATCCTCCTATCTCTGTGTTTTAATCAGTCAGATCAGAGGTTTGATGAATATGCAAATGTGACTGTTTATACACTAGTTTCAGAGTGAAAGGAAACAAATTCAGTTTCATTATAGAATTGACAGCTCTGTCCTCTAAGATTAAGAATTAAAGCCCTACACACATTAAGATGATAGTGCTCTTTCTGCCCAGCCTCTGCAGATTTTACTTTTCTATTTTTTAATATCCCTTCCCCTTATAGTTATTTGTCCCCTTAATTGGAATGATTAATAATTAATGCCAGTTCGTGGATATGCAATAGTCATTTTTAGAATAAGAACTGTACTTAACCTACAAAAAGGGTTAAAAAATTATGTCTTTTATCAATTCTGTTTTTACTCTTGTTTGTAAGTTAATTCTTTCCTCCAAGTTTTATGCCACCATAGGAATCTCAATGGCCTGCTTCAATGATGGAAGCCTTTTATTTGTTTCAGTGCAGGGTATACATATGATTTCATTTTGATGTTCACAATATATGCTGGGTTTCTTTTCAAAGCCCCTGCTGCTCGAATCAGCAGCCTTCACAGTTTTCTGATTCTGAAACACACACTGCAAGTTTAGACCAAATCAAATCTCGGAGAAAAGATTAACAGTGTGGTACAAGTGCATTATAAAGTCTGAGAAAGAAAAAGTTTTTTGAAAAAGAGATTTGAGCTATTATTTTTTAATCTGGTGATTTCTGAGTTGACATGGGAGTGGCTGAGTCATGCTTGCCAAATCCCCTGGACAGGCAACATTTCAGAGGAAGATTATAGCAAAGTGAGCAGAAGTTCAGCCTTACCATTAACCCTCCTTCCTGCTCCAGAAGAACTATGACACTTCATTTTATGTGGCCATTAGGATCCGTACAGAGACCACTAAATCCCTTCTAATTGCAAATCACCAAAGCACGAATTTTTAAGAGAAAATAAAATAGCTAGTTTGTGAATGTTTTGCATTATTTTATCAAGAGAAGTTATCTTCTGGGTTCAAAATCCCATATTTCTTTCTGAACAGTAAAGCTCTTCCAGAAAGACAAATGGTCAGAGTACTCTAAAAATCACATTTCTTCAATAAAGCTGTTTCAGTTTCATCTTTTAATGTCTTTGGAGGTGAACTGATCCTACATAGGAATCTAGCATTGCCTTGACTATTGCAAAGGAAATATTTTATGTGAAATTAAATTAGCATTTGTCTATATTTCACCATGCAAGTACACCTCCTCCTGTGTCATTGATAGCAAGAAAACAAATATGTGTTTGTGGGTACTTCAGCAAGGATGATGAATGATACTCTGGGAGCATTTAAGGGTAGGCATCCATAATGAATCCTGCTGGCAAGCATGCCTGGTACTTACCACGCTGAGCCCCAGCAGCTCCCTGCAGAAGTAGTCCATGCTCCTCCTCTGGAGGTTGTCCAGGTAGTGCTGCAGGCGAGTGTAGGTGTAGGGGTAGCAGTAGGCAAACTGGTAAGTGTCGTCCTCTCGGTCAAAGCAGAAAGCAAAGGACATGACATAGTTCTTCCTGTGGTCTGGGCAGCGGTAGTAGTACACATTTTTGGAGGGGATTCTCTGCCTGAAAAACAAAAACATGTATGGATATGTATTAATTGATTCATTCCTACATGGACATAAGAAATCTGAACCAAAAGGGCTGTGTGAGATTCAGGTTTCCTCCAAAGTGAAGGAAGTGGAAGAGCTTGAACAGTTCAGGAGGTGGCAAGGAGATCCCAGAGCCTGTGTTTGGGAGCATTTGTGCACACCAGGGCTGTGACAGCTCTGGGGCCACTGTCACCACAGGGACAGCAGCTCTGCCCAAGCTGGCGGAGTCACCACAGCATCATACAACCAGGGAAACCCATTCCCACAGAGTGAAAAGGATGTACAGGGTGTCCAAATATCCTCTTCTTCACTGTCAGGCTGCTTCAACCTCCCAGTACTCATAGCTCAAACACAGGCTCCAGCCAAACCTACACCCTTTCTTACAGTTCAATTCACCAGCACAGAGAGAAGGCACCACTAATGAAGGAATGTCAGTATAAGGCAACACTGACAAAACAATTACTGAAATTCAGAACATCTATACACACACACACACACATATATGTATGTATATCCTTAATGGCCAGGATACATATTGACATTTAGCCAATAAATGGAACAAAAGATAAATTCTTGAGGTTAAAAAACTAACAATCTAAAAATCATACAAAAACCTTCAGGTATGGAAAATAACCATGTCTTAAAATAGAAAGCTAAGGAGAAAACAGTATTTGTTCCCATTCCAAATTGGCCTGCTGCCCTCCTCGACACTTCTGGTTTATATGACAAGATAGAAATGAATATACATGGTGGTAAATAATTATAATAAAGACATTTATGTCATTTTTATCAAGGTGGTATCTCTTTGAGGAATAACAAATATCTGCCTGCAATCTCTCACACAACTCCAATTATTTTCTTACTTTTCAAGAGAAATAAGTAATATTTCAGAGGTGGGGCAAAAACTTGTTCTATGAATGAGAAATGCTCACTCTTTCTGTTTGTATGCTTTGTTCATTTCTTAGGTGGAATTTCCAGCTTCATTCAGACAGGAATAGTCTCCAATCATGCCATGCACTTGTAATTTGATGTAACTTACCAGTCGTGTTTGGCAACAAAATGCTATGGTCCTGCAGACTCTACCTGATTCAATTACACAACTTTATAAACAGGTCTCATCTAATGATTGAAGCAGATCTCAGCTAAACTGGGATCACGGTGAGGGAAAAACATAACAAGATTTACAGACATAGCACCAGTAATGCATCTCTTTGTAATCATTCCGAGAAGCTGGTCTGCTGCAGAGCCTCAGTTTTGGCCTCTCATTGCTAATATGGACTAGAGGACAAAACCCTCTCATTATACACAGGTACATGTTTGCCAATTAGCAGCAGTTAACGAGTCTGACCAGCAAGACTCAGGATGTACAAAAAAAACAGAAAGGGATTGAGATCTTCTTGAGAAAGGAAAATAAAGAACCGGTGATGCAGTTAATTACACTCAGAAAAAGAATTTATCTACCCTTTTAAATGCCCTGCTTCTTGAACATTCAGGGCCTCAATAACATCACCATCATGACTGAACATGAGCCAGCTGTGCCCAGGTGGGCAGGAAGGCCAATGGCACCTGGCTTGTGCCAGCAATGGTGTGGCAGCAGGGCCAGGGCAGTGACTGTCCCCTGTACCGGCACTGTGAGGCCACACCTCGAATTTAGATTGGATATTAGGAAATATTTCTTCAATGAAAGGGTTGTCAAACATTGGAAGAGGCTGTCCAGGCATGAGGTGGAGTCACCATTCCCAAAGGTATTTAATGGATATGTGGATGTGGCACTTGGGATGTGTTTTAGGGGCAGCATTGGCAGTGCCAGCATAAGAGTTGGACTCAATGATATTAAAGGATTTTTCCAACTTAATGAAATCTATTATTTGATGATTCTTTTTGCTAAATAAGACACTTGCTTATCACTAAGATCTGGAAATTATATTTAACATATGAATATAAAAGACAGGAAAACAAACCTTTTAATTTTTTTTTAAAGTATCAGTAGGGAAAAAATGCCACCAGCCATCTGCATGCAGCACTCTTACCTAATGGTTTTCTTCAGTATCTTAACATATTTCTATCATTCACCCTCACTCTGGAGTGCTATAGGACATCCCTCATTTGATCTCAAATCAAGCAGATGATATGGCAGTGGGTAAATGTATTCCAGCTCCCAGTCCTCAAACCATAATGCAAGTTTAAACAGTATGTTGCTGAGTTGTTGAACTTTATTTGTTTCCAAATTAGCATGGGAAAAATAATAAAGGACAAGCTTCACTTTGTGCTATAAAAAATTCATGTAAAACGAGACCAATAGGAGGAAATTCAGGATTTTAGAAAGGCTAATGCTAATTGAAATTCATCTGCTGATAGTTAGTGTTTAAATGACACATAGTTCTCCTTGGTTCAATAACTTTCTACTTTTAAGCAAGTTGAAGACAACTTTGTTAATGTATTAAAGGCACTTTTGATATTTCATTCCCTTTCCCCTTCATTATAAAAGCTAAGCATCTGTTTTATTATCCACTTTGACACATCACTTTATGGCTGCATTTGGCTATTATGGCTAATCTTGATGTCTAGGACATCTGGTATTGACATTTCACTATCTGGTGTCTGACACAACAGCAGAAACCATCCTCAGTTCCTAGGTTTAAATTCACCCTCCCAGGGCAAAAAGTGCCCAAACTCTTAATTCAAACCATATCTTCCAAAAATAATTATAATAGTACTCCTGTCAGTGCTAATCTATTTTTATCTCTCCTAGCACTTTGTCACTGCTAATCTATTTGTGAGTCATATAGAGAAAGAGAGTTAGCGTTTAGATACCAACAACACATCTTTACACACAGGAGCTTAATCAGATTGAGATCTTATCAGGGAATTAAAGAAGAAAAGAGAAAAGGGAGAGAAAAGGAAAGAAAAGGGACAAAGTGCAAGATATCACCAACTGAGTTTTTGATAACAAAAAGACATTGCTCAGTTCTTGAATTAACCTCTGTGTCCTAGACACACTATTGTTTACTCTTTCCCTTTTTTGTTCTATGCCTTCTGGAAAAGGACACCCACACACTGTGGCAGCAGCTGCTCCTATTAATTTAAAGCTATTACAAAAATTAAAATTAAACCCAATTACTTTGGCTGGTTTATAGCTGGGGAACGGCTTAGTCTGATTGTTCCCTCTGGTTATGGACAAAAACAATATTCCTACCTACAGGCAGCTGCCAGTGGAATACTAATGCATCTAGGGCCTGGCAGGAACAGATTCAGAATGCAGTCTAACTGCATTTCTTACTAAAAAAAAATATCTTATCATGGATCTGCAGAAATGCACCAACTTCTTACGCTGTGAGTCACAATGAAGCTGATTTGTAGTTAGAGACAGGAAGGCAAAATGATGGTGGAAACCTCAATGCTGTGATTTGTCCCTTTGCATTTCCAGGCAGCTCACACTCAGCAGTGCATCCTGCTAATTGATACACAACTGCCCGGATATGCCCAGATCGCTGAGCTCCTGAATTTAAAGGAGAATTTACCACCCCCAGTCCAAGTACAGCCACAGAGAATAACATGCAAACAACTCATTTCCAGTCTGTTTTCTAGATATACTTAAAGAAACAAAGTTTGACACATTCACTTTGACACAAATTCAGTCTTAAAGATAAACACAAAACTCTTTCTGTCCAGGGAAGAAAGAAGCACAGAAATGGGGAGTTTCTCTCTATTTGATGCTCATAGTCCAGTGCCAAAAGCTTGAGCCTTTGAGTGTCCTCTCCTCCTATCTGACAAGGCAGCACTCTCAAGCCAGTGGATTTGCTGCTCCAAGTGTGAGTGTGCATGTGTTTGCCTGTTCTGTCTCCTTGCAGTCTGGAGTCAGGACATTTGCTCTGTTTTTGTACTGTGCCATAGGATCAAATTTGTCAGTGTACAAAATATAAAAATTCAAATTGTAGTCCTTATCCAGTATTAAATATCTGATGACTTTAGAGGTCCCATGATTTTAGTCTTTGGCACTACAAGAGGCAGTAAGGGGTATAATACAGAACTTTAAAAACTTTATCCTAACTATACTTATAATTAGAACATAATTTTAACTTCAACTCTAAGAATTTTCACTTTAAAATCAAACTTTGTTATCACTCCTAATTCTCTTCCTTCCTTCCTTCCTTTCTTCTTTGCTTGCNCCTTCCTTCCTTCCTTCCTTCCTTCCTTCCTTTTCTTTCTTTCTTTTCTTCCTTCCTTCCTTTCCTCCTTCCTTTCTTCCTTTCTTTCTCTGCTATTTTCTGCTTATTTACATTTGAAAATAGGGAGTTAATCAACGCTTTGGAGGACAAACACTGGGGGCACTGGTGGTATTGCTCTGTGGCATCTAAGTTTTAAACATCCAAGGGTGCTAATCAAATCCTCTTGTGCTACTACAGCACAAGTAATTACAAAATAACAATTTTTGGAAGGCTTTCCTCTCCCAATTGCATGACCAGAGCAGGGAGCTCTGGCCCAGCCAAATTCCCAATGACTTTAATGAGCAGCATAAATAGTCTTTGGACTGCTTTTAATATGGCACTCACAAAGTAATTATTCAGTTCCTTGCCTCCACAGGATCGGGTTAGACATACCACAGTCAGTAGACTTCAAAGTAAAATGATGATCCTTGGAGCAAAAACAAAAAACTGCAGGTGCTGTGAGAAATCGATGGCCAAAAGAAAAATTATGGGATCTGCCTTGTAGAGAAATGCTCAAGTTGTGGTGCAGTGTTAGCTGTGGTGACACACTGTGGTGAGCATTTTCAATTGCCATCACTTTGCACAGGTAGGGATAATACTTCACCAATTTTCAAATTTCCAAGCCTGCCTATAGAACTCAAAGGGGTGGGCCTGAGTCACAGTCCCAGACAAAATTAAGCCTACTGACCCAAAACCTGACTCTGATTTAACTTTGAAAAATAACCTCCAGGTATTTGCTGACATTGCCCTAAATACTAGATTTGGCTACTCTTTCTGAGTGCTTAAATTTTAGTCCTAAAGCTGGATGCCCACAGTTATTAACTGCAAGAAATCCAACAAGCTCTGGACAAAATCTAAGGATGTAAATCATATGCTGCAACTCCTCTTCTGGGAGGCAACCTTTTCCCTCTGAAGGCCTTCCTGACTACTTTCTATGTAGCATAAGCCATTATTTTTCTTCTTGCTTATTCTTGTTGACAAGTGGAGCTGACCATCTACAAAATTCTTAGCTTACTTGTGACAAAATAAGTTTGTAGGGTTTTATTTCTTGCACATAATTTTATATTTGATTCACAGAGCATGGAGTGACAGTGAATATGTCAGATGGTGTTAAATATTTTTTGAAGACAACTGAATGGGTTTTGGCACAGCTAACTCAGTTTCAGACACTGCAAAATAAGTCCTGCTTTTATTCTTCCTACTGTGTATTACTATGTTCCTCAAATATTTTCATAACTTAAGAACTCAAGGTTTCCCACCTCTAACAGTACCTGGTTTCTTCTTCTTAAATATAAAAATCAAAATATTATGTAATTCAATTTCATAAAAATCAGAAACTCTACACATTAAACATGCAGCTTTCATTTTTAAATTGAAATAATTAAGCAACTTCTATCAAAACTGTGCAGGAATCCAAATAATGAACCCTACAAAAACTGCTTGTAAAGTCTCTTCATTCTTTACAACCTCAAGGAGAAAACACAGCATTTTTAACAATATTTTCCCCCTAAAATTCCATTAATTCATTAAGTCTTTTTTTTGTTTGGTTGGTTGTTTTTTTTTTTTTTTTTTGAGAGAGAGAGCTAGCATGTAATGTTTATAATAAACATGGTATTGGGTAACTTTATCAGTGCTAGTCTTTTTTTTTTTTTTATGAGACCAGCACATCAGATGAATCAGTCTCATTAGCTGATGCTAAGATAACAGAATATCCTGAATACACATTGCTCCTTTTTTACTACTTGAAAGCCAAAACCTTGAATTAGATTTTTGTGAGCAAATGCTAATGAGAATTACTTCCCAGATTCTATACTTTGGATGCATTCAGAAGGAACTTGCTAAGAAAGGTTTTTATCTGAACTATGTCTTGAACACAGTGCAGTGTTCTGACAAGGAAAACTCTGTAGTGAAGAGAAACAATAAACAAAATCATAGCAGTGGGAAATGTCCTTGGTCCTCTGTTTGCAGAATACCTTACACAAACGTGGTCCAACAGGCCAGTCTTGTAGGTCTGTTATATAATAATACAAAAACAAAAACATAAAGAAACCTTTTCTACATAAAACCAGAGGGAATCAGTGGAATTCATTGCTCTTAAGAGTGACAAGAATTGGTGAGGAAAGGGTGTACCATGTGGGAAGCATGGGGAAAAAGCAGGGAAGGGTCATGATTGTGAGATATGAAGCAATGCTGAAAACCTATCCTCAGGTTCTGCTGGCAGAAATGAAGTCACCTTCCTTCAGTTTTCCAGAATTAGGAGAATGAAAGGGAGGGCTGATAAAGTATAAACTGGCAAGAAATAAAATTTTAAGTGACTAAATTAATTTTAAGCAACTTCATATGAGATAGCTGCATTTCAGGGATTGAATGTTTCCCTAAGTGTTGGTTTCAGCTTCTTCAAACCCCAATTTGATTTTGTGAGAGGAGGTTTCATTCAATGCCTTCTACTACTCTTCACTTGTCCATCTCCCCTAAACATGAAATTTGTCTACAAAAGTCAAAATTTGTCATTCTTTTGACAAAACACTTTAATATGTCTGAGAGCAGCTGTCAGGTGATAGCAAAATCCAAAATCTTCTGCCAGCAGCAGGTACAAGTGGGATTTCCAGTGGACAAGCAACCAATTCCCCTTCTTCACCCCTCCTGCCTACCCTCAGAGCCAAAGCTATACTCCCACCTCCATCTTTTGTTTATTCTGTCCAGTTGCTAAATCTTAAACTGCAGTGACTTTCCTCTGAAGCAGCAGCTCCAATACTGCAATTATTCTACAGAAACTCTCTTTTAAACTGCAGGGATAATGAATGGTGCTGATTTTTTCTTCTGTTGAAATATGATTTGCCTACTGACCACAGGTATTTCTGCCATGGATTGTTTCGATGGAAATATCTCTATGCAGTTTGTAAATTACAAAAAAGAAAGAGAAGGAGAGAAGCCAACTTTCCACAAAAATACTAGTTAGCCATACAGGTGTTGTGGTTCTCTGAAGATATCATGAGTGCATGAGAAGGATGCAGGGGCTGACATTTATGTCATGAAATGCAGCTACCATGAGAAAAAAAAAACCCACAGATTTAAAAAAAAATTTAAAATACTTTTATTGGCAAATGAGAATTTGTGATAAGAATCACTGAGTAAAGTAAGGAACAAGGGAAATAAAGTGACACACCACTGTAGTTCCAAAGTTTGCAATGTAGAAAAGAAAAACAAAAGGATTTTGAAGAAACTGAGAAAGAGGAGCCACAAATGCTGTAAATAAGTGGAAAAATTTAAAAGAATAAAGTCAGCATAAATAATGTGGAACCAGAAAAAGGTGTGGACAAGAAATGTTCCACCTCAGCAGAACGCCTGTCCTGGCTTTGACCTATAGCAGACTCTGGCCATAAAATAACAACACTCCTGACAACTTCAGGAGACAGTTTGAATATACTGACATCAGGGAGAAAATAAGCAAATAGATTCCAGAAGAATGTGTATCATTGACTACATTGGAAAAGAAGGTAGGTCAGGAGATAGAGAGAAGGGGATGGGATTGACACACCATGAGTACACCAGCCTCAAATTGGCCAGGAACAAGGTAATAGAATGACTTAAAATAAATGCCCTTTTAGGCCTTTCCTTTGTCTACTACCTCTAGAAAGAAAAATTATACTTGAGAGAATCATGACCTGGACAAATTTTAAGAAAGGCTGCTTGGTGAGAAGTAGTTAATTCTTACTAAGAATCTTTTTGTAACACATTTATTTCAATGCTTCTTTTTTTTTTTTTTTACAGAAAATTAATACAATTCCAAAGAATTTCACTGAACAATTTACCCATTAGCATAATAATTTAACATCTTCATGACCAAATTCAGCATTTTACTCCATAATTCTTTCCTGTCTCCACTATAATCCAACATACAATCCCTCCAGATTATGTTGACTGGAAGACACATACAGGATGAAACAGGCTGTGAAACTGAGTCCTTCTGATGTTTGGAGCATGTGTTGGCCTGGGAATGAGGGACCAACCTCAATCCCAAATTCAAGTCCCTGAACTGCACTACCAGTAGACCACTGGGTCAGCTCTAATAGCCTCTTAGCCTCAATTACCTAATTAGCCTTTTCTTCAGTCTCCTCTTCTCCCTTTCCCATCTGTTCATCTATTCCCACCACTCCCTGTTCTTCTGCAAGAATAATTTTTTAAATCTATGTTAACTTCATTTAGGTTAGTCTCAGGTGACTTCTCTATGCAAGAATAATTTATAAGTCTCATAAGAGCCCCAAGTTGAAGAAGCTTTTCAGTAACATATGAATTCTGAAATCCATGTTTAAAATGTTGATGATTTCAACAGTCTAAATACAAAGTTGAGATTTTTAATTTAAGTCATTTAGATGTGAATTTTAAGTAACTACCAAAGGAAGGAGAACAGATAGAAAAGAGGTTTTTGCCAATTGTAGCTTGGTTGACACTGAACTGCCCTTAGCAAGATCTCAAACTCTCTGGAAGCCTTTGCCTTCCCAAAGTATATTATTCCTGATAAAGATCAGAGTATCTCTGATAGCAGATGATGTATGAGCAGGATAAAGACAAAAGAAAACAGGAAATTGTCATCACAGATCAGACTTTGTTAGCTGGGGAAAGTTCCCCATAATATTTTGCTTTATCCTCTCATCTGTCTACACACAATGAAGACCGAGCTCAGTAATTCATTTTTAATGCCCCATTTCTTACGCCTTCTAGCACCTTGTTCATTTTTTCTACCATAACAGCATCTTAAATGACTTCTGCTGTGGAACTGCCAACAGCAACATTCGGGGTTTTTTCCCTTCAGTCTGAGGATAACGTTTTTGTGTGGTTTCCTCCACAGACCTACTTCTCATTTATCAGGAATGAACCTTCTTGCTAGATCACACAAAAGTTTGCAACAGTGTGCTACAGGCTTAAATTACTAAAGTAATTACACATCGTTTGTAAATGTTACCACCTAATCCTTCACCTCTCCCTCCCAAGATCATTAATAAAGATATTTAGCATGTGACCTGATAGCTAACTTTAAGAAACACAGATGCTGGGCTTTTACTGGGATGAAAACTGACCACTTAGCCCTCTGCCTTTTTGTTTCCTTGTCGCGTTTTGATCTATGGAGATACTTGCCCTGTCACCATATGTGACTACTTAGCCTTTGCAGCACTGTCTTGTGACAGACTTTGTCACATGCTTTTAAAAAGTCAAAATACATTATGTCAGGCAGCTTGTCTCATAAGCCTGGGAGCTGAAACCCAAAGGTGAGGAAACATTCCCAGGAATTCCCAGGGGGAAAGTGCACCTTGGCATCCAATGCAATTGAAGGGAAATAAACTGGAAAGATTGGTGAGAAAGCCAGAAACACCTTCCTTTGGCACATATTGCAACTATACATTTAAGTGAAATTATAGTTCCTTTTCTGTTACAAAGGGAGTTACACAAGGAGAAAATGTGGAAAAGCCCGTCAACCAACTGTCCAAGTGAGTCAATCCAGGAAGACTATATAGCAACAAAATACAAAGGTTAGACCTTAGGGGGGAAAAAAGATAAAATAGGGGGATAAAAAGGAGACTTAAAGCCTTCTGCAAGACATGTGAGTGCCAGAAGCTATTTAAGCCTGTCCTAAGAGCTGAGAGCCTGTGCCTGGTTCTCAGCACTGTGCTTAATTTTCCAAAGATTGAAACAACAAAAGGAGACAGCAGAGGGGTGAGATGGGAGCTGATGGGAGCAGAGCACCATGGACAGCAGAGCACCCAGAGCTGTGGCCAGCAGGAGCACTGCGTGTGGCCTGCCAGGAAATGTTTGGCTGGGGAGTGAAGAGCAGCCAACAAAACAACCTAGTGGCCTCACTAGATGAAAATATGGGTGCAGTTATACCTCAGGAACTGGTTATTGCTACTGTGAACATCCAACCTGCCAGAGTTCTCTTTGATCCTTTTCAGGAAAACGTTTATTTTACCACCCAATTCCTGTTTGTGAGTGAGGGAAGTTCTCTGTCTGAGCACCAGTGAGTTCAGGACTGGTTTCTGGGAAAGGGATGATGCCAGCATGTCAGCAGATGACCCCCTTAAATTCAGACATGGCCTTTGTTGCTGTCAATCAAGTCCAGGGGAAAAGGGTTATCTAACTCTTTTTTATTCCTGTCTCTTTCCTGTGTGGCTGTGACAGGGCACTGGCAGAGGAGGGATGCTGGACTAGAGGGAATTTTGGTCTGATCCAGGATGATCATTCTAATTCCTTTTTATGGGCACAATTCACAGAGTTCTAAGCAATGTAGTGAAACATGGTTTTCCTTTGCTGAACCTGTTCTCATTAGAGTCTCTCACATCACGATCTTCCAGGTGTTTTATTATTCCCTTTTAAATTCCTGTTTCAACCATTTGCAATGTGCAGATGCAATGCTTACTGGTCTAAATATAGGATGAACCCCAGATACTTGCCAACCCTCTGGAAAAGAGTTTGGTTTAATGAGAGTGCATATCTTTGTTAGCAGTTCAGCTAATTCATTCCTAATCTTCCTCAGAATTATTTTATACATAAATCATGTGGGACTGATGATTTACTACTTTTTAATTAATCAATTTGCTCCATCTTCTCAATCTCTGATAGTGCCTCATCTTTATTCCCAGAGAAGAGCAGGTCTAAGATACATACCTCCTTGTTTGCTATGAAGACTGATTTATGCTGTAGAACCTGATTTCTTTGCATGAAAACACATAATTTTAAAACATATACAAGACATGACGATGTGAGAGCAAAATAATTTAAATTCAGCATCACAAAGTTTTCTATTTCTTCCCCAGGCTACACATCTTGCACGTACACAAATTTTATTCTCCATGCTCCTCCATAAACTCCTTCAAATTCCTTCCTTTCACCTCCCTCCATTGAAAAACTACTTTATACCATCCTCCTACTCTAGTGAGTGTTGCAGAGTACCCATCTCCAAGGGTGCTTGCATTTCTCTAGTACAAGGAGAGGCTGTAGGTCTCCCATTTATCCCCTGTGCCAGCATGTGGCCTGTTAGCAATAGCAATACTGCATTTTCAGGGCTAAACCTGCATTGAGCTGGGCAGCCCTGCTTTTTGTGTCCTTTAGTTATCTCTTCTGGAGGCAGCACTCAGAGCTATTGCATTAAACACACAGCAGAGAAAGAAAAAAAAGAAAATAAAAAGAAGCCTGTAAGGAAAACCTCAGTTTTCCCAGTCAGGAGGGAACAATAAACATGGCAAGCCCTTTTCTTGAAAGATGAAAATGAATGAAACAGGACTTCAATATTCTGGCTCACAGACCAAGAGCTACTGCTTTGCAAACACCCTGGGCATCCCAACTCCAACACATGCTGACCTCAATCCCTCTCCCCACTGAGCTCAGCTCTAAGCAAAAACATCACCTAGATGGCCACCTAGAGAATAAAATCCTTATTTTGTGAGGCGAAAAAATTCTAAGATTTTCTCACTACTTAAATCCTTTGCCATCTTATTCACATTGGTCTTTTAGCCAGATGATGCTGGTTCAGTAATAACCTAAGCAGGCTTTCTTCCCCAAGTAACAGAGATGAGCCCAATACAGAGGTGCTGGCCTCAGTCTGCAGGGGAAATAAAAGACAATTCCCTCCTTCCCTCTTCTCAAACATTCCTAGCTGCTGACCCCCAGAGTTCTATTGATCTAAAGAGGAGACTAAGTGTCCTGCTCTCTCGGTCACTCCTTATTTATAGTACACTTGGAAACATGGGAGCAGAGGGAAAAAGCTGGGACTGGGAGGACAGGGCAGTCAGAAACCATTGTACACACATGGGATTTCTCATCTCAGACACAAAGTTAAAAAAATGAGATGCTGCAATGGTTGAAGCTGTTGAAGACAGGAGAAATTGAAAAATGGTGTGTTGCACTAATCTTGTTTTTCCAAACTGTATGTGTGATATCACCCAGGCCAGTCCAATTTTTCACAATAATAGCTACAGCATCATTTTTCTTGATAGCCCTTTAGAAAATATTCATTTTGGGAAAACTCTGTGGTTTGTTGTTTTGCTTTTTTTTCCTCTACCTGAACAGTCAGTGTCACAAAATGGAGCAACTGCAATCCTTATGCATATTTAAAAGTACTGCCCCATTTCTCTGTGCTGAGTTTGTTTAGACTACAAGAGCATTACCTCCTTTACCCTCTTCTGCAATATAACTAGACATGATGGCGAGGGGAAGGGAAATGTAGGGTAAGTTTTGTTAAATTACAAGTTTTATTTAGCCTTGAAAGACTCTTCACATTCTCCTGCAGCTAACAAAGTTCTAACACTTTCCTTCCTCTTTAGACTGTTATAAAACATGGTGAGAGAATGCAGACACAGCTCCCAGGTCAGCACAGAGGCTGATACCTGTGAGAGGATGGTATGAGCTGTATATCAGGTACTTGTCCACAAGCCAGTGATCACCAAGCAGTGCAGAGCTTGATATCTGGTCAATTTTTTTTTTTTTTTCTGTGCTCTCAGGAAATGTAATCAAACTAGAGGAGACCTCCTCACTCTTCATCCCTCCAAGACTCTCTTAGCTAAATCTTCAGGAAGCTCTGGGGGAAGGTATGGAGGTTTAGATCAGTTTGAGTTCCAAGTGACAGGTATGTACCTGTAAAAACTATGCCTCCAATGATTTCTAGGCATACACTGTAAGGCTCCAGAGAGATTACTCTTAAAATCATTGTTCAAATGTTTGCACTTCCAGGGCCCAATCAATGAGACAATCTAAGCAGATGCTGCACTAGTTGCTAGTCCGGGCCAATCACCACATATTCCTAGTACTGTTAAATCTATGTGGTGTTAGTAGATTTCAGATGAGGAAAATGTGGGCAGAGAAAACTCTAAAAGAAAGTCTTAGGTCACAGACTCCAATGATAAAATTTGAAAAAGGAAAACAGAAAAGAACCCAAGATGATGGAGTAGCCTTCTATCTTCCTCAGTATCTCCTGAACTGATCAGCACCAAAAACTGTAAAATACAATTTAAACATGAAGTCATACATGGAAGGATGTGAAAACTTTAGGAAAGCAAAATATGTTCTTAAGATTTGTCTTTCTGTTTTCCAAATGAAATATTAGTAAGTAGCAGTAATGTTCCTCAGTTTCTTTCAGGTTTTTACCCTGCTATTACCTTCCCCATGTTAGACCACCCTGCATGCAAAACATTAACACCTACAGAAAAGCCAGTAGGACTATCATTGCATTTTATTTATATTTGATGTAAGGTTTCCTGGGGATTATTTTATAGTTCTCCCAGAAACTCATCTGTTTCACATTTCTAAAGGTTTGGTCCAAATACTAACTTCCATTTTGGACAAGTAAGGCTTTATAAGACTGGCACTTTTGTTAAAAACAGCAGTCTTTACTGCAATAAGGCTGAGGTGTTGAAACAAAGCATCTAAAAATCTTCCAAACAGTGTCAAGAAGCAGCAATATTTATGCTTAAATAAGAGAAAATAAGAGAAAGCAACATATGGGATACAAAAACTTTTATAAGCAAATCATTTTCAAAATGCTCCATATATTGTGTTATTTCCAGGAGAATGACAGGACATTTGTCAAAATACTTGCAGGAAATTTTTGTAAGAGAACTTGACAAATAATATACACAGCTATCAGTTTAAACACACAAATGGTGAAAATTTAGCTTGTAATATCCTTAAATATTTAAAGGCTTTCAAGCAGGAGTGACAGTTTCTTATCTGTTGCTTTTCCAGGCAATACCGTGTATTAAACATTGTCCCTCTGGTCTTTAACTGGGACCAGAAAGCACAGAGGTGTTATATATCCAAACACAGGTGTGTGTTAACTATTACAGCTAGCATCTTAGGAAATTTAGCCATGTAATACTGAAGATAAAATGTACAGTATTTTCACTGAAATAGTGGGGAAATTCAATACACATACACATATAATTAATAAAAAAAATACATCAAGCTCTTACTTAGCCCACTGGTTTGAAATCTTTGTAGAAGACTGCATCAGTCTAATTTTCTCACAGCTGTACATTAGCTTAGCTTTAAGTAGATGCACAGTCCTGCTGAACATGAACCACAGTTGTAAGTATGATTCATAAATTAGGCTTTAGCATTAAGAGGCAGGAAGGTAGATGTCATTTCCTATTCCATTAATAACTATAAAAATTCAAGCACGGGAAAAATATATGCTGAAAGGTCTTAAAAGTTAACAGCTGACTTTAAAAAAGGAAGCCCACACAGTACATTAAAACATGAAAACAGAAGAACAGAAACTATTTCTGTGTAGTTTCATATACACCATTAGTATATATAAAAACATAGGTATGTATTTGTTTAAGTCCCACAGCACTAAAAATGAAAGTATAAAACCTCTAAGAGTTCTTTAGCTTTATTTACCTAGATTAGAACTGGGAAAAAAAAAGATATTGTGGCTTATAGCATTTTCAACTGGATGTGATCATGCTCATATTCCTTTATGAAGCTCTGTCTCAGAACCATTAAATTTGCTGTCCATTAACCATGAAGGCCTGGCTGGTTAAGGCCCTTAGAGCAGATGTAATCCATGGCACACAGCAGTGCTAATGCAGATGCTGTGGGCCTGCAGTGCTCCTGCTGCCCAGGTCCTGGAGCCTCCCATCAGGAGATGCCTGGTTTGTGTTTGTCCATGCTGCAGTGTGTGGACACACCACACTCTCAGGGGAGTGGGCTAAAAGGACAAGGCGTTTTCATAACTCAAGCAAACCAAATCTGAACCCAACTTTCAATGACAGATCAGCTTGCACAGTGGCTGCTCTCAGCCAGTTCCTGGCACTCGATTGTTAGATTGCAGTGTGGCTTTAAGTGACAAGACACAGCTACTGCAGACAACCAGCACAAAAACTGCCCATCACTCTTATTATTTTAAAATTGCTACTATTAAATTCAAAACAGACAATATACATGGAAACATTAAAAAAAAATATTGTCTTAAATTGAAATTACGAACATCAGAAGGGAAATTAAATGACCTTAAGAATAAATAGGAAGAGCACACACCAACCATAAGCCAATGCTTTTGTTTCACAACTGTCTCTCCATTCCCTTGGTTGAAGCCTCTAATCTGCCAGAGAAACATGCTGTAACTCCTCCTTTACCCCCCCAAAACCCCCTGATCAGCCAATTGCTGTTACAGCCACACATTGTCCCAGGATTTGCACGGTCAGGAAAAGCTCTTCAAAACAGTGCAGAAGAAATGCTGCAAATCCAAAAATGAAGACCTAAAGAAAGGCTTGCAAATGCAACATTTCATACCTCCTGAGTGATGACACAAGATCTCTCTGACAGTTGCCTGAGAGAAAGCTAATGGAGCTAGCAAATTCAGGAGAGATAAGAAAGGCACAGTAGCAGTGGCTATTAGAACAACAGATTGAACTGGGAAAAGCAAACACATCCAGCCAGAAGAGCTCACGGGCCTTAAAGCTTTCTGCTTTTCTCAACTCAGCCAGTTCATGTCATAAAATATTTTACCTTTAGCTCATACCCACTTCATGACTGAGCATACTTGCTACAGGTTAGTTGTGCCTTTGATTCCTTTTCGGTCTCTCCCAAGCAAACACTCTAAGTGACTCATTCCTACATCTCCACTTTTTCCCGGAATCGTGTCTCATGATTTCCTCCCACCTTCTTCCACCACCGTAACACATTTCATCAGCAAAAAAAATGCAAAACCCCACCACAGACTTCCTTTGGAAAGCCTTGGTCATAAGAGAAGTGCAATGATTTAGAACAGTATCGAAAAATCAGAATTGTTATCTGTCAGTTGAACCTGATAATCTGAGTAAAGATCTTATGTGGAGCTTAAAACCTGGACAATTCCCTACATTGCTAGGCCACATTCAAGCTGACCAGGGAAACATTAACATTAAACTTATAAATGACACCTGCACTGGCAGAGATGAGTGACTGGCATACCTGACTTCAGCACTTGCAGGAATTACTATGTAATACATTAAGCCAATCTAAACAAACAAAAGTTTCTATCACAGTAGTTAAATTTAAGTCCGGTCTTCTATTTCCCACTGTGTCTGGCAGCCTTTTAACCTGCAAAATCTCATATATTAGTATTAAAACATTTTATTCCAACTCAGAGAATGATCCTGTCTCTATCAATACCTCACTGTATCTCACCAGCTTTTTAAGACCAGTTTCAGGCATGTAAAGAATAATGAAAAGTTCAGAAATTTATTTTGATTTCCTGCAATATGCTACCCAACAGTTTTCTGTTGTGTTATATGACCTTTCTGCCTAGCTAGTGTTTTGCTATTGATTTTAATTACTCAGTTTAATTTACTGCATGCCAACACAAAGCTGTTTACTCCTACTTGCCAAAATGTTGTCGTAGTCTCCCAGAGGAGGGCAAAATGAGAAAACTGTATATGTTTTACAGTTACATGCTATTCATTATAAAGAATTTAATAGATTCACTTCACATAAATGTCACTGCGCTCACATGTAGCCACTAAACACACCAAAACATCACATGGGAAGGAAAATTCTGAGCCATTCAGAGAAGAGGTAGAATATAAAAGCCTTAATTTATGAAAGGCTTTGACTTGAAGCAGTTTAGATTTTCTGTTTTGCCATTCTCCTTGGAACAAGTGAGGGAGTTAGGACCATATGTTCCCCTTCTGCATAAAAAAAATCATGGACAGAAACGAATGAGTCCTAGAACCACACAGTAATTATAAATACAGGTAAATTCTACCTTGCCCCATAATCCAAATGCTGGGTGAGAAAGAGGGAATGCTAACTTCTGACCACTCTTCTCTGCTCCTTTTCTTGCCACACATCACAGAAATGAACAAATCTCTTTGTGAGAGGATCCTACAAGTATTAGCAGGATGTTCTTCCAAGAGGAATTATGTCGGCATGATAGAAGTTGGCAGCACTGGAAGATGAAGGAAGCTCATTTCTGAGGTAACAGCTGAGCCCTTTTACTGAGCAGTGCTTATCAGCCCAGCTCCTCTGTGAGGAGACAGATAGGAAGGGATAGTAGGGCTGGAAAAACTCTGGACAAGAATCTCTGTCTCACTACACCTTGGAAAACCTATAAGTGGAGAGAAAACGCTTAAAAAAAAAAAAAAAGGGCAATTTCAAAACCCTCATACCAGCTCAACATTTCTGCTAGACATGAAAATTCACAAAGAGGTAATTTAGTTCCCATATAATTATTTCGAAACCTACTGATCCATGGTTATGGAATCCTATTGTGCTAGGATTCTAGAGACCCAAAAAATGCCTAAACTTGCTCTAGTGATGAATGAAAATAGCTTTTGGTGCATTTGATCATCTTTGAAAGTGTGCATTATACTGACTAAGATTCATGTTTTTTAAACACCAGGTCATCTACCAGCTCTTTGATTTCAATTGTGTTTAAAAATAGGATCATCTGGTGATAGTACTGTGTTATAAAAGCTTCACCAACTTAGCTCAATTGTGGAGTGCACTTGAGGAATGATAAAATCTTTGGACAAAGTTGAATATCAAGATGATACATGCTAAGAATATGAAAATTCTCTATTTGAGTACCTTGTTTACAGAGTGAGAGTCAATCTCCTGCAGAACCTTTGAAAATTGTATTTTAAATTAGGGGGGAAGATGATCGAAAATACTAAACCCATTAATTTTTCATACTGCTTTGTATTTGTTTATTGCAGTTTTATGTTTACCATAATATTCTTCCGAAATTAGAGATTTTATCCTGAGACTCTCACCAGTACAAAGCATTTGTAAGACTATAAAGTCAAGCTCTTGAAACAACACTTGTTAAAAACCATGATGATTCACAATGAAAATATGCATAGCCTAAAAATTTCTTATGACCTTGATGTAAACCATAAACTGAACAAGACTTCCCTGAAATCTAGCCTGTGTTTGCTCGCTGCAGGGACAGATTTACTTGAAGGCTTCCGTAAGAGTTGAAACCAGGAAGGAAAACTTACCATTGCTTCATCTTCTGCTGTACATTGTACAGCTGAAACACCAAAGGGTCCTTGGAGGGCGGACTCTTCCTTAGAACACTGGCTGGCAGTTAGAGCTAAATCTTCAACAGATTCTCAATTCTAAATAAAGTGTATCTGCTGCCTGTCCAATACAAGCAAAGAGTCAGACACCTCTGAAGGTGGGGCTGCAGGAACTGCCCAGGACCTGGACAATTTCTGCTCTGTGATCACAGGATAATTCAGGTTGAAGGGGACATCAAGAGTTCATCAAATCCTGCTTCCTTCTCAAGTCAGGGTCACCTATGAGATCAGACCAGGTTTTTCAAGAGGTTTATCCAGTCAGGTCATGCAGACCCTGGTGACAGTGGCAGTGTCATTTGCTGGCCACTCTATCAGCAGTTAGCAGCACCCAGCACACCTGCCTGCCCAGCCTGAAGGAGACCTGCCTAAGAGCTGTCCCCTCAGAGCAGGGACTAACCAGTCTGCTGCTGGCTTGGACAGGAAATGCCTCTGTTCTTACATACATGGTCCATTTTACATCAGGGGAATTTGGAGATTTGATGGATAAGAAAACTTTGAGCACCTACCTTATATATATACTTGTTTTCTGCAAACCCTGGAAAGTTCTCTGTGACCTGATCCCACCCAGCAGATCAGGCCAGATTAGATTGAAGAACTCCCAATTTACAACTCTTGGCAGAAGCCAAAGATTAGGACTTGACTCCTGACATTATTGCAACTGAGGAGTGTATGGATGCATCCAGAGATAGGTTTTAAGCATCCAAGAAATTCAGAAGTCAAAACATAGGAACATAGAAACCAAAAATATTTGTGAACTTACAAAGCTAGACAGCAGCTCTGAAGGGATTTTAATAATTTCACATGTATACTTGGGTTTCAATAACTGGAATCAGACTTGATTCTAACCAAGTTCTTGTGAAGATCCATCTTCTAGACCAGACAACTGGCAGAATGTCACAATACCAAATGGTAACAGTACCAAAACACAGCAGACTTCAAGAAAGCTTATTAATAGTCTCACAGAGCTAAAATAAATATGAAGCAAAACGGAAGAAAAAAATAATTCAATATTCAAAACCTTATTCCCAAATTCTCCAGGTGGCACTGTGTACAAAATTATACATCTAAACTCAACGTCTAGTCTTCCAACATCGAGTATTAAAAATGCCAAATCTGAAATAATTTACCAGCAGGTGTAATGCTTGCTATCATTAGCAGCACTGCTCTAAATCAGTGGCAAATAGTAAATCAGAGAAACTACCCATGGCTGTAAGCATTATGCCCACAAGTAAGAGTTTATAGTCACCAGCCCAACAAATGTCATACTATGATTTTTCTAGCTATAGCACTAATAAGATGCCAAACTATACTGTGAAAAATTACATAGATGCTGAAAAGATATTTGGCTTTTCTTTTTTTTTTTTTCTCATGGTCTATACAGATTCAATGAGGAAATGGAAGTCTGTTACCTCCAATGCTGTAAGAAATAAATTACCTGCACTGCATAGTTTATTGTTCCATCCCGCAGATTTTTTTGACCACTAGTGAGTGATTTTTAAGTAGCATGCAGACATGTAGCCTAGTCTTCTACATGCTTTCTAGGGCTTACAGTCCTTTGTCAAAAAGAAAACATCTTCACACAAGGCTCTACACCCAACAGGACAAGCAAAGTCCAAGTTGTTTCCTAATAGCCCACAAGTGTTTGCAGGGGGACTCCTGCAAATCAGTGACTGCCCTTGAGAACAGGCTGTCAGCAGCTGATCCTGCTGAAAAGACAAGGCACTTCCACAGCTGAAGCCATGGAATGGACTGTACAAGACCTGCTTTCAGCCTTGACATCTACTCAAGTACTGCTTTATGACATTTTAGAAGTAATTTCGTTTAACAAAAAAGAAAAACACCAAAAAATTTGAAACATTCAGGATACCTTTTCTTTCTCTTTTTCTATTTTTTTAAGATATCAGCTTTTTTCACAGTTTCTGTAATTTACTGTAAACTCATGTGAATCTTTAGGACATAAAGTCCTTGATCCTAGGAGATCAGTGAAAGTTGTCTTATACCTGTCTGACAGTTCCTTACACATCATGACTATGAAGGCTTTAATGGATCATAGACTGAATTATGAAATTTCAATATGCTACAGCTTTTTTTCTTTACTCTAAAATTAGAATTTTTCCCTTGAAAGAGCATTAAAACTTTCCCCCATTATTTGTTATGATAAATCAGCCTTTACCCATCACCAGCTTGGAGACCTTTACAACTTCTGAGCCCAGAATTTCCATGTGAATGAGTCATGGTTTCTCTCACAATAACCCAAATTCTCTCTCCTTGTTAATATGGTTGCCCCTGGTGCTGCATTAGCTAATCCCTTCAAGAAGTCAGCTAGCAGGACCTGGAATTGGAAGTTCAAAGGTCACCCCCAAACTGATACCTCCCCAGTGGCAACATGAGGTGAGCAATGACACAGAGGATTTCTTTTTTTTATTTTTTAATAGATCTAGAATCCTTTGCTGCTGACTAAATTACTCCCTATGACCTCGTAGCATGTAAGCATTTCCTATTTTATACGGTAACTAAAGTTTTTCTGCTAAAGGAACACAACTCTTAAGATTTATACTCCTGGTTATATTGCATTTGGAAATATTTTGGGCTACTCTGTTTATTTATTCCTCTTTTCTTCCTTACTCGTAATAATACCCTAGATACCTGAAAATGGCATCACTTTTATATGAAAGTGGGCTGTCTGCCGATTTCTGGAATTTAGCTCTCTAGCTAGACCTAGTCTTCTTTAATATTCAGAAGATACACACCTGTTATTTTAACCAGAATACATTTCACTATCTACATATGCTTGGAGTATCTCTATTAGAAATGCAATTATATACAGCACAGGGCTTAACTTAATTTAAAGACTTAGATATGCACTGCCCAAAAAATATAGATCTGCTTTTACAAACCTTAAAAATCAAAACAAGCCAAAGGTATTTAAAACTTACTGTGTCCACTAAGGATTGTCAGTCTTTCTCTCAAGAAATAAACGACACTTAAAAATACCAGATATCTTTTTCAGAATGCTCAATCCCTCACAGAGAACTACAGGGCAAAATACTTCACAGGCACACAAAAAAAGCTCATGTTTAGAGGTTCTTATTATGACGTATCTCTCTGGAGATGTATGACTTAACTCCCTGACTGCATAAAACATTGTCTTTTGCCACTGTAAAACCTTTTCATATGTTCTACTCAGTCTGATTTCAGAAAGACAAAAGGACATTTTGTCTCTAACAGTCCAGTTCAGAATAAGGCATTGTTCTAAAAGGAAGATGCTACTGGGCATATGAAGGTGTATGTTTTAATTTACCCTATGCTGTGACATCACCTAAAACACCCCTTGAAAGAGATTACTCTGTTTGCTGCTTTTGCTGTATTGTCTCTGAAATAAATTTTCTTACCAATGCATGGGTACATACTTCTGCTAGAAGTTTTGCAAAGATGGTCTTGTGAGATTATCCTTTGATATTTGTACTATAAAGTCCAGTTTAGCTTGGGGAAAAAAAAAAAAGAGTAAATAAGAGGGGTCTATCTTTAAAAAGATACACCTATGTAAGAAATTTTTTAACAGATGTTCTTCACAGGATTATTTTTTCCATCCATAATTCCACTTCTTAGAATGCAACAGCTACCTTGCTGGTACAAAATAACCTTGCATTATACTATTTCTGCAAAGAAATAAAAAGGGAAAGGTAACTTATAATATATTTCAGAGGTGAAGGAATACTTATGTTACTGTTTCCATTGCAATATCATAGCTTTGCTAATGGCAGCCTGCTGCGCAGGTAAAAAGAAAAAGGGAAAAAAAGGAAGAAAGGAAAAAAGGGAAGAAAGGGAACCTGGTTAATTAGAGTACAGTTGCTGCTTTATTGCAGCATTACTGCTAAGTGTACTGAGATGCCTTCCCATAGGCAGGTGCTGGTGGTTGTACAGCTCATTTAGCCTGGGTGAGTAATGTCAGATCAGGAGGAGAGAAAGGCTTGTGTCTTCAAACTTTCAATCTGCCTCCATTATCTGTGATCAAGGTGGAACCACAGGGGAGTGGAATTACTGGCAGGTCTAGGACAAGTGAAGAGACAGTGAATCTATAAGACATATTAATCATCTTTCCCTTCTCTTGGCTGGCGCCAGCCTGTGCCTCCGACTCCCCGGCGCCAGGCAAATGGATTCTCTGTCCCCACAGGTACAAGCGAGTGCCTTTCAGGGGCAAGTCATCAGAATAATAATTACTGACACTGCTGAGATCAGCCCTAACCAGTCCAAAAGAGAAGAGAAAGTAGCAGAGAAACACATTTCCTGAACTTTCATACTGGCATTTATGGCATTAGGATATTTTTCAATTACATTAAGGACTTCCAAATTATATAATTCTGAATCTAGGTTTCTCAGGGTTGTAGTAGCATCACCAACCTAGTATGACTATTTAAAATCTTTACAGTTTCTCTTTAAAACACAATTTAGATCTGTTGCTGAGGTGTGAGCCCAGAAAAGTGGATATTGCATCAGCTATATTATGAAAAGTGTTATAACTCAGCTGATATTAAAAAGAACATGATCCTTACATGTGTTCCTTTGCTTAGCTCTGAAACAGAACACAACACAGGTTTGCTATACCTACTCTTAGTAATAAATATGAAATAAGCATTAATATAAGAATCATTAGAAATATTATGCAGCAATAGCCACATATATACCTATATAAATATATAAACCCAGAAATATTTTAAAGGCATAAGCATAATTTAAAAACAGGTAATTTAACACAGTATGACTATTCTGTATTTTATTATAACATGGAGCATTTTTAGTCTCTTTCCTCTCCAAAGCATTATTTATAAACACAAACAATATAATACAGTGCATTATCAAACTTAAATAGAAGAATAAACTCCAGCAAAAATCTAATTCTGTTTCAATTCAGTAATTGTACCAATATCTTAAGAGTTCAGAATAAGAAATAAGGCAATTTGTTAGATTTTATACTGTACAGAAAAATCTTACATTACAACATATTGTACATTAGAGCACAGAATATGAAATATTTTCTTGGTCCTGATTACAATCAGTTCAATATCTGACTGTCAATGATACCGAGCTCAATATAAGAGTATTATAGCAAAATGTCAAATTACTTGCCAGAATAACATGACAAAACTGGCTCATTAACATATGCTGCTTGATGCACCCTCCATGTAAACACAAATCTTAACTTCAAGAGTTTACATCATAAAGTATCTGACCTTGAGTTCAGCTTGGAGTTCGCCACACACCTGCAGCCATGTAAGCAACAATAATGCTAATATTTGTGTTTGCCATTTTGTGTTAAGGACCAAAAAAAAAAAAAAAGTAAAAGAAATGGATTCAAACAGTAACATGTGTTCATTTATTTTCAAATCAGCAATTCTGAAGTTTACTGACAGACAGTACAGAGCAAGGAAATGACTTGAAAATGCAAAATCAAATCAAATCCCTGCTTTCTTGGTGATCAGCTGCAGCAGCAGCTCCAAGTCAGCCAATCCACACTCACTATTGATTTTTCTGCTGGTCTTAAGTGACTTTGGACACAGATCAATGTTCTAAAAGAGAAATATTAAATCTCATAAAGAAAAATGCACATCTGACTAAAGAGCAGCAATGAAAGCAAAAGTTTGCCAAAAGATAAAAGGATGTGCATATTTAATGGTAGTCAGGCTCTCAGAACACAGACAACCACTCTAAGAGCAAAATTAAGCTATATTTATATATTATTTTTTGTGACAATTGTAGACTCAAAATTTCTTTCACATGCTCTCAAAACTATTTTGAATTTTATCTGCCAAAATAAACAGTCCCTGTGCTTGCAGTGTTTACTGTTATTATCGATATATAGGCCCTGAGAATATATAAAATAGCAGGGGAAAGATGTTGTTAGATTTTTAAAGTAAAATATGCTTTTTAAAAAAACATTAAAAGTTCATAACGATTCCATTATTTCCATATCCCACTGTTTATTGTAATTTGGCTCTTCTGTTTTTTTTTATAAAGACCACAGATTTTTCAGGAAATTTATCATTCATTTAATGAGCTGTAACTATTTTTTTTAACTCAGCTGTGTACAAAGGGGAACCTTGATGTAACAGAAAGCCCAGCTAAGACCCTGTGGATAGATACAGTGCATTCAGATATCAGCTGGCGTGACAGTGCCTAATCCTGAGTAACGTGACCAAGAGCCAAGGGAATGCTATTTCTCTCCGTTGTTCCAAACAACAGATGCTGTCAATTAACTTTAAGCAGCGTCCAAGAAAACCCTTTTGTTATATTTTGCAGTATTATGCAGAAAGTGTCACCTCTGGAAATGAGGGAACAAGCTGTTTTTCATTATCATTCAATTGTCCCAATCAATCTGACAATTACAAAGAGAAAAAGTCTTAATCACTAGACACATGCTAGTTGCTGCTAGTTTTACCAGCTGCAAAGAAAAAAAGGAAAGGAAAAGAACTACAGCCCCCCACAAACAACAGAAACAACAAAAAAACACAAACAGAAAAATTAAAAAAACTGTTTTCCTATTTAGAGATGTAACCCAAAAGCATACCTGCATTAGGGTGAAAGATAATTGAATACACAGTGTTATTCTAGGTATGGGAATAGTCACTGCAACAAATTAGTAATTAAATCAGCTTATGCTGTTGATTTACTGTGGCTTTTATAGAAGTACCATTTGCTGCGTACAATGAAACAGCCATCAGCATCTTATTCATTTGAATACAAGAAAAGTTGTTCATTAAAGTTGTGACTAGTGAATTTCCATATCATTAAAGTACTGTATACATAAGCAATAAAGGAGCTTTCTGGGAGCTGGTGAGACAATGAGTGTAAATACAGATGGCCAGATTAATTTATTTGGCTGGAAGGACTGAGGCTGCACAAAGGTGGCATTGCCAGCGGGGACATGGGCAGGGCTGGAGCTGCTGCTTTGGGGACTCTCCTCGAGAGCCTCAAACAATAAATGCAGTAACCTCCACTGGAAGGAAAAACTCCTTTCATCTTCTGAGCTGTGCTTGCCTGCACTGATAAGGAGCACATGTAACATTTTTATGCAGAGCATTCAAGCAATATCATACTATGCCTGTGAGGAAGGATACTCTCACTCTCAATTCTGCTCTTTGAGTCCCTGTTTGGTAAACTGACTCACCATGATACCTTCACCTGGCCTGCTCATCCCACCAGTGTTCATGAGAAACAAAGGAAAAATTGGTGGCCCATTTCTCAGGGAGCATGAAGCTCCTACATAACCTGTACTTGAACAGTAAATAAGCAACAGATCTGTCCTGCCATCAGGAGTTTGAAGGATTTGATCTACCGGAATTTCTATAGCAATAAATACCATCCCATGGAAAAAATAATTGTACTTTTCAGTAGCATTGAAATGTTCTCTTTCCTAGCATTACCCAGAATAGAGCAGCAGGCAGCAGCTTTTGGAACAGAGCTGGCATCAAGAGTCGCTCGGTGACACATGCACTGGCTGGTGAGTGACATCCATTAGAATAGGTATTCCAGTAAATGCCAGATATGTGACACTGAAAGTATCTGTCTGATGCAAGTCTTTCAGCACATGCCAGTTATGTTTTGTCATCTCTTCTCAAACAGCTCCCCTGTCACTAAAAACACGGGGAACATTCTGTATTCCCCACCACACCGCTCTGGCCATCAACATCTGGCCACTAAAGAAGGGCCACAGATGGAAATTATTCCAGAACTATTGACAACCTTGTTGAATCCTTCTGCCTGATGCCATTCTTGAAGGAAAAAAGGGTGAAAAAAAAATGCCTTTGTTTGCTGACATTCTCACTCAAGAAGCTACATGTGGGGGTTTTGTACATTTATCTAAAAGGGCCCACTCTCCTTCATCTGACTGTGCATGATCTATCAAAAAATTGCATCACAGTGAGATCCCTGGGCCCTGATGCAGTTCAGATAAAAGTGTGCTTACACTCTGGAGGCCAAGACTATGATAATGGTACATAAACTTGGATTTCAGTTTTTGTCCTCAGGAAGTCTGCTAGTCACAATAATTCCAAACCATACACCTAAAGATATAAAGATCAATGCACAAAAGAGATTCACAATAAGTATTAAAACAAAACACATATCTTACAGCAATCCATAAGACTTAGATGAGAAGGAAATTTTATACCTGAGGCATGAACAAGAAAGAACAGGTAAGCTTTTTTGATAAAAAAAGAGAATTCTCAGGCACTGCATTTGGCAATCCCATACAGATTTGTACTCTGACCAATAAATCTATGAAATTGCAGTCTTGGTCTCAAAGGCAATGAACTTCAAAGTGGGACAACTCAGAGAAAAACAAATAATTTCCATTTCTAATCTCTTTAGAGACGAGACTTGTGGACATCATGGGCCCTGCAAAAGCCACCTGCCCAGGGTGTAAAAATAGTCTTTGACCCAGAAGCTGTTTAAAACCATGAGAGGACAAGGAAACAAGGGGCAGCTGGCTCTGAGACTTTTCTCAAAAGGTGGCAAATTTGTGACTGGCTGTAAAACTACTCATTCTTCTTGGCAGGCTTTTCAGATTTCTAAACTATTCAAGCTAGTTCAGGTTTTACTAAAAGCACACCACATAAAGATGGAATGATGTTTTTGTCTTCACTATGCCCTTTCAATTGGAATTTTCTGACCTCAGCCCTGATTAACCTGTGAAATTGATACAAGTCACTCAGAGAGTGAATCTCAGTTACTGTGAGATTGCTGATCTATTAAAGACTCTTTTTCTGTAGAAAATCTTTATTTTATAGCATAGGATTTCCTTTACTATCTACAGTGATAGCATAGATCTCACACAGACCTGCTTTACTTGTGTAGGGAAAGTTTAGCTCTTACTATAAAGTATAGAAGATGGTACGGAAATTTTTATTTTTGAAAGACTAACATCCCTTTGAAAAATAATTTTTAAAGAGATAAAAAGAGCATTTTTTTGAGATGTGCATGTTTATTTGCATAAAAGAGAGGAAAATCAAGCTAATTAGTCTTTTAATAGATCTTTGGTTTTCGTTTTTTGTCCAAAGCTGAGAAAGAAGGTTGCTTGATCCATTTCTCTTTGCAGAGCTCAACTGCCCTTGCCATAAAATTTAACATTTCTGTAAGATAAAATCAACATCAGAATAGAGTTAGAATATCCTTTTGCATTTTATCTTGATAGTGGGGAAAAGAAGTAGTACTTTTTATTGTAATTATACTGATCTGCATGTGTCTGTTCAGTCTTTCAAGATTACTCTTTTAAATAAACTCTTGAGTTTATGCTGCTTCCTTCTTGAATGTTATTATTCATTCTACTGTGAAGAACTTATAGAATAGAGAGAACAGGTGTGTTATTAGATTATGAGGCACTCAACTAGAATCTTACAATTTTTATTTACAGTTGGGCTGCAAGAATGCATATGTACAAGTACAGCTTCAGAACGACTGAAACTATTCAAAACACTTTTCATCCAGAAGAAAAAGGGGAAAAAAAATCAATTATTACAGAAGAAATGCTTTGCTTTTACTTATTCAGAATAAAATGTCCTAATAAAAACCCCAAACTCGTTTCGAAATGAATCAAGATTTAATTTGCAAAAGATATAGGTGCCTAAAAAGAAAACATAAGAATTTTAAAAGTAAGCAACAGGAATGAAATTATGCACAAAGCTCTATTTCCAAACAAAGCACTGGGCAGCCTTAGAGGACAATAAAGATCAGTGGTCCTCTGAGAAGACCCAGCTTGGCACTGTCAGAGATCACAAATGTTGAAGGGAACCTCAGCACCTCCAGAGGAAGGTCCAAAAGGAGGAATGAAGCCACTTCAGGATTATAAAGTGTGTAGAGGGGAAAAAGCAAACTTTAAAGGAAGAACATTATTTTTGGGGTATTTAAATAGAATTAAGAAGTTGCTGCAAGGAGCATGGGCAGTGATGGAGGGGTAGCTCAGGCTTTCCACAGGAACTCACAGCCATCTCAGGAAATCAACAGCAGCCAAAGCTCACCCCATGCCAGCCCTGACAAGCAGTGGGGTTAAAGAAGGAGGAAATTCTCCTCTGCTGCTTTGGGCTGTGTGTCTGGAGACAGTCCCATTCAGAGCCAGAGGAGCAGGAAGTAATTCCTCGTCTCACACTGCTGCTTCTTGGCCTTCACCGAAATTTCCCTGCTGTCACTAAGGAAGAGATGCTGCTAGAGTACCTCAGAAAGATGTATAAAAAAAAATAACCTTCCAGAAGCCAATTAAAATGTAGGCCAAATGCTCAGGGAAAATTTCTGTAAACACAGGTGGAGTGTGCCAACTCTTTGGAAAGTGGGTGTTTTTAATAAATATGATGGAGAAGGGCTGCATGGCAGACTGCTGAGGGGAGTCAGAAACCTGCAGCTGCTTTCTGGGGAGAAGGAAAGGGGGAAGATCCAGCCATGGTAGGATCTGAGTCAAAGGGTTGGCCTGGCTTTTGTTATCAGGGCAGCAACCAGAGAAAACAAGTATGATATGGAATGATTAGAGAAACTGGCTGTCAGAATGCAGAAATAATTTAAAATAGTAATAAATGAAAAGACTAAGAGGGAAAATGGCATTTTGGACAGAATGCCAATGTGCACTTCAGGTGACCTGGGATTTTTTGCTTAACCCGCCAGTGATGAAAGGGCAGACTGGAATACATTTAAAAACCCTCACACATAATGTAATACATTTAAGTAGGGATGAATTTGGGAGAAGTTATGGAACAATTCTTAATGGTATTTAGAAATCTACACAACATTCCCTAATCATACAATGATCAGGCAGGAAAGGATAATCCTCAGTATTTTCAGCAATGTATTTTTGATAATCTCCTCATCTTGGCCCATTCCAGGGGAATCTTACTACTCAGAATGCATCTACCACAATGGATGTACCTTTAGTAGAGACTAAATAAAGATGGTGAATGAACAGAGCCCAGCCCTCCTGCAGCTAATGGCACTAATCAGCTATTGATGAGAGCCTTCAGTGTTTGTAATAGACCAAGCATTGATGAGGAATGCCTACTGTTGATTTATTAGCAAGATATTCCTATGACAGGGAAGAGCTGTTGTTGGAGAACATGCCTGTTCAGTGGGACAATAATAACAGGTAATAGGAGCATTGCACACGGGTTCAAGCCCTCCTGTCCTGCCCATCCCTGGCAGGTTCTGTGAGCTATTGTGAAGATGACCTTACTGGGAAGCATGCAAAATACAGGCTGCATCTCTGCCTCAGGAAGCTAATTAAAAAGAAGCAAGATAAAATACGTGGAAATACCTTTAGCTAATTCAGATCTTTGGCTGATAACAAAGCAAGACAAATTGCAAAGATCTGATACAAGTTATGTGTGGGTTTTTAACTATGTGAAGTATTTTCTTTGCAAAATTGGATGGAGTATTTTTATTCTTAATAACTGAAAGTGTAATGTACTGTATTTTATGCTATTATAGAATTGCATAAAGGTTATTTTGCTTCTAGTTCAATGCATATTTTCATATGCAAATTACACAAATTAAATTATCTCGAATAGTAGCAGAAATTCCAGGAGAATAGTATTTTAAATATAAATCATCATCCCCTCAAGTCATACTATAGATAGAAAATTGCTTCTGTATTTATATTTTTTCATTAAAAATAAAATGATTAATTTCACAAGTTAATTTACCTTCCCCATCAAAACACCAAAATTGAAATTAAATATTCTAATGCTTGGAGATATTAAAGACTCGTTTATTGAAAGCAACTTATTGTTTTAGGAACATCTTCCTGATAAGTGCATGTTGCTGCTACACTACTACAATACTTGTAATGATTTCATTGAACAAACTGTGTATTGCTGCTTGGGTTTTGCTAAGCTTTACAGAATTCTTATTTGCTCAAGAACATACAAGAGATTTTATGCACAACTTTACACTGATTGTTTTTCCAACTTTGGATATTTGAAGAGAACTCTGCAGCAGCCCTGGTCATGGATTTGAGGGTAAGGCCCTACTGCAGTGCAGTGACTGTCTCAGAATGGTTAATGGGAACAACCTGCTCCCCCCACACACCACGTGCAAACTCACTTTTATTTCCACACAGCTTTCTTTCTTTTATAACCTGATCATAACCTTCAAAGATGAATCTTGGTGAACCATAGTAATGGGTTTATAAGAATAAGACATGAAAACACCTCCAGCATTTTCATAGCCTCATCTTTTCCCTCAAAAGAAGTCTTCCTTTCATTTAATAATAGGGCTTATTCTTTCTTCTATTATTAAAATGATAGCTTTGGTCTCTTTTAGATTTTTATATTGTGCCTAACTGAGGTCAAAGAAAGCTCAGGTTGGGCATCTCTTTGCAATAATTTCATGTTGGAGGAACAAGAAATATATGTAGCAGGGAAATTATCCCATCAGCTAGACAAGAACCTGTGTTTAGTGACTGAGCCACTTGAAGGTTAATCAGATCTCCAACCAATCCCATCAACAAGGATGTGATGAATATTTGATTCAGACTAATTAGTACGCAAATCCAGACATTCTGAAGGTATTTCAAATGGCTTAGACAGTGACCTGGAAAAAGAATAGAGATAGCAATACTCCCCATTATTATGTTCCAAAAATTACTACAGTCCCCCTTAAGTCACCTTCACAACCCCAGAAGACTTGCAGGTGTGAATAAAAATAATCAGAAATAATGCTGGATGTTGTCATTTCCCTTTCTTTTGTCAGTATTTCCCTGGAAATGGAGATCATGGACCTCATGGTTGTGCTCAGCCTGGAGGAGAATGTAGCTCCAAGGGGTTAGGATGCACTTATACCAAAGATGTAGTATTTGTTACTTTATACATTTCCAAAGGTCTGAAATAAGATGATAAAACTTAGTCTAGCCAATACTTTCAGCAATCCCATCTTCACACCAATACTATTCCTGTTCCAGAACAAAACACTACACAGTCTAAGGCAGAAAGCAAGTCCTCCCTCTGGCTGGATCTCTCCCTCTCCAAGGATTTCTTCCCTGGTACAGTTTTCTGTACTGCAGACATGTATGGCACACAGTGCTTCAGAGCAAGATAAGCAATTACTGCATTATAAGCAACACAAACTTAAAACCTGTGATTTCTATAACCCTATGATTGGTAAATTGTTATCATCAGTCTTGCCAAACATGCATTTTCCCCCCCACCAAAGTACTGCAAACCTTAATACACTGAGGTTTATAAAGCAAATCCACCAAACCCTAAAGCTGGCCTGCAAGCAGTGACATTTAGAATTTCTAAATGGATGAATACAAAAAGAGAAAAAAATGCCCTGAGTGGCCTTTCTTCTTCACGAGACAAAAGGCTTTATGAGGGGAGCACTCTTTGTTGGACAGATCATTTTTCTTGTCAGCTTTTGACACTGTTTCGATTATACAGTCAGTAATAACTCTGTGAGAACACTATTATTAACTGAAAAGGTTAATATCTTGACTTGGATTTCTCTTCTTTTTTAGAAAGAAGTTGAAACAAATTTCAAGTTAAGATTTAAGAAAAGGCCCACACAAATTCTAAATTAGAAATGTCAAAAGTAAAAAAAGTGGTATGTTCTCTCAAAATATGATGATGTAATAAAATAAAATTTTTATCTTGAGTGGATACCGATGTGTGAGCATACCTTGCCTTACATGTTTCTCAGTCAGCAAGTGTGGAAATTTTTCATTTTGACTGTGGAACAAATATCCAATTTTTATTGAAGCAAAAAAGAGCTGTGCTACAGAAGGAATTTCAAGCAGTTTTACTACCACTGAAAGACAGAAACAAGAATATAGAAATAAATGGGACAAGCCATTCGCTGAATAAAGGGTGTCATTACACAGGGTGCTAAACTTCCTCCCTTTAATGAGGCTTGACCATGTCCTAGCACTTTCCATGGTCACTTTGACTCAACATGGCTAACAAATTGCAGAGTTGAACATGAATGATGGATTTGTGCACATTAATAAAAAATGAATAATTGAAATACATCTTTTCTTCTTCAGATCAGATTACTGAGAGATCTATACAGGCTCACATGTACACAGAGCCACACAGTTTACAGGAAAATAGAAAAAACTAACATAAAAATCCATGACTTAAATTATCAGCATACATGATCCAATGGAGGTGTTCCAAGGACATCTTTACTCCATGGGTTTGCAGGATTGGATCCTAAACTAACCAGTCAAGTGACCTAAAGGCTTAACAAAAAGACTTAAAAATACTCCATAGCCCTTAAACCACCTCACTTGCCAGTTTATAATGAGCTGTAAAACAGATGCAGAAATAGAGCAGACAGGAAACAGGAAGATGGGAAATTGCTAAAA
Organism: Toxostoma redivivum; assembly: GCA_013397375.1. Classification (NCBI taxonomy): domain Eukaryota; kingdom Metazoa; phylum Chordata; class Aves; order Passeriformes; family Mimidae; genus Toxostoma; species Toxostoma redivivum. Next base: position 2,739,676 of record VXBI01001671.1, read on the forward strand.
GAGCCTCTCACAAACAGCTTTAGCCTACAGAGAAATCCAGTGTCAAACTATACCTGTGTCTATCCAGCACTCTGACCACAAAAATTACATTTCCAGGAAAAAGTGTACAGTTTTTGGAATAACCTGCAGAAACTGTTTTATTATAAAGCCCTACTACCTTTGTGCTAAAAGTGTGCCTAGAAAAATGTCTCAATTTTTTATATTACTGCATTAATGCATTTGAATTTTTCAAAATCCTGTAAAGCCCAGCATTCATGTTCAACAAATGTATAAAAAAAATTAAACACTGAGATAAATTACAAGAGAAACATTTTATAGGTATCTGACAGTTTCACTCAGAATAAAATAACTTATTGATAGGTATTTATAAGATAATTATACTTCTTTCATAGTTTAAAGAAGTATATAAGATATTTAGAAACTACACAGGCAAATTTTCTCTTTCATGTTTTCAGTACACATCCTAGAAATATAACAAAAAGACACATTTTTGAAACAAAAAAAAATTGTCTCTGAAAGAGCCAATATTTCAAAATGATAATACATGACAAAATATATCAAAATAATTATAAAAGTGATTCAGACAAAAGTGACTGTACATATTTTAAGTTAAATAGCAAGCTGTTAGTCTAACCAAGAAAATCTTCTGCTTCTCATTCATTTTTCCTCACAGATTTTAAAGAAACAAGAACGGTTGAGGTTTTGAAGGGACCTCTGGAGATTGTTTGGTCCAAGCCCTGCCTCGGAGCAGGGTCAGCTACTGCAGGTTCTTCAGGAATGTTCTCTGTGAGGCTTAAAGAACTCCAGGAATGGACACTCCACAACCTCTCTGGGCAACTCTTTTCAGTATTTGACCATCCTTACCTTAAAAAACCTTTTTCCTACACTTGAAGGAAATTTCCTGCATTTCCATTTGTGTCCTTTGCCCCACCCTGTCACTGGGCACCAGTAGGAGTAGAAGTGGCTCTGCCTTGTCTGTTCTGGGGCATCAGGTGTTTATAGACACTGATAATATTCCCCCTGAGCCTTCTCTCCTCCATGCCAAGGAGTCAGCTGTGTCAGTCCCCAACCAGCTCTGTGAGAATGAGCTCTCCATGTCTGCCTGCTACTGGGGAGCCCACAATGAGGCACAGAATCCCACCTGTGATCCCCCAGCACTGAAGGGAACAGGAGGATCCTCTCCCTCATCCTTCCAATAATGCTTCCCTGCTTCCACTTCTGGCATCTTATGGGCTTTCTTAGATTAATGAAAATACATTAAACTACTGGAAGCTGTTAATAAAAAAAATTAAGATCAAAGGCAACAGCTAAGAAAAATGAGATGAGGGTTCAGTATGGAAATATGGCCCCACAGTTCTCAGATTCAATATAACAGCTTCTATATAAAGCAGAGTTGTTCTGAGAACAGTGTTATAAGAAATCCACATGCTTTGCTTCTAAGAAAAAGGATGTTTTGACATTAGTTTTAGGTAGGTCAAGCTTTTACTTTCAGATTTTATTTGTAAAGCAAAAAACTGTTATCACAGAGAGGAAAAAGAAGGTATGCTAGCTAGCAACAGGGAGTTGATTAATGCAGAGCTGAAGACCTAAAAATGCCATGAATTTCCTGGCAAAGTATGTTAACGAGCAACAGGGAGCTGATGCAGCTGAGGACAAAAAATTCCATGAATTTGTTGGCAAACCCATAGAAACTGAACATGTTACTGCAGGACACTAAATGCATAGTCCTGCAAGATGCTGGGTCTCACCCCAGCAATTAAATCCTTCTCAAACTCAAGTCCTGTTCCGGGCTCACAATTGATCAGTTTAAGGACCCTATTTTTGTTATCTTCAGCACATTGTTTACACTTCTCAGAATTAGTCTATTTCCTTTTAATTACAGTTTGGCAAATCATTGCTCCCAACTGTTTGTCCAAAGACACTTTAAAAAACAAGCCTTTAAGTTTCAGAAGAAAATTATTACAACTGCACACAGTTCCACTCAAAATCCAAACAGGAGCATGGATTTCTCACTGAGGGACTCATCACACTTCTTTCTAGAATCTGGATGAAGCTTCAAGGTGTAATACCTTTGCAAATATTTAGTGTTCCAGAAGAGGATTCATGCCCAATGGCATGAATTACCAGGGGAAAAAATACACAGAGTAGATGTGTTTGTGTAAAAACTGCTGAATAGAACAAAGATTCATCCAAATTGCTGTCCAATGACTAATACTGAATACGAACAGGTTCTGAGGATAAATATAACAACATCAGTGCAGGTATTACCAAAAGAGTTAAAGCGCAAAAAAGATTCAAAATATGACCTTTTCATCTCGTGTACAATCCACAGACAAATGTAGAGAAATGCAAAAATCAGGAAGGAAGAAAAACAGATGATAATTATTAACAAACATTAGGATTTGCAGAGCATAGGTAATTTCTAAGAAATAAGATTACAGTTTCATAAAGATAACAGGGCAGCTACACAAAACAGTTATCCCAACTAAAAGATTGCTGAGGAAACAATAAGGCTCCAGAGATCCTAACTTGGGTCCTGGAAATGTGCCTTATCACAGTACTGACACCTCCAACAGAGAATTTCCCACTTCTCAGGAAGGCTAGAGGTGAGGGAGAGGATCACATGGAAGCAACTGTACTGTTCTCACTTCTGTGGCAAGCTGGGTACACCCTGGGGTGAGGATCTCTCCTTTGCAGGGCAATGACAGGCACTCTATCAACATCCCCTGCTTCAGGCTTCACAAAGTATTTGGCTTCCTCTCTCATAATATTTGGAATGAAAACAGCACTATCCAAATGTCATGAACCTCCATTTTCTTTAATTACATTGACTACATTGATGGAGCCAGAAAGGTTTCTGAACATGAGGAATCACTCCATGAAATATTTCTAGTGTGGGCCCCTTGTAAATTTACCCTTCTCTGGCAGCTTTATGAATAAAAAAAGAAAACTGGACTGAAAGAAAACATGGTGATATGCTGGTAACATATGCAGAATACACTTTGAGAATAATGAGATGGAGAAATCACTGGGGTATTCCTATTTTAATATAAGGTATGTCATATTGGGTTAGGTCAGTGGTCCATCTAACTCAAAAACTGTCTCTGCATTTGGCAAATACAAGTTCTGCAGGACACAACCTAAAAAGAGATAAAAAATCACTCAGTAAGTATTTTAGTTTAGAATAAGGAGACTGTGGGTAGGATGAAACACCGAGGTAATTAGACATCCAATGAACAAACATGGAACAGCAAAAACAAATACAGATCACATACATGCAACGAGTTCAGGTCTGCACCATCAGGCAGAATAAAGTTTTGATAGCAACACTTCAAGAAAAAAAAAAGTTGTAATAATGGAAAAGTTTGGAAGAGAATCATATTTCATCTGTGGCTCACTGAAAGGGCATGTCTGCAGCAGAGCCTCTGCTGATGCTGCAGAGTGTAGCTACACTCAAATGGGCACTGCAGGCTGGAGATGGCACAGTCATGCTCGGGCAGCTGGAACAGCCCAAAAAGCTGCCCAGGTTTGAGGGTGACATTTAGAAGGCAGAAACATTTGTAACCTCAGCTGAATAAGGGATATCAAAGACCCAAGACTGAAACTAAAGTGATTCAAACTAAGAACAGCATGTGCATTTTCAAACGGGGATTATTGATCATCAAAAGGAAAAAAAAAAAAAATAAATCTTAAAAGATTCTGTTAATTGCCCTGTATTACCTGACATCCATAAATAAAGACCAGAAGATTTTCTGGGAGATACACTGCAACTCAGATCAACATTTTGAGCTCACTGAAGAATTTATGAGTATTTCTCTAAAATCTGTTCTCTGTGAGAAGCAGTACCAGATGACCATGGTGGTACATGATATTCTTAGCAGCCAGGAGAGTAGTGCTCTCTGCATTCTTATGAGTGCAGATATTGGTTTATTCCCCTGGGCTTTTCAGTGTTCCTAGAAGCAGGTATTCCAGCAAAGGAGAGGAAATAGGCCCTTGGACTCTTTCTAGTGCACAGCCAATGGAATCAGCAAGTGATGAGCACAGGGTGCTGTACTTCTGTGAAAAATAAACTCGATCCATGCAACTCAGAATTTGTATTAAGGATAATTTGGGTAAAGAGAGAGGCCAAGCAGAACTGACACACATGTACAAGCAGTAAAATGTTTACATCTGGGTTCTATTTACTGGCCACATCTTTCACAGACCTCTTAGCTTCTATTTACAATATATCTTCTTCAAAAATTATAAATTGTTTTAGCTGGAACTGTCAGCACTATGCTGACAATGCTTAGTTGTATTGATTTTATGATGGAATATTATTTGCTTTGTTGAAGGTTTTGCAGAGCTGTTTCTAATCTAGTGATAGATGTTGGCAAACTATCCTTAGGAATTTTAACATTCTGACAGTTCTTGCAGTCTGAATATAATTAATAAAAAAAAGCTGTAGCAAACTGCTTAGTGGAACAAGACTATGGTTTGAGTCATTTCATTACAGTCTTTGACTAACAAATTGGAATCAATTTGTAAGGATAGAACAGAAGATTATTTTGGCATTTAAAATATATTTAGAATGAGGGAAACATAAGACACCTCTTTTTGTTCCAACATTTAACCCATTGTCTCCAAGATACACCTTTTATTACTTCAGGATTAATATTTTTTGTTTCCCTTTTTGTTTTTCCTGTCTGTTCACCTGCATTTACCTACTTCCATCTCTCTTCAGACTCATTATGAATCTGGCCAATAATTTGGGATGCAGTGAGTAAAACTGAGAATTACTAGAGAATTTTTTGCTTTTGTGTGTAGCAAAAGAAAAACAGGAAAAATAACAATAATAAAAATGAAGCAATATTTTGGAGCAGAGCTAAGCTGGCTTGATATGGTTTCTGATATGGTTTCTGATATGGTTTCCAATACAGCTTCTCCAAGACAAGAAAAAGAAATGAGCCGATTTGAGCAAATTAAAAGTTGGCTGGGAGGAGCACCAGGGAGCACAGCACAAGAAACAAGAGCAGGGCTCTGAACAATGAAAGCAGGGAGATGTTGGATTTTGTTGCACTAAGGCTTGCTTTTCAAACCATCTGCTCCTCAGGCGTGAAGGAGTTTAAAAAGTGACCCAGATACGTGACTGGACCATACAAAACACAATAGTAGGCACATGCTTTTTAATTAAAATCAGTGATGAAACAGCAAAACATCTGCTGAAGGAAAGGTCTTTACTTGGCTTTACAAATTTATAGTATGTTTTCAGTTAGAGGAAAATCTTAATAGTCCTATTTATGATGCTGCAAGTATTTTCTAAACTAAAATAGGAATAACTGTGTCATGTTTTATGTGGGAAAGGACCTTCCATATTGTCTTTATCTGAGAAGTCATCTTTCTTTTATCATCAAGTAAGACATAATGCTACATAAAGAAAATACAATATGGACGTTCTTTCATATTAGATTTTAACCATGATTAAAATAGGGTTCTATAAAGCCAGAGCTGCTAAAGTCTCTGGGATTTGCAATTATACTTGGCAGCAAACAAATGGGAGCTACAGGGGAGAAGTGTATGCTACAGAATATAAACAAAAGGCAGGAAGAAAACTATGAAACATTTTATCAATGCTCAGCAAGAAAGAATGTTTATATCTTGAGCTGAGAGATGAGTCCATCCTTCATGGCTTAAACAGAAAAAAAATGTTCTTTTGGATCCATGCAGACAGACTGAAAATGACTGTGGGAGCATTAGATTCTTAAAATTCCAAGCTAAGAAAATTTCTATGGTATCTGATTGGGCTTATCTTAATTTCATAGCACATAAGTATTCAAGATAAGAATTTCCCTACTTTTCAAGTGATTAGAGGCAAATCTGTTAGCCAAAACAGCTAAACAAGGTATTATTATCTTTAAATGCTTCAGAAATTCTGTAGATGTTAAAAAACACCCTGCTTCAGCTTTATTTCCATACAAGGACACAAAGCTAGCTGCCAATAAAAATAAATTATCTGGGAAGCAATCAGAAAACCTCACAAACATTAAATAAAATGCCATAAGGTACTGTACCAGGAGTACCATACCATAAGGTACCATAAGCACTGAAATATATTGTATGTCAAACTGTGTTAGCAAATATGCTTCTCTAACACTCATCAAGGAGCAGAAAAATCCCAGCTTCTATTCCCCTAATCCTTAGAGCAGAAAGCATTCTATAAATATGTTTAAAAAAACATAGTATATTGCTGTTGTTCCAATATTTTACCGTTACTGCTCACTTACAGGATCTGATTTGCTTCCTAAATACATGTAAGGAATTTAATATTTAGAGCCCATAAGGAGGGCAAAATTTCAATCCTAGATTGAAATTAAAGTAAAACACCACCTGGACTCAGTCAGAGCTTTCTTCAATGCTGCCCAGGTCTTCAATACTCAATAAAAACCATTTCCAAATCCTTTCTCTGTACATCTGCAAATCTTATCAGAATCCTATTGATAACATATCCCAAACCTGAGCTTCATTTGCTGAGATACAACATCTGAGATAGATGATGGGGACACACAAATGAAGGTTTAAGCTGAGCCAGGGGTGTCAGGATGGGAGAGAAAGAAATGAGAGGACATTCCTGTCACCCCCCGAGCCCCACTGTGGCAATGCCAGTGGGATGTGTTTGTACAGCACTGCTGGGGTCTGCACACAGCCCCATTTCACAGAGGTGGGGTCTGGTGTCTAAATGGAAAATGCTGCCGTGGGGAGGAGCTGGATACACCCTTTGCACCTTCAAAGAGCAAACACAAAGATTTGGATAAACCACCCTTCATTGGTGTAAGCCTAGCAGAGGTTTCTATATCCTCTCCAGTGTCAAATATGTCCCCACATGTATGCCATCAACAATGCTTCCTATTTTGACGTCTATAAAAATTAAATGCAAATATATGAAATATACATCACAGGACCACAGCTCTGTTCTACAGGGTAATTAAAACTATTTGTACATCACCGCTTCTCCCCCTTGCACTTTCAAAACGACAGAAAAAAATCAGAAGTCTCAAGTAAAATTATAGCTGTGTTCAGCTATTCTTCCTCTCTGGGAACTCCCTAAAGTGCAAAAATAGAAGGCAAATATGGGGGACACCAGACAGCAGATGAGACTGGACACCTTCCAGAGCACTCCTGATGCAAATTCTGTATGTTTGGGAATAGATCCATCCTTTTTGAAGAATACAGCCCTAAGAAAGAGTTCAGGCACCTGAGCTGCAAACTTTGGACCTATGAGTTCTCAATTCCCAGAGACCCATAAATAACCAAATAGACTTTGATTCACAATGCTCTTCTCCCCACTTTTTTTGTAAAAACAGCTGCCCTAAGAAAGAGCATTAAAGTGACACGTTGCTAAAGAAAACATCACCTGCTAACATCTTCATTGAGCAATTGCACTTGAATCCTTAATGCCAATTCTAAAGTTTCTATTGAATTTCTAGGATTCTGTTTAAAGCAGGAGTTATTTTGCTTCTTTAATGTTGGTGGCTCCCTGACAGCTTACATCATTACTCCAAAGGATACAAAGGACTTAAAAGTACCTTTCAGGCATTGATTTAAATCAAACAGCAGTGGAAGAAAATGAACTTGTGTGTGAAAGGTTTTTGAATCTTCTGACATAACATTTCCTCACATTTGCAAGTAGGTTAAATATTGCAACTGAATAACCACATTGAAAGAAATGGAAGATATGAATACTTGCACTAATTTTTTTTTTTTTTTGTATCACCCAGTGATGATAATCTAACAAGGATACATTTTTCAATCACATCTCATTACTAAATGAAAGTAGTCTTTTATACTTCTTTAAATGGAGATCAGAAAAATGGCAAAGTCAGCATTGGAATTCAGCAGTGCCGAAATTTGCCACCACTACAAGACAAAGTAGGCTTTGTTGTCATTTCAGCATGATTATTTTTCCCATAAGATTCTGACTCACACTCACAATCATTTGCAAAAAAAAAAAAATGTAGATGGAAAAAAATGGGCTTTTTAAAGCAAAAATGTAGCTTCTAAAATAAACTTCCTTGAACAAAACATTTCTTGTTTTCCAAATTTCATGTCCTTGATTAAATATTAAAGATGAAACATTGCAGAGCATCAGCAACTTTCTTCATTAAACCAAAGGGACATCCTGAAGATATCCTTGTGCTTTATTTCTGCCTGGCTATACCACAGGATCAGCAAAATATGCAACTAACATAACCTTGACCACTGCCTTGCACATTCAACAGGGACCTGGGTTTTACATAGCATTATCCCTGGAGGTATCTATTTTAGTTTTTCTATTTTTATGTGTTTAGACACAAATTATTTACAAACTGCTGGTTTGCAGTGACTAATTTAAGAAAAAAAAATAAAAAGAAAAAAGAAAATAAAATCAGCGAAAAGATCTTTCAAAAAACTCAGTACAGTCTTGAGTAAGCAGGAGATGGGAAACAAAAAAAACAGAAGGAGCAAGAGAACAGGACAACTCCCGAAGCCAGAGTGTTTCTGTTCAAGAGCAGCTTATGATGGAAGGTGCAAAACAGAGATATATCCCAGGCAGTTCCTGGATCATAAGAATATTGATTATCAAGATTATATTCCTGTCCACAAATCAAGCTCAGTGCAATATAAAAATAGTAGGAAAAGGAAAATTCACTGCTGAGCAGTGCTATGAATCACTAAGGAGTAAAAGGCAGGTAGTTTGACATAAAGGCAAATATCTTAAGATGTTGTTTCTATGATGAATTATGAAAAACTGTTTCTTTGACTTGAAATGCTGCACTTTCTATTACACCCATGCATGGGTCAAAATATTTCAAAACTGCTTTTTACAGAAAATAAAGGTTTGCTGGAGTAATCAAGAAACACACAAGAGATCATTGATCAATGCCTAGAAAACGCTAAGACTAAGTGACACTTCCATCAAATTAATACTTATTTCAAGAAATCCAGTCCAGGAAATGAGCACAAGGCATTCTCACAGGAGCCAAGAGCCTGGCAATGGGTGCTCCTGCATGTGGTAAAACAGGCTCTGGTTCAAGGTTTGAGCTGTGGCAAAGCCAAAAAAGTACTTGAGATGTGTCTTACACATCTTCAATAACTTCATGAATCTCACCTGAGTCTAGGAAATTCTGGGCCAGTGAAACCTGAAGAAATATTTGTTAAAAAAAAAAAAAGAGAAGACCATTCTTTTCTCTTTCATTTTTCAAACACTACATTTCGTTAAAACACTTCATGATAGTTCTTTTCTCTTCAAGACATTCTCTGACCAGAGACAAATACAATGAAGTGCTGCACAGAGAGAAATAAGACTCCAAGCCCAGAAGATCTTACATTTAAATTTTTGTATCCAAGAAGAATGAGACAAAAATAATCCCAAGAAAAGTCTCTTCTCATTTAGGTTAAATGATTATAACTTTTTTTTGTTAATGTGCACATTTTTCTTCTAAGCATTAAAGATTAAATGAATAGAAATCAACAACTGAGGAAATTCTGATTCCTGAAAAGTCAGTTTGTAAAACAACGTTTTAGAAATGAAACTCTTCCTGTACAACTTCTTCTAACAGTAATGGAGCGTGTAGGACTAACAGCATAACAAGCTAAAAATAAGCTCTCACAGATATTAAAAGTAGATGCCAAGAAGGAGATCTGGACATTTGTCTGAATTCAGATTCTCACTTGGCAGTGTTCTGAAGGCAAACCTAATTAAAGGTTACAGTTGGCTACATTGCATTACCCAGACATCACAGACTATAATTGTTCTAGGACCATGCGAGTGTTTAATTTCTACAAAAAAATACCTCACAGTTAAATTAAACATTTATCTATTTGAGATAGTGAGCTAAACACACATTCAAAAAGAAAGAAAAAAAAATCAGAAAGGTAACTGAATGAATAGCAACATGGCAGAAAACTTTTGCTTGTTCAACTTCCATTACGATACACAGCGTGAAGCTCACAGCACTACCACACGCAGAAGAATGTTGCATAGAGAAAATTGGTTTATTGTCTGAGAAATACAGGAAATCTCTCTCTCCTCTTTTGTTTCTGAACAATTAATACAGCTCTGGTTAAGCACAGTCTGGAATTGAGCACCTAACACAATAATAGTCAAGACTGAGATGAAATTAAAGTTAAGAACAAAGTTCCACCTTTCATTGGAGCATAGGGCTGAGCACTGCTGAGTGCCAAACACTTATTCAATTAGTTCCTTTACCCAAGTGCATCTCAGCTAAAACTGTCCACCTCTCAAGATGCAGGCTATCTCTTTTTTGGTTGAGCTGCTCTCATTCCCTGCTGCAATGAATGCTAAGAGCTCTGTCCAAATGGAGCAGGAAGAAATTGGGCCATGAAACTCGAACCTGGTCCAGTGATGCATCTGAAGCCCACCAACCTACTGTTTTTCTTGGGCAACCCAATCTTGAAGACACAAAAAACTGTAAGAACCCAAAAGCTCTGGAGTTAGGCCTTAATTTCCTGAGCTGAGCCTCCACAATCTGATTTTAGCATACAACCTCTCTAAAGCCTCCTAGAGGCACTTGAACAGTCAAATTTGGTCAGCATTATACTCTTTGGTGCTGATGCCTCACTTTTTTGTAGCAGCATGATGGTTGGATTACTCACACTGGGAGTAGGAGGCAGTGGATTCAAATCTCTGAACAGTCTGATGGAACCAAATTTGTATCTTCCATGTCCTGGGAGAATGACTAAATCCCTGCCTCCAGCCTGATGACTCTCAGTGAGTTTCCACGCTCCACTGCCTGCAATACACATCTATTTTACAAGAGCTCTTCACTGGATAAAAAGAAATATTGTGGGTCACCTGATGTAAATGGTACTATGAATCTTTAAGTATTTGATGAAAAGTTGAACTGTTTTAAAAATATATTACTTTCTTGGACTTCAAAGATCTGTGAAGAACCTACATCCCAAGTAAAAGCTTTAATTCCCGAGAATTAGAGGGAGAAAAATAGTGCTAGAAGTAGTTTGAGGATATCTGCCAAATTTGAGATGCAATTGGCACAGATCTGGCTCGGTGTCCATGCACATACATCATCAACTTGGGATGCCAGGGAATGTTGGTGTTGAACTGGATTAGTGCCCCCACCATACCTTGCAGTTTCAAGGATCTCAGCTGCCAAGAGCATCCTTAAATTTGCATCTTGGTAGACCCAAATCCAGACAGGTACTCATCGCCTCATTGCTGCTGCCCCAAGGTCAGCCTCAAGTTTCACATTGATCAGCTACATCCCAGTGAAAAAACACAGCCAAAGCCTGGTTTCAACTAACAGCTCATGCTGAGGCAGCTATTTAATTTTGCTGTCTTAGAACAAAACTTTCAGAGGTGTTCTGTTTGCTTAAAGACAAAAGGCTTATTTATACTCTGATTTTATATCCCTATCAGATACTTGCATTTCCAGAGGATGGCTAAGTTTAGAAATTCAGCTATGTAAATAAAGTGGCTTACACAGCTCTGGGTCCCTGAATAACACATTTACAAATAAATCAATGGGTTTGCTCTGTTCCAGCTGGAAATCTTTCACCTGAAGTCATGCAAAGTGGATCCTATCTTACTTTGTACATCATCAGCAAAAACTCTCAGCTGAATTTTGGCAGCATCATATTTGCTATGAGTGACAAAGAGGAAGTGACAAAAGAATAGGTCTGTTTTCAAGAGGAGGTGGAATCTGCAGAATCTGGCTGCAACAGTCCAGTTTTTCAAGTGTCTCCATGTCCTGTGGAGTCTTTTGCACTGGTGAGAAGGAAGTGCAAGTGTGAAAGAGAAGTAAGCTATCAACACGTGCTGCCCCCTTTATCATGAAGTCAATGTTCTGTGACTTCAACATTCTAAGTCAATTTATATTAAAATAAGAAATTAACATGCATTAGTTAGGCTGGCAGATTTAGACCTCTCTGCTGAAACTGAGACCTCCAATACAAGTGAAACATATAGTAATGCATTGAAATTACAGTATATTAAATACAAAGAACAAGGTTATGATCAAAAACAATATGAACTTAAAAATTCATGGTTACTCATGCTACACCATATGTCTTCCACCACCTAGCCACAACAGGGTGCCCTTTAATTACTCTGCTAATGTGCTCTTTGTGTCTAAGTGCTGGAGGACATATGGTACATTTCAGTTGTAGCCATGAATTTCATGTCTTTAATGCTTTCTGTCAAAATTGAGATGTCCTTTTCAATGTATACATGCGTATACATTTGAATTCATATGTTGGTATTGTCACCATTTTATACTCCATTTCAGGAGCAAATGGATAAAAAACATTGAAATCTATTATATTTTTATTGCACAGACATATTAAAACCAAACAAAAAACACAGCACCACCTACTTAATGACCTGAAAGAGGGAGGGACAGGCAGCTAAATCACCAGTTATATAAAAATGGCTTTTTAGTTTCAAACTTTCTGGCTGAGCTTACACACGGAAATACTAAGTGAATCGACTGCACTTCTGCCTCATTCTTTGAGATTGTATCAGAGAGCAGCTGTGCAATTTATTGTCATGTGCTGCTGTCCATTAACAGACAATATTTTTAATATATTTTTTCATTTCAGGTCGAAAAGGAAGAAGGTTTTGTCAGTCTCCTCAATTTTTCTGCAAGTGACAGTTCAGATAGGAGCTGATGAATGAAAATGCCATTCTGATGTGCCTAATGTATTGTAGGCAGCAATCAGATCTTTGGTATAAACAAGGTGCAACACGGACTTCAGAACATGGTATTCCTCATCTTAAAAGATGTCAGTGTCTAGACAAAGAAGATGACATCCTTTAAAGTGCCTTTGGAAATTAGACAGCGATTCAATGCACCCTGGACTCAGATGGTGGTGATGTGCCTGATGTATGTACAGTCAAGACAATTAAGTTACATTAATCACATTCTGAGTCAATTACAGTTCCAGAGAGATTTGGGATTTGCCCTATGTAGGAAGAAAGCTCATTTTATGTTCCAGTTACAATGAAGAATTTTTCAAGCATCTCCTGTGTCTTTTAGGGGTTTAAATCAGAGACAGCTCTCGTATCAGCCACTGAATTCCACAATGCTTCCGCCAGTCCCCCCTAACTGCAACCTACAAAGGCTTCAAATGCTGCTGCTCAGACTGAACAGATCAAGGTCAAATATTGTGCTAGAAAACATAGCCTTAAAGTACCCCATGCCATTTTAAAGGTTAGGAAACTTACAGACTGTTCCATTTTGCAGTAAATAGCCAGTGAGAAAATGTAGCTCCATGATGGGTTGAGTTTATTCTTTCAGACTTGATGATGCTGCTGCTACTTTTAAATTAACCAACATTCTGATGCTTGTTTTGATCTCACATGAAGTAAACTCACATGAAGTGCAGTTCTTATCTGGAGAAATGTTGAGTACAAACTGGAAGTCCAGCTGTTTTTACTCTGGAGAGCATAAATACATCTCCAATCTAAACTAATTTCTGAATATGATCAAAACACAATAATCTCGGAATTAATCACAGGAAAAGAACTGTCAAACTGAAAAACACAGAGAACTTCCCCTCTACCATGATTGTCTAGAACTGCTGTCCTTTTTTGTTGCCTTTTATCAGCATATGAGCTTCATTTGAGACAAGGGAGCAGGAGAACCATGGCTCGAGGAGATTAGGTTATTTGGGATTATGTGGACAAATTCCACACATTCTTACATAAAATGAAAACTCTCTGTAGCCATTTATGATTCATTTGGCTTGAAACTATGCCAACTGAATTATAGCTGTTTGAGACCAATCTGCCAAAATTCACAGGATAAAGCAAAATGTTTACAAGGTAATGCAACTCACTGCACAAGATGGCTAACAGCACATACAGCTAAAGATTCACAGCTATTCAGGGGAAAAGAGACAAAGTGCTGTAAACAATTTTCTATGAAATAGCTTTCAAAACACTGCCCAAACCAGATAAAACACTAGAGGCTATAAAAAATTGTCAGAAATTGCAAGTTCATGCTTTCAGTAACCCTCCAACTTGGCAGTGTCTCTCTACAATTGCATTAAAAGAAAATAAATTCTATTTACATGGGCAATGAGCTCAGTTTCCATATTTGCAACTTCCAAAGACAGTCCGAGTGCAAGGCCAACCTGGGAGGTCAAATTAATTACAACTGTCTCTTGTCAAGGTTTGTATATTGGAAAATTGCAGCTAATCTGAATTCATACCCAGCCCAATAAAATGTCATTTGAAGTAGAAGAACAGAATAAACTATTTTGTGGAGGATTAGTTAATTGCAAACAAAGTATAATAGACTGCTCTGAATCAAAGTCTCCTTATGGGAGATCAAGGATTATGCTTATTATAGCACTGGGACAATGACTCAGATTTCTTCACACAAATTTAAGCAGCAAAAATAAAACTAAAAGGTAGGATCAGCCATAGTCATTATTTACTATTATTGTGCCTAGAACTTGCAAAAATAAAACATTTTGCCTCAGATATATGACATTAATGTTTTAAAAATTGTTTTATAGTAATGAAAGCATTAAACAGAAGCAATATAGCAATGATAATCTAAAATTAGAGAAGGTTTTAAATCCAACAGGCTTTTCTAGTGTATTTCCATTAATGTGGAAAAACAGGGTCCATTAAATTTGACAAACACATTTTTCTTAAAAAAATATGCTTCTGTGGTTCCAGCCAGACTTTATACCTATGACTGCATTGAAATTAACTGAGGAAAGACCTGAGGGATCCCATATGTGCAGACAGAACATCAAGCAAAATTATATTTAGATAGGAGGATACCTTCAACTGTCAGTCTACATACAGTGACAGAAGCGACTTGACGGCCTACTATAGTGAAAGAAATAAATAAAAGTGCCTTTTGCTTTTAGATTGGAGGGTTTGGGGGTCTTTTTTTTTTTTTTTTTTAAGTTTTCATTAACTGCTAAACATGAGAAGATTTTTTTTCTCTCTTTTGTCCAGAAAACAAAAAAGTTCCCTTGTGGTTGATTTTCATCCAGTTTCTTCATGAAAGAACTATCAAAGAAAGTTACAGTTTATATTACTTTTCATTTCAGAAGGATTTCAGCAATCCCTAAACCTCCAATAGTATCTTCTTGACAACCTAATCTCTTTGTAGTAGTAGCTAAATTAAACCAAACTCTCATCAGTGAAAGCTCTCAAGAGTAACTCAAGGATATTCAGTACATATGATCTATAAAAGAGCAGTAAACCATCTTTAAAAAAACTGTTTAGGGTAGAAATTCTTATTAAAGACCAAAGTCTTCACAGGACATTTGTATTTAATAATTATTTTTGTCTATTCTCATCTTCCAAATGACCCCAATCATTCTTATTAGTAATTTAGCTCCAAAAATTACATCTTCATGGCCCAAAACAAAAAAAAAAAAATCAACTTTTAGAAAAAAAAATTATTGTTGTTGAGTTGAACATAAAAACAACTACAAAATACCAGAGATTGTATTTGTTGTACAAATGATGCACAAATGCCACACTTGAGTAAGGAATTAAGGCATCCAATCTTGCTTAACACAATCCCATCTTTGTGAAAGAAGGAAGAAACTGATTTGTATTCCCACAAATTGAAACAGAAGATGAAAACAGGTGTGAAAGAAATTTTACTTGAGCTGCCCATCACACTTGACAAGCTTTTATACTTGGCTGGAACCTGAAATGCTCCATGATGGAGCAGGATACAGATCTGGTCAAGACAGAATATTTAACCACAAAATCCACACACTTCACAAACTGCTAGCCCATAATTCAGATACTGCCACTTTCATTTAGTTAAAAGAATATGTGAAACATGCTGCTAGACACAGAAAAAAAAAAAAAAAAGCCCTGAATTCCAAATTTCACCAACATTTTCCATTCAATGAAAAAAACGTGGCACTGTTTTAAAATATCAGGAACATTTCTTTTTGTGAAGTGTATCTATGGTATTTTCCTTGCTCTGAGTGGAGAATGGGATATACACCATGATAAACTTTACTACTAGATGTGATAAACATTAACTTCCATATTGAGAATCCCTAAAACCACTGATATCAATTACACAGCCTGAAAAATGTCAAAGCTCCAAACCACTATCGTGATTTTCACTCCGAGTTGTCTAAGGCCAGAAGGATAAATCCATTATAGAGCACCTACAGATTTTTGAATACTGATTTTGCTGCAGGTAATGCAGCTTTGGGGTTGAAAATCAAACTCCTTGTTACTGGCTGTACATGTAGATTTAAAGTAGCAGTTTAGAAACCCATATTTGGAAACATTTACCCATATTCTTAATTAAAGTGTGGTTAAGAAGATGACGCAGTCCCAGGAGCCCCTGGGACATACTGCTATGTAAAACAAAGAGGGAATGAATGCTATTGTGAGCAACAGTAGATATCACTGCTTTATCCCTCTGGTTTTCTTCAGTTTTGGGGATTTTTAAAATTAACATATGAGTAGATGATAAATAAAACCTCTCAGACATTTTTTTACAAGACATAAAACTAATTTGCATGCTGTCTTGCTCTGAGGTAGCAGCAACAGATACCATTTTCAGAGACAGGGACACACTTGTCACCATGATGACTAGAACTGAATTCTCGTTATCTCTGTAACACAACAGAATATGTTTAAGATGAGGGAAAAAAACAAGGAGAGTAAAAACATTTTGTTTCCCCATTTTCAGGAAAAGAATTTAAAAAATGGGAGGTAGGAATATGCACAAACCACCACTTTGCAACCCCTGCCACAACCTGAGGAGCCAGGTGAGTTCAGCACCCTGAGCCTCCAGTTTTACTCAGCTGAGCAGGTGGCAGCTATTTAATGAAACAGCATTCTAGGAGCACCAAGTGAAAAGTCCATACTGGGTGTTATTAGTGCATTGTGTCCTCCATGGGAGTGATGGGAAGCAGGAGCTGCTAAATGGCATCAGTCAAATATAACGATTTGTCACTGATGCTGTCACCTGCGTTTAGGCGCTCGCTGCTCTCCCTGCGCTCTGCCTTTCACAGCCAGGGAACACTCAGCCCATGTCTGTCAGCCCGGGGTTATCTCTGAACTTTTGTCACCTGAAGGCACATTTAGACATGGCAACACGCAAAACACCTTTTTCTCACTCATCAACGCTTTGTATTGCAGTGTCAGAGAGAGGATATTGCACAAAGGACCCTGACTACCCAAACTGCTTGGTGAGATGTCAAAGCCATTTTGTGGCAATCAAATGAACATATTTATTCACAGATGAAATAACTGAACATAGATTTATCGTAGTTTTGATTCAGTCCTCGTCTTTCCTGCAGGAACAAACAAAAGCTTTCATCTTGGACAGCAATGCAGATGGTAAAAGCAAAAGAACATTACAGAAAAAAGATCTGTCTTAAAATTCAGACTTTATAAAACAAATTACTTGAAAGGGCAAACAGAATGCTGTCATATTCCTTTCCACATTAGAAGGAGCCCCACAGCACAATTTCTATTTTAAATAAAAAGAAATACTGTAAAAGTTAAATAATTAAGAAAAATCTTCAAGCCACAGTAATTGGAAGGGTCCCAAAATCCCTTTGTGTTTCATGTTGAGATGCACAGAGAGTTGTTCCTATTTAATTGAAAATGTATTAACATTACAATTTCAAAGGATCAAAAATAAAGGAGTTTCCTGAAAATTTAAACCAGGCTTTCAGCGTTTCCTGTTGTGCAGAAGAAAGATCTATTTTTAATGGTATAAACTGTAGAAAAGGACCTAAAGAGGGCAATTTCTTCATTCTTCAGGGAAACTGGTGGGAAGTAAAATGGTGTATAATTAATTTTGTGGGTTTTCTTTTCAAATATATTTAAAACTTTGTGAAGGTTAATGCTCCCACACATCTGCATTCAAGCACAAACTTTATCTGAATGGTGTTTTCACTAATTTTAGATCCCATTAATTTAAATTTACAAATACTAAAGGCTATTCCTTTGAATCCCTTAAAAAGGTTTACACTTTCTTTTTTGTGTTTTAAAACTCTTGCTTATTATAATATTGCATATTCTTGAAATGTTAATTATTTTTCCTTCTTGATATATTATGGATATCCATACAGCCTCAAGAAAAGACCTTGATTACATTTATAAAAACATACATATGAACTAAAAGGTAAAAAAAAGAAAAGGAAATTAACACACTCATAGAATAATGGAATTGTTAAGGTGGGGAAAGGCCTTTAACATCACCATGTCCAACAGCCACCATTTAATGTTCACCATTAAACCACGTCCTCAAGTTCCATATCCACCCATTGGTTGAACACTTCCCAGGATTGCAACTCCACCATTTCTCTGGGTAACTTGTTCTAATGCTTGGCAGCCCTTTCTGAGATTTTTTTGTTTCCTAATGTCTAATCTACACTTCCCCTGGTGCAATTCGAGGCCGTTTCCTCTCGTCCTGTCACTTCTTAACTGGGAGAAGAGGCCAACCCTGACCTCACTACAGACTCCTTTGGGGGAGGTGTGGAGAGTGATGAGGTNTTTCTTAGGCCTTGTGATGCCTCTTAAAAACTATAATTTCATAACAAGTAGTCATTCACTGGTCATGCCATTTTATGGGAAAGTGCAATCAATGGCACAACAGTACTTGGGAAACATCATACTTATCAAACTGTACTTTTACTTTGGTCTCCAATTATCCAAAACTTTGAAAGGCCTGATGCGTAAGCCAGTCAGAACGCCTTAGATCAATACTAGTGGAGTGAGCAACTGACACTTCTTAGCACCATAAATTAAATGATTACATCAATCATTTTTCCTTTTTTATGTAAACAATGTTAAGGCAACAGAACACTGCCACAGGATCAATGTCTCCTGCTTGGAAAATAAATTCTTCAACACTTATGCAGCAGCAGGAGATTGCTATTGTACAACAACAGTCTATACCATTTTCTTAATTACAACAACAGTCATTAGTGTTTGTGCTGGGTTTGGTAGGATAGAGTTAATTTTATTCCTAGTAGCTGCTATAGTGCTGTGGTTTGGATTTAGGATGAGAACAATATTGCTAACACCAGTGTTTCAGTGGTTGCTGAGCAGTATTTACATTTTTCAGGGACTTTTAAGCTTCTCTGCTGCTTATATTTTATTTTTGGCATATCAATGATATTATTATTATTTAAATTATTAAACTGTTCTTGCCTCAACCCACAAGTTTTCTTACTTTATCTTTCCAGTTCTCTTCCCCATCCCACTGGGGAATATCAACGAGCAGCTGGATGGTTCTTAGTTGTTGGGGCTAAACCATGACACTTATGAGGAAGAAATACTGAGCTTCTTTTACAACACACTTCCTTGCAGGGCATACTTTTACTGCTTCAGAAGGGGCAGAAGCTGGTGCTGTAAGGTTTTGTTTTAAAAAAACACAAAATGACCAGAAAATAGGAAAGGAAGTCCACCCAGTTTGCCTGATCAGTGCTCAAACCCCTACATTGGTCAGCAAACAGCAAGGGTGAGGTCAAACTGATTTGTTGCANATCCCCAGCTCCCTCAGCTGCTCCTCACAGGACTTGTGCTCCAGACACTTCCCCAGCTTTGCTGCCCTAAGATCCTATTTCTGAAAACTAATCCTCCCAGGTGAATATTTGCGACTAAAGTGAAAGCAAGCACAATCAAATTAAAAGAATTGTCAGGAAGAATTGTACTCAAACACCCCAGTATANCAGGAGATTGCTATTGTACAACAACAGTCTATACCATTTTCTTAATTACAACAACAGTCATTAGTGTTTGTGCTGGGTTTGGTAGGATAGAGTTAATTTTATTCCTAGTAGCTGCTATAGTGCTGTGGTTTGGATTTAGGATGAGAACAATATTGCTAACACCAGTGTTTCAGTGGTTGCTGAGCAGTATTTACATTTTTCAGGGACTTTTAAGCTTCTCTGCTGCTTATATTTTATTTTTGGCATATCAATGATATTATTATTATTTAAATTATTAAACTGTTCTTGCCTCAACCCACAAGTTTTCTTACTTTATCTTTCCAGTTCTCTTCCCCATCCCACTGGGGAATATCAACGAGCAGCTGGATGGTTCTTAGTTGTTGGGGCTAAACCATGACACTTATGAGGAAGAAATACTGAGCTTCTTTTACAACACACTTCCTTGCAGGGCATACTTTTACTGCTTCAGAAGGGGCAGAAGCTGGTGCTGTAAGGTTTTGTTTTAAAAAAACACAAAATGACCAGAAAATAGGAAAGGAAGTCCACCCAGTTTGCCTGATCAGTGCTCAAACCCCTACATTGGTCAGCAAACAGCAAGGGTGAGGTCAAACTGATTTGTTGCACAGAGGCATCCACATCTTCTTCCAGGGGTCCATCTCCACTCCAGTGACTCTGTACACGCCTGACATGCACACGAGCAGCGGGATGCCACAGGAGCTGCTGGCTGTGCTTCCCTCTACAACCTACACGTGAACCCCTCCCCATGTACCCATGTTCTTCTCAGAGCTATGCCAGCACTCTTGGCTAAGCACCTACAGAAAGCATATGGTGCACCTTGAGTGTGTGGTAACAACTCGAGAATGTGTTCTCACACCTGTGTGACCCATCCACACAGACTTCTCCAATGCATTCCCACAGTTATTTCAGACATGTGTCCAGCCCTAGTAGCTGCTGATTTTGCGAATCCTCCTTATTCAAAGTCACCCCTGCAAATGGAGATACAGCTGGTCACGATTTCATCTTTTGCCAAGGTATAGGTAATTCTGGTTTTCTCCACTGCTTGCTGTGAGCAAACTGCAAATGCAAGGATGATACTGGAGCCCAATATAATTTCACTATCCAATTCTATGGGTGCCAATTTTTATTTCAGGAATGTATTTGTGTCCTGAAAATGCAGCTCATCAGTGATATTGACTGTTCACACACTTCTATCAACACAGCAATGATAATTCACCTGTTAATACCACAATACCAACATCACGTGTAATAAATCTGGGATACACCAGGTTTCAGTTACCTCCTTTTAGAGACTGATACATTCTCCATCACCTACAGCCAGTGCTAATTCTTTGTGTTAACAAGATGATCTGCTTTTTCCAGTTCAGCACTCTGGAACCACAATAGATCACCTCAAGCCATTCCCAGGAAAACCCATCTCACTGTATGGAGTCAGGCTTTGTAAGGCCCAGCCTCCTGGGGGGTTGTTCCCTGCACTGGCATTCTACTCTGCCTAAACCAGGGGACACTTCAATGCTGCCTGGGAGGGGGATAACAGAGAATTAAATTTTTTCATCCTTTCCCCTTATAGTTTTTTATTTAAATATATTCTTCATGTAATCTACAACAGAAAATTAAGAATCCAGGACTTCTTGATTTATCTTAATTTTTTCATATACAAGCACCAAATAAACAATATAGATTTGCAAATCACAGATCTCTGGCCTTTATTACATATGAAAATTTGCAGGGACATTTGAGAATAATGTCCAAATACCTCTGGATTTCTCCATGGGCTAATGAGTAGTTTAACATGGTAAAAACAAAATGCTAGCTTGCCAAGCATATAACTCAAACAAAATTTCCAAGAACATGTTAAAGTAGATATTTATCTCCCTAATCAATAAAGCTGGAGTCATAAGTTCTTTGTGCTTTTTGTGAAATAACTGGTAGTTTCTATTCAGACAGTTTCTATTCTATTCTCTACGCCAATTTGGATGTGATGCTCCACAAAAAGGAATCATGTTACATTTCAAGAATTAGATTACTAGAGTAAGAGAAACAAAATATTTTGATCACATCTCATCCAGCAAGAATATCTGATCTCCTCACAAAAAAAGCAACTCAAAGTTTCAGCAGAATCATATTACTCTGCTCAGGGATATTGGAGAGGCAGCTTCCATTGTAAGTGTCTGCCATTGCCTAATTAGCCAGTGGGCTTTGGGGCACAGTTTCCTCAGAATACCCACTTTTGTCTTTGGCACTTCGAAATGAAGCTTTGTAAGAGAACACTGGGCCCTTGGGAATAAGCATGCAATTTCCAGAATTCAGCTGAGACCTCCTGCTTGCTTGGTAATGAAGCAGGCAGACAGAGCAGGGCTGAATTTGGGAGAAGTTTCTTAAAGAGGGTGACAAAGTGGAGAGAGAGGCTCCTTTCCACTCTTTTCTGAGTTGAGCAAGAAGCCTCTGCTACCAAGATTGCAGTGACTTCATTATTACTTCTAAGAAGGAGCTGGTGGAGGTGACTAATGACAAGTGTGACAGATGTGATTGGGAACATCGGATGTGACCCAGGCTGTGCTGCCCTCCTCTCAACAACAATGCAGTCAGAAGAGACTTTCACTCTAAGCCTTTGCTAATACTTCATAATAAAAAGAAATTTCATGCTGAAAAAAGGAATCAAAAGCTCAGCCTTAACCTTGAGGTGGTTTCATCATCTGAAGCAGCTGACATATTGCCTTACTGGATCACATACACACACACTCATATTCCCAAAAAAAGATATGGCAACAGTAATAGTTGTCCTAAAGCAAGAGTTTCAGTTTATAATGACTCATGTAGCAACTGAATTCTCAGAAATTAAGTATAGTGTAAATTATATGACTATTTTGCCAGAGTGGGGTGTAAGCTTAGATGAAACATCCAAGAGAATAATCCTATTATGGCCTGGCAGCTGGGTAACTGCGAGAAAAGAAATAAGTTGTTTATACATCTGAGTCATCATCTACTGAACTAAATTATTTGAATGTGAAGGATTTGAGACCTTTCATTAATGAACATGTGGGAGAAGCATGCCCAACGTTAGTCCACAAAGACAGGTGGGGCAAAAAATTGGCTGCAGAAAAAAACAAATTATATGTAATAATGTTAAATAACAAGAAGTAAGATTTTGGTATCAAATACAGATCTGGAAGAAAAAAAAGAGTTCCAAAGACAGTAAAAATTTTGTTCAGGCAGTGCATTTACCCCCCTGTCTAGTTCATCTTTATATATTGAAAGAATTAAAGGTTGCAACTGAGAACTACCATAATGAGATGTTTTACTGGACACATTTTTACCCATTAGACAAAACCAGAATCCTTTCCACATGTAAGATTTCTGATTGTTCCATTAAAGCTAGACAATTTTAGTCCAGGCTGTTTTGTCATCAGTCCAGTCTGGTCTCACTGGTATCTGAAATTTGTATCAAATGCTAAAGATTGGAATGTCTCAAATCATTAATTCTGGGCAGCTGTTAAAAGAAGTGCAAGCACAGGCCAAGCATTGCTCTTTGCCACATGTGGGTGCTTTGCTACATTGAGCATCCATTACAAAAGACACAACCCCTCTAAATCCAACTCTGCACAACAGAACACACAAACACCTAAATTACATTGAAATTGATAAAGTTAACCATATTCCTACATATTTTGCTGAACAGGTACTTCAAGAAAATATTCTGAAAAGTCTAATTTATTCATAGTTGTGGCTATAAAATAAGATGTCAACACTTATGTCACCCTCCCAACTCTTGCTATATTAAGTAATTGACTTTTACCTTTCCTAGCAATAGCAAAGCATTTGGGGTAGGTGCCAAATTGGGCCAGCACCAATGATAATCAGTTAAAAAGCAAAATATATTTGGCATGATATACAACAAGGTTCACCACTACCATACTTAATGAATAACACTACTCATTTCTTGTGTGCAGGCAGCTGTCATTTTGAAGCAGATAAGACAAACTTTCCTTTGCCTATTCTGGAGATCACAGAGCACTACTCAATTCAACTGCTGCACATTACCCTGCTGGTAGGTCTCACAGTTCTGCTCTATCAGGCCCACTGTGATAGGATCATGGAGACATTAAGGATGCAAAAGACCTCCAGGATCATCAAGACCAGCCTTCAAGAAAATACCACTGTGCTCACTAAGTCATAGTGCAAAGTGCCACACCTGCTCATTTTTTGAACAACTCAGTGACTGCACCTTTTCCTTGGGGAGCCTGTTCCATCTCCCCCTCACAATTGGTTTGAGCCTTTCAGACCTGCCACAACTAAATTGGTGTGTGAGAAAAGGGTCAATAACAGGAAATGGACAGAAGGACATAAGACATTAAAAAAGGAGGACAGAGGATGTGGTAATAGGTGCCTCCCCAGAGCTGACATTTGCTCATGGTCAGGGTTTCTCCCAGCTGACCTACTTCACCTTGAAGCAGCCAACATTTCTGGGCTGTGATATTCATTTCTCACACAGAGACACACTATTCTTCAATAAAAATTAAAAACAAAATCCAAG
Organism: Toxostoma redivivum; assembly: GCA_013397375.1. Lineage (NCBI taxonomy): Eukaryota > Metazoa > Chordata > Aves > Passeriformes > Mimidae > Toxostoma > Toxostoma redivivum. The sequence continues at coordinate 2,763,914 of VXBI01001671.1, forward strand.
CTCCATACATTTGTGTCTCAGCTTCATCACTCACATTCCAACTCGCCCTCCCTCTGTGATAAACAACAAACCTCTGTGCATTTACAGACTAGTAGCTGGTAGCTATGAATTTGAGCACTTTACCTTGCTGTCTTTTAAGGTGTTTGGTGTGTTATAGGGGACAACAACCAGGGGGTGAATATGTTGTGGTAAAATTGGTGCACATACATCACTTGGGTCAACACTCTGCCATAATGAGCTCTGTATTGTTTCACCTCCATGCAGGTATCGTCACACAAAGGTGATAACACCATAGTTAATTTTACATCTTCTTTCCAACAATCCCACTTACCCAATGCTTTTATTAATTAGCCTATTCCATACTGTTGCTGAAGCTATTAAATACACACATTTCAGTCTTAGAGGAAAGCTGTAGTAATCATACTATGCTTGAGCATGTTTTGAGACAAGTGACACTGGGCCAGCAGTTTTAATTGCCTTGAGTTGGTGAGAATCAGATATAGCCAAACACTGTCACACTATAAATGGAAGTGTAATGGGTATCTGAGATAAACAGAAGCACAAACAACTCAGCTGCAAATGAGCAAAATCTGTTCACAAGGCAGTCTTATGAAATAATTGAGCACTTCTGTGCATTATGTTTTTGCTTGGACTATTACTAGTCAGGTGCATCACCCATTATTGCAAATTACAAACCTGATTTCTCATGTACTGTGGTAAAATTTGCCCTGAAAACAAAAGGCCATCTAAACGTTTCCAGCTCTTGTTCTCAGATTGCTCCAGCTTGTTCTAGAACTCCCTCGCTGCATTTCACTCCTGCTTTCAGACCTTGTCTTTGGTAAGAGTTTAATGTTTGTTAATAATCATACTCCTTATCCATAATGGTGACCACAGTGAGGAGTTCTGGGCTCTGCACAACCAGTATCCCTGTTGCTGCAGTGTTTCACAATTGTGTTCCAGTGTTCCCCTGCCTCCTTGAGGGACTATGTCTTCTCCCTCAAATGATTTTCCCATAAAGTCATGGTTCTTGCTAATCCCTCCTGACCAATAACTTCCAGCACTCCAAGGTTCTTCCCATTCTTAGCAGGAATTGGAAAATACATATTTCTGCCTGTTGACATGCCAACAAAAATCTTAATGTGGTCCTTGACTCAAACATTGTCCCCCTTGCTGGCAGCCCCCTCAAACATTTCCTGTAACCACACTGCTCTGAACCAGCTCCCAGCCACCCTCCCCTCTAAACACTGATCTAAGCCCAAGGAAATGATCAGTCGCAAAATTAACCCCTTCACTGATTCAACCCTACATAAATGTAAACTTGAAAAGGATATAGTAGCTCTCTAGCAAGTTTAAACATCTGTATTGCCAGGATAACACTCTCCCATGGCAGCAGCAAGCTTGGCCTGTGATTCAGTGAAGCATAGATTCACATTCTCATATTAAGAAATTTCACTGTGAAGAAGATTGTTCATTTGTCACAAAATTATCTTCATAGTATAATAATTTAATATCTCCCTACTGGCAACAGATTCAAATATTCAGGTTATTCTTAGAACCGACTTTTTAAAGTAATTTTTTTTATTATTATTATTGCTATTTATGTGGCTGGCACAGCATAGCATTAGACTATTTGGTCCCTGAAGAACTAATTCTAAAACAAGCTTCTGGCACAGCAGGCTATGCTTTATGGATTGGAAATTTAGGAAAATACTGAAAATTAACCAAGCAATGAGCACAAGACCTGGCAATCATACTTTCCACCCCAGTTCAAGTCCAGAATCTGTTATTTAGACTCCTAAAAATCCCAAAAAACCAACCCACACTCCAGTGGGCACTATGTCCACCCTCACAGGATGCTCTCACAAATGAAGCAGGCCAATGCTCAAATTTCTGGTGTGGGTGAGCTATCTAAAGCTTTAGCACAGCACATGAGTACCACACACTATCATATGCTTGGAAGTGGACGACATCTGCTTAAAAATGAGACATTTCTCCCCTGCCAGGAGGTGTGTTCACCCAAAAAGGAGCCCCATCACACAATCTGACACACACATGCAACCTTGATATAGGAGACATCCATAAGACATTCACATGAGAGGGGATGCTGACATTTCAGTCCCAAGAGATGACCTGCAGACACTCAAGGAATCTCCAAGCAACCCCTTGGAAAGGAGTAGCAGAGAGCAAGAGAACCAGGTCACTTTAATGACAGAGAAGGTCAGAAGCCCTGATTTAAGCTACATTTAATAAAAATTCATTGCAGTAAAGACCTGATAAGCTGAGAAAATGAATAGAAAAATAGCTGCAATTCATTAGTTATTTATAATTTTTATCAGTCCTCTCATTTTAAATGTATAAGTTATTATACAGTTTGAACAAAACTGCCTAATAAAACCGTACATCAACTGCAGAGCCTAAGATGGCAACCTGCTCAGCTAAAATTATAACATCAATACATTAAATAATTATTCCTCTATAGATGTACATATATCTACACTTTTTTCAGCTTTGATATTTTGGATGAAATTTTCAACTACTACTTGTAACTACAGGATACGATCAAGAGGTGGCAGCAGAATTGTCAAGTATTCCTCTCTAGACATACATTTTGTGTGCTTCATTCTAGAAGCAGACCATTTCCTTGACATCCCCCATAGAGGAACAGCTCTCAACTCTCATTATAAACTTGGATTTTTAATCACTTCTTCTTACAAGTTTCGTGCATGTAAGAACACATGTTCATATATATATATTGCACTATATTGCCAAGTAGGCAACGTAAGAAATGTTCTTAAACTTGACTGTGTTTATACTTTCAGTTTTTCTGGGATCAGCTGACTATGCAGTCACTACTACCAGCTAATTTAAACAACTTAAACTGACAGAACATCTTACAGCAATTTCGTGTTGCACCGTGACACGTGTACAAGCATTAGCATCATAGCCAGAGTGTTACAGCTAAAACATAAAAAGGAGTACAGGAATAAATCACTAATTTTCAGGATGTTCTTGTTTGTGACTACAGATACATAATTCTAGGAGGACAAGTCTGTTCCAGACAACAAAAACTCAGCATTTAAAGACAAATTTTTAATGCACAAATGTGTGAATCAACACAAGATTGCATGAGGTGCTTTGCCTCCTACTGTCATTCTCTGCATGTGACCAATAATAGAAGTTGGAAAATCTCCAGCAGCTGTGTTGAAGTGTCTGCAGTTTTGCACAGATGCCCAGTTACATTCTGGTCAGCACTTGTACCATACATAGCACATGGGAAAGCATGGACAAACACAATGGGTAGAAAAATAAAGGGCATATCAAAATAGCAGCTAGTCTGCAAAATTAAACAGATGAATTTTTAAATCTTGACCTATACCCTTTCTGCATATGCAAAATAATGAATTTTTCATCGCATAGCGAAATCTTCATTGCTTGTATTTTCCATGGAATTCAAGCAACACTGAGGAAACAAAAGGCAGGACAGAGTTATTGATGTGCAGCTGTTCTTTGCTTTCTCTTTAGTGCTCAATACATGACTTACTGCACACTCTGCAGAAGGGGCAATCAGCAAATTAGTGCTCGGGTTCATCACAAGCAGTCATTTGGGTCCCATGTTCCCATACTTTTCCAGCGTTACATTCAGAGCAGTTTCACTGCATTCTGTGGGGAGAAGCAGAGGTAAAACAGAGCTGTTCCTCCTGCCTGGAGAAATGCAGCTGCCCCACCTTGGGCTGCATGGGCAAAGCTGGGGGTTCCCTAAATCCACAGCTCCAGAGCAGGTGGAACCACAGTTCCCAGTCAGTCGTTTGGTAGAACCACTATTCCCAGTTGGTCCTTCAAGAGTGGTGGAGGACAGCCCTTGATCTCCATGCAGTGATGGCAAAAAATTCCCCCAGGGGCAGGAGACAAGCAAGATAGTGGCACTGTCTGGGACATGTAGAAAATGCATCAGTTTTTCAAAGTAAAACAAATAATTGATCCTAGGTCTCTTTCTGTCAAGATGGCAAAACACAAATCCTTATGCATTTTGTGGAGAATTTGAATCAAAAAACCTGAAGTACTAGGGCACTCACAGATCATTTACATTTGTTAATGCTGTTCAAATAAAAGCCTTCTTTTAAGGGAAAAATAATGGCACTTATGTTGACATTTTCCATAGTTAAAACCAGTAGCACTACTAGAAGATATATAAAATATAAAGCACATTGCATAACTCCTTTTTTAGTTAATTATATTGCAATTTGAGGCATCATTCTGGGGTTATTTCCCCCCTCTTACTGAGCCTTCAGCCAGCACTGAAAATGCTTTTGTAGAGTAAATTGAAACCAATACTGGAAGCGGTTTCACACTTAGGAATTAGGTCCTTTATGATGAAATGATACACCTCATGATAAAACCTGATATCAACTGATGCTGTTGGAACAGAATCCCCTAAGTTGCTGAACAGACATATCAATTCCTTCAATTTTGGAACAACAGTTTTGTAACTCATTTATGACCTTATATGTCTGCAGTAGGGAAAAAAAATCCCAAACTGCAGTGTAGCAAATTATTAAAGAAAACACCAATATTTTATGGTTTAAAACTGAAGTACAAAAGTAGTTAAAATGATAACACAGCTTACAGATCACACCCTTTTGCTAATAATTTTGGTGTTGTAGACAGTCATAGCAAAAGCACCTGAGCTCCTGGTGATCACTGGCATGAATGTAGAAACAAAACCTTCGCACGCTGCACAAATCCCCATCGCCTGGGGCTTTTACTACTGGCAGCCGTTTGCATTCATCACCATCCCACTGCTCCTGCCATCCTTTGCACGCAGTTATCTCCATAGGACCCGCGGTAATTTAGATGAAGAACATGAATTTGCATCAGAACAGAAAAAGGCCATTTGGCCCCAAATCCTCACTTTCCAAGTACTTATCTCAACATAGAGACTGATAATAAAAAAAAAAAACAACCCTCCTTTTTGAACTGAATCTCAAGCTGCTGTAGGGACACAAAACAAGTAAGACAAAATAACAAACCAGATGCCACAGGAAAGCCAGGTAAGAGAGGAGATGGGGCCTCTCATAGACTGCTGACTTTGAGGCAGACAAAACCATCTTTAAAACAATTCTATTAAAATTATTCAGCAGGCCCACTTCAGCTCTTCTTACCCACAGAGTACTGTAATGCCACTGAAAATTTAGAGAATTATTTTGCATTATTATTTTGCATGAGTACCAAGGGCAGGAGGATTTGCCTGGTAAATCACTTACAAGTCTTTAAATCACCATACAATAGAAATAGCTCCTTAAAAATTACTCATTCCATGGTTAAGTTCCATATATTAATGTATATCTTGTGCCTTTATCTATATTCAGTGTAAACTCATTTGTAGAATAAGAAAAACTAGGAATGAATTGTGGAGGGCCTGTTAAGAATTGAAAGAAAATAACAAATTCTGATGAATTCTCCTATTTTAATAGCAGAATTAGAATGTACAGATGAGGGAGAAGTCCATTCAAATTGGAAACACATAAAAGCCAGAACTGAAGTGACAATCCTAAACCAGTTGTTTCAGTGTCTGCAGTGAAGGGTGATGGGACAGACAAATCTGATTCACAGCAAGCAGCAGGATTTAGTTGTACAGTAGCAGATAAGAGTGGAGATGAGGGATGGCAAGCTTTCGTAGAGTTGTGTTGACTAAGAAAAAATATGTACCATGGACTGGACAGATAAAATATAGCTGGTGATATAAACCAGAACAGTATGTCAGTATTTCTACTGGTAAACTCAAACATTATACAGCCTCCACATCTGCATTATAGCCTGGAAAAAATTTATCAGTATTTATGTTAATCAAATGTTTAAAATCTAATATATTAAAAAATATTATATATTAAAAATAACAAGTCACTGTTCTCTCATTCTTTGTTTATGCTCTAACACAACAGCTGTGATAACATATTTTCAGTTATCTGATGCATCCACAAACCACAGTCTCTAGGAACACAACAAATTAAAAATGAAAATAAATAAATAACTGGATTAAATGGACAAATTAGAGAAGTCACTCTCAATAGAAGAAAAACCTCTGAAGTAATGAAACACTGATAAAGTGTCCAATCCAAACCAGGTACCTGTAGAGTTCACAGAACTTGGCAGGTCACCAAGAGGTGAGAGATGTACAGGTTTTACCAAAAACATTCAACCTTCTCAGGCACCTACATCTGGTGCTCTCTGCAGGTAACCCAAACTCCATCCCAGCCACTGCATCTGGAATTTCACCTTCACTGGCTCCAGCTGCCAAGGAGGGAAAGTCAAATGGAAACAAGATGCAGAGGCTGAAGTGGAATTTACCCCATCTGAACAGAGCAGCAAGGTAGCCCCTGCACTGATGCCCATCTTGCCAACAATATAGGAAGAAAGCCTTGGCTTCTGGATTACCTCTCCTCCCACTGTCCCTTCAAGTCACATTGATTGTAAGAAAGACTAGAGTTCAGTAACTCTAAAATCAGTAATTTGCAAGCCTAATCCTGCACAGCCTACAAGGAAAAGAACACACAAATAGCGTCTCTGAAATTTCATAGAGTTTACTCAAGACTGAAACACATCTACCCTACAGCAGCAAGCTGGTCCTGCTGCTCCCTGCACATGCTGCAGATCCAAGTAACTCTCCAAAGGTAATCTTAAACAGACCCCATTACAGTAAACCCCAGCAAGAGGTGAAAATCTATAATTAATGATCACTGTCAATTTAGCATCTCCCATGAGCGATTCCAGAAAGCTGAAGCCTTGACATTTTGAGAGTTATCAGAATCAATTTAATTAGTTGAAAAATGGTTATTCTCAGTATAATGACCACTCTAACTGTTCCTAAAGTACCCGAGGACACCAGGATTTAAGAGCATTCAGAAGGACTTACCTGTTGAGAGACTGATGCACTCCATGAAGTGGAAGATATGGCAGATATGGTGCAGGGAATAAAAGGCTATCAGAAGGATTACAGACACACAATCCTAATGTTTCATAATAATTAAGCACCCTGAAACGGTTATCCCAGCCATTACTATATTTTAAAATTATAGAGTAAATGATTATGCCATAGCAATTCTAGAAAAGGACTGGTCTTCTTTTCCCATTAAATCAAGATTCAAAGAGAATGTACTCAATCAGTTCTTTAAATAGATAACACAGGACACAGGAATTATTCAGGGTTTTAATGAGACTTAGTGCAGAAAGCAACAGCAAAAATCCTGAGGCAAAACCTCACCAATTAGGAGAGTTTTTATCTTGCTTTATGTTTAGCTTAGAAACTTTTGCATCCCTTCAGTCTACAAGCAAAAAAATTCTTTACATAGCAGGTTTCAAAGATTGCCTAACAATCAATATTTGGGAAGAGCTACATGAGAAATTTCCCCTGTGATTTGGCAATGACTCTGATTCCCCAAGGTCTGTGTTACTGACATTGCTGCAAATGTAGCGCAAGCAATGAAAAATGGAAGCTGCACATACTGTGCTTTCCCTGTTGCCTTTACTCAAGTCATAACTCACTCTTGCATATACTGTAATTTAACCTGTGGAGATCCCAGAGGGGGCTGTACAAACACCGTGTGGAAACTTAACCCGATCATTAAAACAGTATCACAGATTTTGCAGATTATTGAGCGTTTTCCAGTAGATCACTCAGCTGAACCTTCTTGCGTTAAGCAGGGCTTAGTCCAATTCATAAATTAATTTTTCATATTAGTCAAATCCCCACAGTACTTTGGCACCTAAAATCAGCCAGGAGCTGAGAAATGAAAGCCACGTATGTCAAATTTCTGCATGTTTTCTGACAGACCTATATGTCTCCCTTAGCACGTCCCTTAAGGTGTCATAAGTTACTTTATGACAAATATAAAATATACCACTATTGGTTTTAAATTTGGAGCTGGGCAGCTGCTAAAGTTACCCTTTGAGGAAAAGCTCGATCTTTGGGCAAAGACTGTGCTCTCTCTCACAAAAACCCAGCTGAAGTCTGGCACCCATTCAGACCTGATACCCACCACTCAAATTGTTAGCAGGTATTAGCTGTCACGTTCCATTAGCCCCTCATCATGCTATCTTGCATCATGCCAGCATATAATGTGATTTAATGGGACATGACGTGACATATGTGATGTGACGTGATGTGATGTGACAGCTACCATTTAAAGGGGAACACACCTATTTTCGAATTAGATGTCCATTATCAATTAAAGCTGCTCTGGTGATGGTCAGAAATTTATATGTCAAGCCCAAGCAAAACTAACCAGCATGTGTTGCCTGTGCTACTGAACTGATGAGCTGGGAATCCGCCAGCTACCCAAATTATCCTTGGGTAATTTGACAGATCTGTAATATAAGCTCTGTGTATCAGTTCCATGTCATATTTGCTCAGTACTACTGAAAGCATGTTTTTGCCATTTTTCTCCTTCATCCATCATAATTAAAATCACCTAAAACGGTGATTTCCAAGCTGTAACTTGAGTTCTGTTATTATCAGCTGCTGTTCTCAGTACGTCAGAGAAAAAGAGGACAAAGAATATTGTGCTGTAGCTGCAGTGAACAAAGTGCTGAGAGCATGGCAAAAATGGTCATTTAACTGACCAGATGCAATGTGGAACTAATACGAAAGTTAGGAAGAGCAGCACACAGTGTGAGCAATAAAACCTTTTTGCATCCACTCCTGCGCAATGATTTTTTTCTCCCTCGGTAAAGACATTAAGTGCTTGATGCTTAAAACCAAAAAAGATTTGCATAGGTGCAATGAGATTGTCATAAATCTGTTGTAGGCAACAGGCTGTGCAATGTATGCATAATTCAGAAGGAGAGAGAGCTTGCAGATGAGTTTAGCGTACCAGTGAAATTCAGACACTGTAGTGCAGCAGCTTTACAATGCATAAGGAATGCACATTATCCTTATGAAGATTAAAGTATTGATTCTTCATCATTCTATCGTTTAGCCATTAATATTCATGCAAACCCTCCGGGCTGGTCACCTTGCAGGAAGGCTGAGAGAGGAGGATCAGCCCGGTTTTCCGTCAGTGCCTCGGCTCTGGAGAGAGCTCTCTGTGCATCACCGTAACATGGCTTCCCGGGAGTGATATCCCTGCTCTTGCTGCTCAGTTGACTGTTTCTGATGATCTTGCTGCTGCTGCAAAAAAGGGTAAAGCTGCTGCCTCTAGATTTCCCGATGCAAAAATTGCACTTCAAGGCCGGATGGCAGCTTGAAGGTCACACACGCTGACGCCTCGCATGCCAGAGACAGGAAGCCTAATTTTAGCCCACAAGAAACTAGAGTGCTGATTAGAAAAAATGAGATTCTATAATGCTTCAAACGCTTTACAGGGGAAAATTATTCTTAGCACAAGATATCCCATCGTACCTACGGGATGCAGTGTTTCAAGGATGTAGAAAGAAAAGGTTTCCATAATAAGTCGTGGAAATGAATGAAAAGTAATTACACAATTGTCTAAAGCAGTGAATGTTGAAAGAGAGTGTGTATATAATAGGATTATATAGTGATTCTTTACCTTATGTTCCTCCAGCATCATAGGATAATAAAGAAATAAGTAGCAGGCTATGGATTAAAGGTGCTGGAAATATTTATAGTTTTATTTCCTGGCACAGCAGTTTCTAAAAAACCTGCAACATGAACTGTAGACTGTGCCACCTTTTCCTCCACAAACCACTCCCAGATTTAGTATGAAGGCTCCCACACAGGTCTGTCTTATCAGAGAGCCTGGTCTCACCCGAGTGGCCAGGCAGGAGCAGACAGCCTGTGTGGTATCTGCCCCTGATGTTCTGCTAAGTGCCAGTGGCTGTTCCACGAATTGGATCCTGGTGCTTTAAGAAAGGGAAGTTATGTTGCTAAGAGAGGTTGTTTCACAGCCAGTTCCATTCATGATCACACACATATTTTCCCTTTTTCCTCTTCGTAGCCCATATCACTCCTGCAGAATATGTTGCACTCACTTTCAGAGAAAAACAACTCTCTCCCTGCACTCGTTCTTAAAACTGTGCTTAAGAGCACTGAGTGGCCAGAAGAGAAGGGCAGATAGAGAAGGGCCATCACCAGCTCCCCACATATCACTTGCAGCTGCTGCTGAGAATCACATCAGGAATCTCCAGATGGCAAACCCCTGGAAGAGCTCAGCAGGAGCGCCATGGCTGTGGGACCAGCTCTGCTCTCACACACTGGTTACATCCAGTGTGCCACTGATGTCCTGCACATGATTACCACGAATGAGAAAAGCTGTGCCTTCCACATCCTTTGTTTCACTAATAAAGCAGCTTTGGGAAAAGATTTATTTGGAATTTTCACTTTCCTGGAATTTTCACAGTTACATATATTGCTTAACCACAGTCCTCACTGTAATTATCAAGTTCTCAAATAGTTATAAGAATAATTTCTGAGCTTCATACAATACAATTACAAAACAAGCACCACCAGTTCATAAAACATTCCACAAAGATTATTACCAATATTTCTGCTCCCCTAGACTTTTTGCCTGTATCAAATCATAAGGATAATGTCGAGTTCTGGATTTACTTTTGCCAGCATTTCTGAATGCATTTTTTCCTAAAGCTTATTCATAGAAAAATGAAAATAAATGTATCAGAGCAGGGAGCAGTAAAGTTGAAGGGAGCAGTGCCCCATTCAAAAGTTTCAATCAAATTCTCCTATCGGCACCTGGCCCATCAGATATGGTAAAATTTGTTTGCTTACATGCACCTATTGATGGAGACTTGACAGATAATTGGCATAAATTGCTGAATGTATGCTCATTAATCTACAGTACATTTTTCTTACTTCTTTACATGATAATTTTGAATTAAATGCTTGTCCCTTTACTTAATTCTGTATAGAGTTCTTGAAAAAGCACTGCAAACAAGCAGGAACTGGCAAAGGGATATCAGTGTTGAATTGCTTGGGGTTATATTCCTGTATTTTGCACCTTCAGGCATAGTGTTTATTTAATTATAATGATATATTTACCACTGGGGAATTTCTGTTCCTTTCCAGATTTAAAAGTTCACACCAAGGTCAGAAATTGCATTTTAGATTCAAACTTCAGATTACAAGTCTGACCTGTTTTTTTTTTTAACACACACAGAGTACACAATTCCTCAAATTCAGGTAAATTTGAAAAGCAGTTGAGAACACAAAAACAGCCATAGTGAAACCAGAAACACCTCTAGCACAGTATTCTGTCTCCAACAATGGCCATAAGTGGATAAGTAGGGAAAAGTATAAAAACAGGAAAAATATTAATCATTATTTCCCCTAATATTCACCCAGGTTCCACTTATTCTCAACTTAGGGACTTCCTGAACCAGACACAATATCCATATTCTCAGCTGAACCTCAGTGAATTTCTCCTCCATGAACTTGACCATTCTCCCCTTTGGCCAATAGAGAATTTTACCATCCATCAATCTTTTGGCAAGATCACCTACCCACTACATGAGATCAGTGTCTTTTTATTTCTTTTAAATCTGGCTCCTGCTACCTTCATTTGATTTCCCCTGGCTCTTGGACAAGATACTGTGAAGAGAATGTGAACAACTGAGCCTTATCTGTGCTTTATGATTTTATAGACTGCTATCACAGTCTCCATCAGCCCTCTCTCTTCCAGACTGAAAGATCCTCATTTATTTAATCATTCCTAATACAGAAGCTCTTCCATGCTTTGCTTATCTTTTAGACCTTCCATGGGGCCCTCTTCAGTTCTATCACAGCCTTCTGGAGACTGGGGAGGAGGGAGGTCTGTAGGGGTGGCAAAAACTTCTCAGTGTCTAGCTGGAGGCAGATCATGAATTTACACACAACACAATAATGATATTCTCAATTTATTTTTTTTTGTTATTTTATTTTTAATTTTCTAATGATTTCTAATATTTGATTTGTCTTCTAACCATTACCAAGCACTGAAATGACACCTTCAGGGCCTTACCTACTGCCACTGGAATATCTTACCCCAGAATGCAGAGGATAAGATCACAAGAATCATCATAGATCTAGGCAGTAAGGGATTTTTTTTTTCTCATGTGCATCACCTGACATTTACCTACACTGAATTTATCTGCTATTTTATTCTGCAGACACTCATGCGATCTGTTTTGCATTTGTCAAGCAAAACAAGTCAGATTATTAGTGGGTACTTCAGCATCCTCTAGACACATTATTAGAGTGGGCTGTTTGTCCCATCAGCTTTGGATGATAGAAATTGCTCCTGCAGCTGTTAAGTTGTTTGCCCCACCTGTCCAAGGAGGTCACAGCATGGATTTATTCCATCTTACTTCATAAAAATAATAACTTCAAGGAGGGTCCACTGTGCTACATCCTCACTTCTTGGACCTCTGAAAACATCTGTGCAAAGCTGCTGAGAAAATCTCAGACATGTTTTTAGGTGAATATTGTAATAAAGACACTTTGCAGGAATAGTTCAATTTCTAACCTGGAGGACTCTTGCCTGTGCCTCCCAGCTCAAAGACCAGTCTGGTTTCAAGGTCCTTGCTCCTAGTGCTGGTTGCTCCCAGGTCAGCACACTGTGGAATTCCCTGGACTTCCCACCTTACAGTCTCTCTGGAGCCAGTTTCCAGACAAAGGTCTGGTGGCAGCCTCTTTGGGTTGTGGAAACTCTGGAAACTGAACAAAAATGCTGCCAAACGCTTCCAGCCTTGTTTATATTTTAAGGAATTGTGTTAACAGGCTGATCAGTTGCCCTAGTGTTATTTATTAGTGGGCAAACACAACCAATGGGAATTGTGTTACTTTCTGCCCACAGCTATAAGGAATTTCCAAGGCTTTGCTGCATCTTATCTATTTCCCTTTGGAAACAATCTGGATTGTCTTTGATATGGAAAACAATGCGGGATTTTTACAAAACAAATATTTGCAAGATTATACTGTGGGTTGGGCCTTCTTTTCAGATTTTCTGATTTTGCACCCACTTTGAGAACTTTTTCACAAATAATTTTTTCAAAACCTTGACCAAGCACATTTTTTTCATTGAAAGTGAAAAAAGAATACATTTGTTTAGATTTCTGCCATCTTCAGAAGACTTTTTTTGTTCAATTTCACAGATGTTAAAGATGTACATTATTTAATAAATCACATCATGAGGAGGATCTCTAAAATCAAATCTATTAAATTGTCAATAGACAGAATTAAGACTTCAGATTTATTTCAGCATGGAAATAACTTATTAATATGTTCATATTGGTAACTGTTTCTCCAGAGGAAAATAATTACTATCCATATACACTTTCTAATTCCCTAATGAATTCTTCCATTGCCATGTGAAAACTTTTACACTTGAATAATCAGCTGTTTGATGGCTTACCATTAAATAAATCATTAAATAGATTCCTATGCAGGGGGGTGGCAGAAAAATGAAACAAACAAAAAAAAACCCACAAATGTAAATATTTCTAGAATATATTTTCATTTAAAAACAGGTAGCATTTATTGATGGAAAAGCTTCAGCTATATTGGATATTCAAAACATATGTCTTCAGAGCAGAAAACCCCAAACTACTAAACTTTCCAATTCTTATAGAGACCTTTTCTCACAGATCTATGCCTTTTGCTCTAATTCTTGGAGATGATCTTTACTCTCACTGGTTTCAAAGGGCAACTTGAATAATGAAGCATTGCAGTAGAGGTCTATTGCATTTCAAATTTTAGACTCCCCAAAAAAGCGAAAAATTTTTGGCAGCATCATGAAAGTATCTGCTCTTCCTAAAATAGAAGCAACAGAATACGCTTCAGTGACTCTTTGACTACACAAATCAGCAATTGCAAAGATCAGATGATTGTTCTTTTAGTACAGGAAAGAATTTCAATAGTTTTATAACAGGACAACTCCTGTGTGATTTCTTTTTTTTAGAAGACAAAATATAATCATTTTAACCCAAGGATTAAAGTGCCTTTCTCCTTCAGTTATATAAATCCTACACCAGATTAGAAGACAAAATCATATCTCTGTCTACATTATGACCTGAAATGAAACAGGTTTTTCGCTATATTGACAGAAATATTTATCTCCAGGGGCCTGCATTTGCTCTTACTGAAGTTAATGCAAAAAATCTAATTGGTTTCAATGGCAGCAGGAAACGTTCTGAGGCTCCATTCATGAGCCTTTCTGGAGGAAACACAAGGAGAACATTTGTGACCATTATCCCCTCCCTCTTTTATCATTTATCCTTTCTTTTCCTTTTGCCCCACATTTCAAAATTTTAAGTCAGACATAATTGCTGAGGCTAGAAAGAAACTGCCATGTGGGAAATGTATTTCTTGGGCACCTTTGAATTATTTTAAACTGTCAGCTCTCAGAGACTGCTGGCTGGCAAGACTCCTGATCTGTTCCACAGTGTCAAATTCTATGTTGGATATTGTCCATTTTTTGGAAAGAGGTAAAGAATTATACTTGTGCTTTGCATTAAAATTATAGTTAATTTTTTTGTACATGAGCCTGAAGATGCAAAGTATTAGATTAACTGGGTCAGATTTTCATGAAGGAAACAAGGGAAAGAAAAACATGGAAAACGCAAAAATGTTTTAGGTACAAGTGAAAAACAAAAATACCCTGCTTCCATCTAATTTTTTTCCTACAGGGATGCTTTTCACTGTTGGTTAGATTGGGGTTTTTTTCAGTATACTTGAAACAAAGCACACATTATTAGTGAAAATTCACAAAGGAATTTAGTGAAGAAATTAAGAATGAAAGGACAAGGGCCCGTGGCCAGACAGGAATGGCAAAGCTAAGACACTATTCCGGGAATGGGCTGGGTTGGAAGATACCTTAAACATCATCAATTCCCACCCCCCTGCCATGGGCAGGGACACCACCCACTGTCCCAGGCTGCTCCATCCAGCCTGGCCTGGAACACTCCCAGGGATGGGGCAGCCACAGCTTCTCTGAGAAACCTGTGCCAATGTCCCTCTGCTCCCACAGTAAAGAATTTCCCCTAATATCTCATTCCTAAACACAACGACAGAAAAGGTCAGAATTCACACTGCTCACATTAATATTGCAAATCCACCTCTACAGAAATGGGAAACAAATTGAAATTAATTCATTGTTTGCTGGTTTCCATATCCTCAAGTCTTCAGAGCAATCAATTCTAAAACTAGTACAAGGTGACTACTCAAGTATCTTTCAAAAAGAAGCCAACTGCAGAAGAGTTTTTCCTGATTACTTTCTTCACTCAAACGAGGTGTTTCCACACTGCTAGAGAAAGCATTTCCATAAGCAAAGCCCGGTTGCAATCTAGTCACACACACACTAATCATACACAGATCTTTTTCCAGGCATATTATTTACATTATGGATTTATTATTGTCTTCTGTTATGTTGACACGAAATAATCTTTCATCTCCTTCTATGTTAAAAGAGTGCAAGCGTCCTTTGCTCAGTAAATAATTCAAAGACATATAAATATTTTAAGAACAATAAGCACTATATTTTGGAGCAGTGGAAGAGAACTGAAATTAGTTATTTGTAGCTGAGATCTTGATTGCAGCAACATAATTGTTTTTCAGTTTTCATTATCCCACAGTGAACCAAATTCCTCCCTTTACTTTCAGACACTGAATATTTAGTTTCATCTGCAAAAGTAATTTTTATGAAAAAAAAACACAAAAGCGTTCAAGCATGAATTTCCAATGCTTCCAAAATATCTGTGCTAAACAAAAATAAATTTACTTATAATAATTTGCTTGTCCTGCATACAAAATCTTAAACCATGGCATATTAATCTTTTTTTGTCAAATATTGTGTTTATGGGTTAGTAGATGCAACCTCAAAGAATATTTGAATATAATTAACTTGTGAAAAAGTTTCAGCTAAAAGGAGCTTTTCTTGATGACACTGAAATAACAAAGAGGAAAAATTTCTTATTCTTTTTATACTCACATAGTAACTATAGTTGAAATGATAAATCAAAACTGACCCACAGTCAAAAGTAATAGAAGTTTAGAAAGCTGAATAATGTGCAGACACAGCAAAAATTCATTTGGGAATCACTTATTGCTAGCTATTTTTCTATGATCTGAGGCTGGCCCTCAGATCTGCAATGCAGATCTCCAAAATCTGGAAGGAGACAGGCTATAAGGCCTGGCAGGAGATCTACATTAATATTGTCAATGCATCCACATGTCATCTTGTTTCCCTTAAAAGATTAGCACAGAATTTGTGTCTCCCATTCCCTTTTCAGTGTTGGATAGGCCTGCCCTAAAAGATGTGTAAGAAGCAAATCTTGGAACTCTATGTAGTAGTGAAATTTTAGGCACAGTTGACTTGGTATTAATTTCAAATTATGAAGGATGAAAAGTTTCAGGAAAAAAAATAATATGTAAAGTTATAGATTGCTTGCAGAACAAACAGTCACCCATCCCTGAGCAGCCAACCCCTGTCACTCCCTCTCTCTGGATAAGGATATTTTGTAAGGGAGCATTTGGCTGCAGTTCTTCAACATGGCTTTGACAGCTGCAAACCTCTGTGCTACAGACAAATCTTTAAACCCTCAGAAATTTACAACTTCAATTTAAATCGTGATTTTGAAACACAGACAGTGCAAAATCCAGAGAAAAAATATCTATTTGAGCAGATATTTTCTATGAAGGTGATTAAAAGTATACTTGTGGGGTTTTTTTTAGCCATTTGTGGACATAGGTAAAAGTAAGCATGTCCCATGCTTCAGTAAATTTTAAGTGAAGACTGCATTCCAACTCCATCACACTACACTGCATGACAAATACAGGGCTCAGAGAAACTTTGTCAGATGAAAAAGAAATATTTTGAGGAGGAGAGATGACCAGGAGTGTGAAAGTCAGGGACTGACCTCACTCAATCTTTTTTACAAAGTAACACATCCTTTCTGAAATCTTTGTCCATTTAAAACAAGGAGCTTTTACAAGTTTTGGGTGAAGTCCCTTTTTTATTCATCATATTGTGCCTTTCCTTTGCTTTCTTCTGAATACAGCTTGTTATCCTTTGGTTTTTCCCCCTCTTCCTGTTTGTTTTAGAAGTCTGAGGGTTACATAAAAAACTCTTCGAAGTCCAACAGAAATTTAGTAGCTGCCCTTGTGACCTTGATAAAGATGAAGGATAGACTTGACTTAAAACAGTAGCAAAAATAAACTGGAAATATCCTATTAGAAAATACAGGAGAAATAACCCCTTCAGCCTTCAGAAATATCAGAGATAAAGCTGACACATTTGCATACTACCAAAAATTGAAAACAACAATTTGAGTATTGCAACTACCTTTTCAAACACTATTTCTAATCTTTCAAGAGAGCAGGTTGTAAATGCAAATGCTTATTTAATTATCTAATGCACGTTTTGTCATAGGCATATCAGTGCTTTATTTTCAAATACAGATGAAAGTATTGCAAAATACCTAACCAGAATTCCTCCAGCTCCAGACACCTAAGGCAAGACCAATATTTTCACCCTCATGCAGTAAATTTACAGACCTTGTACCTGCAAACATGCAGGACCTGTTTCTTTTTTGTTTGGTTTTTTCGTTTTGGTTTGGGTTTTTTGTTGTTTTTTTTTTAACTTTGACCAAGTTTCCAACCTAAATCTCTGACAATCTCTGCCTCAGCATTTTGGGAGAGACATGATGTTTCAGATGAGTTTCATTATGACTAGAGAGACCAGTGAGGGCCATTACATGCACCACAGTGAAGTATTTGAGAAAAGGTTAATCTGGGAACTTTAAGAAATTATTAGTATAACCATGGATTTTGTTTAGATTACTTTATGAGTAAAAAACATGATAACAAGACATCCTAATTGACTATATCCCATGGACTTTAAAAGTGTCAGAGCAATTTAGCCTTTAAAGCACTACATAAAATATTTTATCACATCTCTGCCTCAGTAACTTTAATAAACTACACAGCCTTCAGGGACCAGGCTCCTTATAAATTAACTGCCTTCAACTTGCTGCACAAGGGTCTTTATCCGTTGTCAGCTTAATTATGTGTTTAATTTTATTTTTAACATTTTTTAAATGACCCACACTAAGAGAAGCCTAGATTGTTTAATTAAACAAATGAATATGGTTCTATCTAGCACGATCAAAGCACTAATTTGTCATACTAATGTTTTATACAAAGCTGATAGTTCCATTGTAGTGCTGATACACTAGTTTAGACTAAAGTTTATCAGCTCACCTTTCCAGCAGTAATTTAAAGTTTAACTTTGTTCCACCGCCCTCTTACAACTAATTGGCTGTAGCTTTTCCCTGGTGTCTCAACAGAAGCCAGGCTCTAATAAGTTATTAAGCAATTGCTAATGCATTATTGCTTATGCATGTGTTCCAAACTCACACTCTGCTCCAGGAGGGCTCAGATGAATGTCTGGGTAGCAGAATGCAGCTGCAAAGGCCTCAAAGCACTTGAGCCACTTATGCTAAAGGGTAACAGGACTGGGAGAAGAGGCTTTCAGCTCTCCCTGGTGATTTGGCTGCCAGAGGGAGGAAAGGGAAGAGAACCAAAGTTTGCCAGCTCCAGTCTTCAGAAAACACCTGTGGAGGGGAGTCTTCATCCCCCTACATGCTCCCAAAAAGTAGTTTACTTTTCACACGGAAATATGATTAAATTAGAACAAAATTATTGGCAGCCAGGCTGTGACAGCACAGAGCAGCAAGGTTCCATCAGACATTCAGTCTCACTGTGTGAGAAGCTCTGATAGGAGAGGTTATTCTCCCTTCCCTTCCAAAGCAACCTCGAGGTTGGAGACCAAATTAAGGAATGAGACCCTGATTTTGTTCACATAAAAATGAGAGCTGAAGCCAAGTCTCCCACATTTGAGAAAGGCTCTAACACTACATTGCTGCATAACAGCTGTGCAGAAGGAAGGACAGCAGTAGTTTTGGGGGTGCAGACAGGGTGTTCAGAACCCAAATTCAGCACAGCTTCTCATTGCAAGGTTACAATGAAAGGGCACACTCCCAGGGCACTGAGGCAGGTACTAAGCCCTTCAGCTGAATTTAAATTACCCATTGCCCTCACTTTGCAAAGAGTAAGGAAGTAAAAAAGGGAGCTAATGGGATTTTGAGAAGAGACCCACAGAAGAATTTGAGTGTTTGGGACCTAGAGGGAAGGCACAGTGGTGATAGCACCCTGTCTTTATGGAAGTTGTGTCTCCCTTGAGGCTCTCCATATTCCCACTTTCCCCTAAGAGCAAGCCTTTTTCTTCACAGAATTATTAGTGTTCCAGTCTCATGACTTTTCAGTCAATATTGTGATTTTTTTTTTGATGGACTGATTCATGACCCATGCACATCAGGACTGGCAATAAGGGCAGAGCACATTTGCCTGCTTTAATATTAATATCTTTTATATTGCCCTTTTAGGAAACTGCTTAGAAGTCAGTCATGTAACACAGTAAAGGGAATCAATTGTTTCACGTTTACTGAAGGCCGCAACAACCCTCCTTCCCAGCCATGTGACAGAGTTCACAGAAGTGGCAAGGCAGCAGATGTGGGAACAGGATGAAGCACTAAGCACAGGCTGTAGGGTCCATTTGGTCCAGAGGCTCATCCCATCCAAAAAGCAGAGAAGGGGGCGTGGCTAGGGGGTGACAAAGTCCTTCCTGTCACAGAGATGCCAACTATCACAATGGCTAATTTATACCAGGGCTTTCTCTAAGTATGGATTTAAAGCTCAGGTCAGTAGAAGTCAAATATGTATTTTTTGAAACCTTCAGTGCCAGGATGACACCAGGCAGTAGATGGGAATGGTGCAGGGTGACACAATTTGATTGATGATAGCTCCACAGTGCATATGCAGAGCAACTTCAGAAAGTGATAGAAGGCACCTGGTAAAAGTCCATGGTGAAGGTCAGAGCTGACAGAACCTTTATATATGTGGGAAGATGCCAGAAAAAGAGCAATAACTTTTAGGAATGCTAAAAGAAGTAAAAAGCTGAAAAGTACAATTGCAAGATCTTGTGGAATTTATGGCTTGCTTGGTTAATGTGTCTGGCTGGCTGAATGATAGCTCCATTGTGGTAATAATACAATAGCAGAAAGTGAAGTTCAACTGCCCATCTTTCTGGACAAAATGTAGAACTTTCACTTTGTTCACAGTGCCCCTCAGACCAACAAGGACTGACTTGTTTTCTCAAATGCATTGCAGATGCTCATAAGTTATTACCCAATTACTGTTTTTGCCACATGCATCCAGACAGTTAGTACATGAAATTTAAGACTCACACTTAATGGAAAACTTTGAGAAGGATTTTAGTTAAAATGCTTCTCTATATAAACCCCAGATTTTTTCTGTTTTCTTGGGTAAATTTTTTGCAAGTCCTTTGATTTTAGGAATTTAATTTGTTCCTCTGTTTTTGTCTTCATCTGAAACCATTATGTTTTACTCATTTTCTCCACAGAATTCATGTCATCAATGAAGCATGATGACTTCAAGGCAGAAACAGCAAATAAACATTTAATGTTTTCAAAATTAAAATATAAAAATGTTGGTTTAACATAAGCAAAATGTGATAGCTACATATTGCAGAGGTAAAAGCAATGAACTGCAAATGGGGCCAAATCATCAAATGAAAGCAACAATTGATTTAAAAGGTACTGTACTAGTTTTCTCCTAGCTGCAAAGCTAGCTGAATTAAAGATATGATTGACAACAACTTCTTTTCAAGCTTTCTGAATCATAACTCACTAAGAATGGTTTTCAGTTGTTGAAATTATGATGAAGCTCATGATTTAAGCCAAAGCTTCCCACACTGAATTTTTGGACTTAGATGTTCCTTTGACTGTTGTATGAACTCTGTCCAGATTAAAAACTCTGATTTCATCACAATTTGCTCCTCTCTGTACAAGTTTTTAAAATCTCAACTAAACTCCCCCAAGATTCGTGTTCTGATTTGTAGCAGTTATCATGTTTTCCTCTTAGGTTCAGTTGCTGATCTGGAAAATAAGCCAGAAGGTTTTCCTCCCATACTCCTGATTTCTGTCTTCCCCATGATGAAGTTCTGTGGACAAGGAAGCCCCTTGAAAGTAGATTTAGACCAAAGGAATTAAAGGAAAGGAGAAAAAGAAAAACAGACCAAGTGGCCAAGAAACTGAAGATTGGATTTGTTCCTAATGGCTTATCCACTCCACTGCAAATATCAGAGCTGGGTTTGCAATTTGAGCCCCTGCACAGCCCTGTCTCAGAGGAGGGCATTCCCATTCCCTCCTGCCCCAGGAGCAGGCTGCTGCAGCCAGCTGGGAGTGCCTCTGGTCTGCCCATACACAAATACAAGCTCTGGGTGTGCAAATCAAGGCTGTACAACACCACACCCCTGAGTGTGCACATGGAGGCATTAGGCTGGCCTAAGAATTCCTCTGGTTTTATAGATTGGTGTGCAGTTATATTTTTGCATATAGCCCATTAGATGAAATAATTACTTCACATCTATCAGGTAGGGGTGAAGGGATCCTCAGCTACCACAGCTGGTAAGAAATGGCATGTTATAAATCACGCTTTTATAAATCAGAAGAATCAGATTCCTAGTCCCACTCTTAAAAACATCATTACTTCAGGTAATGTGGTACATTACATGATGTACCTAACTTCTGCAACTTCTAATTGTTGCTAAGAAATCCATTCCTTCTCTGAAGTCATCAGATTACATTGAGAACTCTATTCTATGACAGTACCAGTTAAACATCCATTTATTTTTTTCTATGCCTTTCTCATTTGCTGAAAGCTTGAGCAACAGTACACCTTAGGTTAATCCAAACATTTTAATTAGTTCCAAACTGACAGCTATTTGTACTTTCAGTAATAAATTTTAAAGTCACTGAAAAGTAGATTAGTGTGTAATTTAGGAAAGCTTGCTCATGTGTTTCACTTCTCTGTGAAAGAGACAAGCTCATGAGATTAAGCTCTAGCCTGGCAGAGAACCTGCTTTTCCTAGCACATATTTGCTTCTGATGTCATAAATTATGTTTAAATCCTGACTTAGCCAGCCTGTTGGTGGCAAGTAGTTCACAGAAGGTAGATCATTTGCTGGTAGAAAACTCAGGAAAGTGGTCCCATTCTTGGAGATACTGCCTGGTTGATGAACTAATTTGACCTTCCTCAGTTCTTTTTGTTTTACATGTGCTGCTCCAGTACAACCACCCATGGAGGTCACTGCATTTGCAAGCAAATTAAGTTGGCTTTGCCATCATTCACACCTCTGGACGGTCTCTCTCTCCATAAATACTTCTGGAAGATCTGTATTCATCTCTGACTACTGTATGTAATTTATGACTGAAAGAAAACTGCTGTGCTCAAAGGAAAGGTCTTATTGGAAGGCTTGTGTGTTGTTTTATTTATTTGGGAGGAGACTGGTTCTTAAAGTGGAGAAAGTGACCCTGGCAGCGGGACAGGGTCAGGTCAGACTTAGCCAGTAACATAAAATTATGCACCAGTCATCATTCTTCAATAAGTACTCCAGGGAATGAAAGAGAAATGAAAACTTGTTCCAGAGTATACAAGTCATCCTTCTTTGCAACTCTAGACACCACACAAATACACCTGATTTTCAAATGTCTTACAATATTGTAAAGTTATAATATTGAATTTTACAACTTCATTCACTGCTGTACCATCAGATTTGAACCTTCCTTGTGCTTCCGCAAATAAAGTAGGAATGTGCTTTCTGTTACAGATGCTGGAAATGACTAGATAATGCATTTCACAACCATGCCAATGGTTATTTTCTTTCACTCATCATCTTTTGTTCACTGCCAGTTATTTCAGTTGGCAGATGTGGTTTCACAATCTTCTATAATTGTATCTGCTAACATTGCATAGCTGAAAGTTCCTCCCAAGAGCGTCCTTAGATATTTCTTATGTCCACTGCAGGTCTGTTTCCCATTAGTTATTTCCTTACAGAATAATTTCTTCAGTAAATGCCTCTTACCCAACTGTGGAAGGCATTCTCCTAATCCAACTGTGATAGGAAATGGTACCACACATTCCCTTTTCAGCTTTTGGCTAGCCCAGCACAAAAATAAAGCAACTGTGCTCCTCAGTAAGAGCTCAGCTAACCCCACTGCAAATGTTTCTGTATTTCCTCTTTCTCTATTATCTGTACACATTCCTGCAGGGGATGACTAGAGAGGCACCTACCAGAGGGTTTTCCCAGAAAAAGGAGAATAATGTAGGATATCTTAAGTCCAACCTGTTTAGTGGTCAGTAGACCACAATAAAAAACTAATTTAAAATGTTAAGAAATTCATCCAGGTGTTTTGATAGTAGGCATAAACAAGTGGCACATGACTGATACTAGAACAGATACAGCAATTAATTCGAAATAATTTTCACATTTTGACTCTTCTCCCCACCATCCCAATCTTATAAAGAATCAAACATTATCTAATCAACATTTAGTGTTTTCCCTACTGCTTCATAAAAATATTTTTAATTCCCTCCAGCCAGTCATATTAATCACAAAAAGTTCAGTTTCTGTTCTAGAAATATTTTGAAACCCCATGCATACATACACACAGGAAGTGAGAGTAAATAGTTGCTGTAAACATAATGAAAAACTGCTAAAATTTAGACTTTGCTAAAACTAATTTGATTTCTCAGTTATGTTAGAATCATCACAAACACTAATCTACAGCTGGTAGTCTCAACTGTTCCTTCACTTGTATGTGATTAAAGATGGGTATAAAAGTCTAAAACAAATGTGAAAATTAAAATTGAAATTTCAAAAATACACTGCTGAAAATAGGACAAGAATATTTTTCCTTCCTTAATTATGTCTGAATTGCAGTTTATTTCTTACATCCTAGAATGGTTTATATTGAAAAGGATCTTAAAGATCATCTAGTTCCATACCCCTTGCCTTGGGCAGTGACACCTTGCACTAAACCAGGCTGCTCAGAGCCTGCCCTCTGAAGAATTTCTTCCTACTATCCAGTCTAAACCTACCATCTGCCAATTTAAAGCCATAAAAAAGGAAAAAAAAAAAACACAAAAAACCAAAAACAAATAAAACCCCACAACAAACAAAACCAAAACCAACAAAAAACCACAAAAAACCACAAAAACCAAAGCCACAAAAAGCACAAAAACAACACCCCCAAAAAATAAACAAATAAACAAAACCACATACACACAAAAAAAACCCCAAAACCCAACCAACCAACAAAATCCCAAAAACAATAACAACAACAACAAAACCACTCTCCAAAAAACCCAAACCACAACCAAACAAAAAGAGGAAAACCACCTGCAGAGATTCTGCTCAGGATGAATGATAACTAGCCCAGAGAAAGGGATTTTTCTAATTTTAAAGGTATTTAAACATTTCCTTAAGGAGCTTTAAATATACTGTGCTGGTTTTGACTGTGACAGAGTAGGTTTTTTCATAGCAGCCAGTATGGAGCTATATTTTGGATTTTGCTGAAAACAGTTTTGATAGCACAGGTATGTTTCAGTTATTGCCAAGCAGTGCTTACACAGAAACATCAGCTAACAATAAACCATTCTTGTGATTTACACTTTCTTTGAGAGAAGAAAATTTACATCCTAATAAAACTAGTTTCCCACCCTGGGGGAGCAGCTGTGCTGAACTCTACACAGCAAATAATATTGGGATGTGTCCTGTCAAGCAAATGGGAAGAATAGCTGGGGTGCAGTCTCACAGCATCCAGTCTGGGAAGCACAGATATGCCCTGACATTTGGAAAAGCTACCCAGCAGTGGTGTTACAACAGAAGGGCAATATAACCCACTTCTCAATCCTCTAGTCAATTGGAGCTGTCAAGTGGCACCTTGTACTTGGCTAATGTGAAACTCTCAAGAATGTCCAACAGTTGGGTGCTGTCAAGTATTTTGCTGAAATCTAAAGTCCTTAAGCAAGGAAGTCTAATAGGATATGTATGGAAATCATGCAAAGTACTACTAAGGATGTGACAAATCATACGATAGGAATAGCTTCAAAGCCCAGCAGCATGTGCCAATCTGTGCCCTGATTACTGATTAACATTCAGAAACATTTCAGAGAGAAGCCAGACTGGAGACAGGATTGGAAGTGATATATGTTATGTGAGAGGTACATTCATTTTCATAAGTGACTCTTCAGAGACTTTTGATAATTCCCAGAGGGACCTCCCTCTAATGATTTAACAAAGTGATCAAGGATCAAGGCACCTAGAATTCATGAACAGCATGACACTGCCTCCCTTTCATGTCTGACATCCTAAGGACAAAGAAACTATGAAAGGTTCACAGCTGTAACAAAAGTGAGAATTGTTAAAATAAAGCACTGTAGTGGCAGTGATGGCAGTTCCAAAGGAATTAGTCTGCACTCAGCAAAAGTTTCCAACAAACAAATTATTCTAGAAAAATTTCCCTCTAACCTATTTCAGGATAACTCAATATACCTTTTCACATGTATCCCATACTCTTCTACTATGACTCCACAAATGTAGCAGCATATTAGGTGGACTATTCTTGTATCAGTAGGGCAGCCGTTACATCAATTCTTTGTGATTTGCCTTGCCTGTATGCCCACCCAGCTATTCTCAGCCATTGCTTGTTTCTGCTTTCTCTAGGGCACATTCATATCCAGCATAAACTGATGCAGTGCTATGACAAAGAGAAGAGAGTCCTCTATTTTGCCATATTCAATATCCCAGGATGCTGTAAGAGAGGAGTAGCATGTTTTACCAGGCCTGGTTTACTATGAAGATCCTGTACATTTTTGCTAGAACATTCCCAACTACTAAAGAACTTCTCATAAATTCATAAATGTAAACAAAGTGTGGACTGGCACATATAAAGCAAGACAAAACAGGACAAGAAGTCACTTGGAAAATAACATTAATACTGTCTCAGCTTCTTGTGGAGAAGTAGAGGGACACAGAAAGGAGCAAGTAAAGCACATAGGGATGCTAAAGTCCATATGTTACCTTGAGAAAAAAATCCTCCCAGTGATCGGCATCTGGGGCCAGCAGATGCCAGGTTTGCCTAATGAGGGGCCAGGCAGCTCCCAGCTCCGTGACAGGATGAAGGGCAGTGCAAAAAAACTCATTCCCCACTGCAGCAAAAGGCAGATCTACATGGCAATGCTGCTGCCACAGCAAATAAGAACACTGTGGTCACATTAACTTTAAAAGAGTGAAAGGGAATTAATTTTAAAAAGCTTAAATACCAGACAGGTGTTTACCACTCCCATACACTGCAGTCTAGATTTGATAGCAATGCAATATTTGAATATGATAATTAAACATAATTTTTTTCTGTCATGTATGGAATTGACTCCTAGGCTCCTTTCCCCACACCCTTGTTACTTAGCAGTTACTAAAATAAAATTCACTGACTTCAGTATGAATTATGCCCAAATTCTGTTTCAACTCCTTTTGTCCTACTATTGAAGGGTTTTTTGCCCCCATTTGCCTGATTAAACTACTTTGGTTGCTGAGAATCCAAGAATGTCTCAGCAAGTCAGAATACATTTTCCTGAGAAACAGGAATTCTGGGAGGTCTTATTCTGTTAATTGATCCATTTCTGTGAGTGCAGATAAATATGCACTGAGCAGTATATAATTTGTTTGCAAAATAGGTAAACATAGCTTAAGCTATCTCAGCTGAAGTCCATGGAAATCTAAGTGACCTCTATTAGAGGGTCTTAGGCTTTTACACTGAAGCTGTAAGATCCAAGGGGCAATTACTAAGGAAGGAAACCAATAAATTATGTGAACTGAAATGTGTGTGGTCTGTCTGCTGCTATGGATGCTTTCTACAGTAGTATTTGAAATATTGCCTTAAGGGAACACTGATCAGTTCAATATATTGCATAAAACCCTAGGAAAAAAAGTTCCAAGCCGAACACCAAATAATTTTTGAATTAAAAAATTAAATAAATAAAAACTCCCAGCTTAACATTGCTAAACTTTGAGCATGGAAATGAGGTTCAGGTAAGCATTACAAAATTTGACCCTGAATCAATATATTATAAAATATATATTTAAATAAATGTAAATTCTTTAAAACAAAGATGAGACACTTGTGAACAGATGAAGAGTCCAGCCTTTGATATTTTATTCATATTTTAATAATTCTGCTGTTTGTATTCTCTCCTCTCTAAGTGAAGGTTATACCTGGAATTGTCATCAAGATAGGTAAGAAGCACTTCAAACTATTTACATCCAGATTTGCACTTTCTCAGAAGTTTTTGGCATTTGAATGTAATGATTTTTTTAAAGGTCCTCATTGTGTCCAGGAGACAAGATAGAATTCCAGCTAATTCTTTTCCCTTTGATCCTTTACAGGACCTTGTAACATTTCTAAACGCAGAATTTCTACATTTTCTCAGTGGATAAAATCTGTGTGAAAACAGTGAAAGAATCCTCCTTGAGCCTAGCAAGTTTTGGAAAAGGACCATGAGTATACCATGTTGACTGCAGGTTTACTCAGGAGTGAGTCTTCATTTTCTTTTCACTTTACTCCATCGTTATCTTTTCTCATAAATTAATAGCAGTGGCTTGTGAAATGTAGAGACCTGGTAGAAATATTCTACTTGGAAGACATCATAAAAATAGGTGTATCTTTAATGTTTGCCAACTGCTTAGTAGATTATAAACAAACTCATAATGCCAAACACTGCAAGCAATTTTCAGTGAAAACTCGTTTAGTAACCCCTGTCTAAAATTTGATTACTGTATTTGGTACATTGATTTAGCAATGAAAGTAACAACAATATCATAATTTTAAACTTCCTTGCAGGAGTGTTGTAGAGATACACTTAAGTTCATGTTTGTGTAGCTTTCCCTGTCTGCTTTAAATTATGAAATGCATTATTTAAGGAGAGTGATAACAGCTCTAATTGCAAATAAAAACAGGGTGTATCTTTGAAAAGTGCCCCTGTGAGACGTTACAGCTAAACCCAGTACTACAGGAACAGCATATAAAACCTGATAGATTATAGAAAAAAGCCCAGTGACAGTTTTCATGGTCTGTTCACCCCATATTGCATTTCTGAAGAAAACATTCTTAGTTAAATTTGCTCAGTGAGCAACAGAAACACTGTTATTTATGTGTACTTAGAAGCTCCTATTACAGACTAAGGCCTCACTGTGCAAGGTGCAGTGCAAATATAACAAAAACTTGCCCAGCTGGAAAGGATGCATGATGTGAATATTATAAATATGCTCTGTTTACTGTTGTACTGCAACCTTTATTTTTCAGTTCAGACACTTCCTGTCCATTACCAGTTGCTTCTAACGTCCCACTGAATTCCCAAGGGCTACCATGACATCTCACACTGGGTTTGATCTCACTAAGGCCACACTTGTTCTGGGAAAAGAGTAAGAGGGATTGTCTGATATTTAACTCTGATAAAAATCCATAAACATTGCAAACATTGTGTTTTCTCCCCTAACCTCCAGAAATTCTAGAGCACACCGTCCCAAGACATTCAGTGTTTGGAAAACACTCTGACACAAGGTGGGGTTCTTGGGGCTGATGTGTGCAGGGCCAGGAGATGGACTTCAGTGATCCTTGTGGGTTTTTTCCAACTCAAGATTTTCTCTATGAAAAGCATAAGAATAATTGACATATTTTGCACTAGATTTAGGGTTAGGTTTCACTGCTGCACAAGCTTGCTGATTTTAGTTTTAATGGTATTTAAAAAGTGGTAACACTATCAACAATGGGAGTAGACTATTTGTTATGCAGATACCACTGCTTGATCTAGAACCTACTTTACTCTCAATTTATTTCCTTTCTTTGAGATATGCAAAAATTGAAGACAAAGTTTCACCTTGACAAATGCCTGCTTCTTTTTTTCGCAAGCCTTAAACTCAAACTTCCAGATTGTCTGACGAAGCATGCAATGTTCTCAATGCACCTCCCAACTAGTGGGACTGGTGACTTTGCCTTCAGTTTGAGCTGTCTCTCACTCATAAAGCATAAAAATATAATTAGTATATCACTCAGCACTCAATGGTATGTTCTTTATGTTCATGTAATTTATCTCCAATTTGTCAAAGCTCCTGTCAAATTGCCTACCGCTACATGGTGCCTTATTCTAGGTCTGTCCGTTGACATGAAAGTCTTGAAACCAGGCAGATGGTTTTGTGAAGTAAAGACTGTTTTGCCTCAAGCAAGAAGCTTGTAGATTAAAAGAAAGGTTAATTCAAAAATAATTCAAGGTAAAGATAAAAATTTGACAGATGTGCGCAGTTCTTTCGCCAATCCCTTTTTCCATGGTGTCACCGTAGTATTTATATATTCTAGATCATACCTATGTGGAAGTGTACAAAATTTATCCTGGGAGCGAGGATCTGAAATTAATTCCTAATCAGCAAAGAGTATCCTGGCAACATTGCTAGTCTAAATTCCCTTAGCCCACAGGCCACGAGTAACCCCCGCAGCTCTGCTTTCAAAGTCCTCTGAGCAGATATTGTCAAGACTTTGTGGTATAGATTATCTGGTTCGGCAGTATCACATTCCGCTCATGTGGAATGTCAGTGTAGGCTTGTGAAATGATCTTTAAAAAGCAAATTAATTTTTAGAAGAATGCTATCTTCCAAAGGAATGTAATCAAGATGTCACATGGGAAATTGCAATGCCTCCTGGTTTCAGAAGGGTGGTGAATAGAACAATCTCCTTTGTATCTGTCGGTTTTATGTCAAGTTCTACATATATAATTCAAAGAAAACCCCAAGCTAGTAAGATGCCTTGTGCCTGTCTATTTTGGGAGGGAAGAGAAAGAAGTAGGTAATATTCTAACAGAGTAACAAATCAAATTATTATTTCAAATTTTCCCACCAAATCTGTTCCACTCATGCCCAAGGGGCTTTACAAACATTAATGACTTAAAAGCATGCCTTAAACTAGGGCTCCTTTTACTAAAATAGACATTAAATGAATGGTAGCAATGAGAAGTTATGAATGAACTTTACAGTTTGGATATTTGGCTTAAATAATTATCCACATCTGGCAGCTAACTACAGCACCATCATGAAAAGATTTTACTTTGAAGTAAGATGAACATCTTTGAAATAATTGGATCTTGGATGTTAAAAAAAAAATTCCTCTACTTCATGCTGCAAGATGTGTTAGAAATATCTTCAACACAGCCTTTTCCATGGCATTCTGGCATTATTTTAGAAGTGTTTTATATGTCTATAATTCTATTTTAGAATTGTCTCGAATAAGCCAAACAACGCTTAACAAAACAAGATAATTTGTGACATATGTTCTTTGTGACTATGTCTCAAATTTAACTACAACAATTTTGACACAGCTAAACAAAGTTTTTTGATAAGGATTTCTCCACGCTCATATCTCAGGTTTCCCACTGTTTTGTCTCAGGACAAAAAGGAGATGACCTGTACATCATTTCACTACCAGCAGCTGAGGCCCAGGATACCTGGGCAGAGCTCCCCAAGCTTAGCAGTGCCCACCTGGTTTATCCACTGTCTATGGCATCACAGCATTTGTGTGTAAAAATTGCAGTAGAGGAAAAACTGGTACCTAGCCCTGCCAGGGAGCACAGAGTAAGGGCTAAGGACAGGCAGGAAAATTCCTTTGGATTTGACTCAAGCCACTTAGGTCTGAGATCTTAAACCAAACCTCAAGCACAGCTATTAAAAAGAGACACACCCCAAACAGACTAAGCTTTGTGTTCAGAAGTGATGGATTTTTCTGGAGCCTCAGTGCCTTAGCTATGCAAACCACATTTTGCCATGCTGAAACAAGAACTAAATACCTTTGCAAATCACAACCTCAGAACTGAAACAAGGACAAAACCTGTGAGATCTATAAACTGCCATCCTTTTTTTTTCTTTTCTTCCTTTCTGACCACTTAAACTATTTTCATCCTATCACAATATGTTGGTTCCTCCACTTGTCTCAGTTTCATTTGTTTCACTGTCATACAATTACTAGGTGACTTCTCTAGCCCAGATTTAGGGACTAGATCTTTCCATCCTCTACCAGAAGATTTCTGAACTCCAGTATTTGCAGAGGTTGTTTCTGCAGTCAGGCATAGCTAATGGTAGCTATTCTGAAATAGCCAACATCTGTTTCAGTACTTTTAACTCAATTTTAGCAGCCACTCCATGTCCACCATTCTTGTTTTCTCCTGATGTCATTTTATAGGATATTTTCTCAATTTTGCTTCTGCAAATATTACCCTGATTGAGACTAGATAAGTGAACAAATGCAATTGGCAGTGCCACTAAGCAGCAATGTTTCATCCAGCTTACAGAGGTTAATACTCACGATTTAATGGCACAGAACTGGGATGCCTGTAGCTTTAAGAAAGCTGTCCATGCTAACCTTAGTTTTTCCTTTCAGTATGACTTCTAATTTGATCAAACCCTGTAAGTATCTAGTGTGAAACAGATGGTGTGTGTTTGGGAAAGTTTAAAAAGGGAGCATAATATACTCCCTTTGGCGGGCGACTGTGAAATGCATCTGTTCTCTCTGCAGCGAGGCTCCTCTCCCTACTGCAGGCAGGCGCTGCAAAGCCTCCCCACGCCGCTCGCTGAATCACCCTGTTCCCGTTCTCTCGGGGCCCGGCTCCCTTTGGAACCGAGTGATAATGCTAATCAAACCTTTTTTTTTTTTTTTTTTTTTTTTTTAAATAAAGGACAAACATTAACCAAACGAGGACTTTCATAGAGCCCTTTCATTCGCGACCTGCGCTTGAGGTTTGGGAACGCTCAAGATGCTCTGTGTGAAAAGCACAGATCAGATGAGAAGTGCAGCAGGTTTTGGATGATGGCTGAGCACCCATAGCCCACCCAGCCATGTCAGACACTGGGATGCAGCATACCTGGGAGTTAACACTGCCCACCTTGTGGCTGCCACCAAAACCCGAGTTCAGCAAGAGCAGGGAGCTAAACTGATGCCAACCATCAGACTGAGGGGCACCCCCACACCTAGTGCCTCCTCACTTTTTCATGGCAGAAAAAAGAAAAGCAATACCAGCAATATCAGGTGGGCATCATTCCCCCTGCTCCTTTAAAAATGGGAAATCTGCATTAAAATGGTCACAAAACTATCACTTAGCTCAGAAAGGCAGTACCCATCAATTTGCTCTGGAGTCCAGGGTTGAGATCAGGTGACTCAGCGGGTTAAATCAACATTCATACTGACATTGATTTGGTTTCCTGTGTATCATCCAACAGAGATATGGTTTTAAAACTTAGCCCCACACATATAGCACCAGTGAAATAATAAATCAGAGCCTGGCTTAAGCTGTCAGCAAAAATATTTTTGGGGTCTGGTCACGAAGACAGGGATGTGCATAGCACGTAAGCTTAAAGGAAATTACTAGCCAAGAGCACTAAGATCTCATCAATAATCACCTTTGCATTAAAACACTGATGAGTCATGAGCAATGCTCTGTGATTATCCAGACTTCGTGCTGGCTGCACAGACACTGGCTTTAGAGAGAAACTGGAGCTGTGATTCCAGCTTCACTACTAGAGAAACAACACACAGATCAGGAAAGGAGTCTGAGCCAGACTAACAAAAATGCTGAAATCCTCTGTATCCAGAATGCTACTAATTCTATGCAACCTCTCTCCATTTTTTCCTTTCAGTGATTATATCACACTATTATGTGAGGAAATCACTTGAACCCATGATTTACCAATGTTATTTCCAATATTTTGGGGCTTATTTTTACCAACAATTGCTCACTGGCCAAACAGATGTACACACCTGTTTATAAGCAAAGCAACTTCAGGTACAGATCCTGAAAAATCTTGTTTTGGGCATTTCAGTATGATACTTCTTTAAAAATCAAATCACTGCAGTGCTCTTTGAGATTGCAAATATATTATTGCAAATATATTATTGTATTTCTGAATTCTGCTAGTTCTAGTGACATATTTTGATTTCTGACATTTCAAACTGTTTCTTTACATTGGTTAAATTTAAACCAAAGGTAGAGGAACCAAAAGCTAAATCTCAGCAGCACTTCAGGGTAGTAATAATCTTGTGAAATGACCTCTTGATTCCTGTATTCCCCCAATACCATTTTTCAAAAGTCACTTTTTAGGTAATATAATAATTTAATTAAAGTTAATGAATTCCTTTGAGACTGCCAGATTATTACAAAAAATACAGTCAATGAAAAAGTGTTTTTGATACAAAAGAATTTGGACGAGAAAAGCAGTATTGTAAAAATTTAGGGCAAATATAGGGCATTTCTTTAGATAAACCAGATTTTATCTTGCTCTTCAATTTTCAGAATAAAAGGATGGCCATGGGATGTACAGCTGCTACTCTGATATATAGCATATAAACCAAACTACTTAGAAAGTAGTTGCCTGTTCTATAGATTGTTTCATTAATCTGAATGATTAAGCATTTTATAGTCTCACTTTTTAAAAACATAAATTAATTAAAAATAGGGAATTCTGGAAAATTGAATTCTTCACTGCATACTGCAAACCCCAGTCTCACTTGTTATAAATACTTAAACAGAAAAAAATAAACTTTATTATTTAAAGGCAAATAAAGCTATGCTTCTCTCTCAAACTGGAAAGTCCCAAAGGCTTTATATTCTAAAGTCTTTCCTCTAAAACATTTTTCCAATTTATTTTCAAAATAGAAACCAGCAGGACAAAGGACTAAAGGGTCCCAATGGAATGGAAGTGTAGGAATGATCTTCCTTTTCACTCTACTCAGATTTGTTTAACTACAAAAATTCTAACACATTTGGCCACGACTGGGAGGAATCAACTCAGCTAACTTTGCTATTTTGCTGTCTGTGACCTTGTGGTCAGTATAAAACCAAACAAAATGAATTCAATACTTTTGGCTAACTGCATTTATTGGAATGCAAGAATTAGAAAATTGGAAAACAAGAATTAGAGAACTTCACCAAGCTAGAATGTATCATCAAATGCACAAACCACTGACAGCTAAGCTGATTCTTCAGCCATCTGCACTGGCTCTGAGACAACTGCTCACCTTTGGCAGCAAAGAAAGCCCCAGAGCCAGAGGGAGGCCCAGGGCTCTCCACCTGCACCTGGGGATGTGTCACCTGGGCAAGGTCCCAGGAGGGAAAAACTGCAGCACTGCCTGACATCTCTGCCCCTCTCCTCCCACAGGCTGGGCACGGGGCAAACCCTCCCCTACTCAGCTGGCAGAGCTCTGTTTTTCAGGAACAGGAGGGCTGAGAAGTGTCCACATCATCAGCACGTGCAGCAGGGCTTGTGTTGATCAGGAACCAGGTGAAGCAAACCAGAATTTACTGTTTTCCAGTTAAGCACCATATGCAACCCTGATGATGAAGATCTAGGTAATAAAAAGATCCCTAATCAGATCCATCGTTTAAAATTAGTTTTGCATAAAGTCACGTGCATGTAAACATTAGTTTTCTGATGAATACCATGCCTGTGATAGCATTGACATTTTGCTAGAGCTATTTCCAAACATTTATTGTTTGTTCACCACAAAAGAATACTGGTGAGCTTGTGAGTGAGTGAAACATCTGGGGAAATGTTGCATCTCCAATCAAAGCCAGCAGAGTAGAACAGCAGGTGCATTTTATTTACAGGTTTAGGCATTTATCAATACTCTCAGTTATGTGACTGATGCTCTGTGTTACTCGTGCATGAGGCTAGTCTTAATAGACTAGGATTAAAATTCAAATGTTCAAGGAATATATTTTTAGCTGCAGTTTTACTAGTAACAGAAAAAAATGCATAATTTGTAAAATCCTCGGCATAGTGATTCTCTCAAACCACAATACATAGACACAACCTGAATATAATTTGGCTTTAATTATAGCTGTAATAGTAAGCACTATATGAAGTTTATTAATCTCTGCCACAGTTCTATAAGTTAGAAAGGTAGACCTTACTTTTGAAAGCATGAATCAACTGTAGAATAAAAGCAAATGTAAAATCTCCATATTGCATATACTAGCATCATCCAAAAAAAAAAAAAGCAGGGAAGCAGAAATAACCAAGCACAAAAAAATCACATTTAAAAATGTAAAACCATCGACAGCACAAGCTAAACCTTTAAACATGATAGATAATTACATAGCATTTGAACACTGATTATTAATTTGGATTCTGTACTATGCTTGTAGCTAAAAATTACTCTGGCATTAAAACCAGAGCTAAACCCAGGCAAATAGTGTAATATTTTTACAGAATATCTATGTTTGATTACAATACCAGAGGGAGAAGGAAATACAGACAGAATGGCCATGCCTGCACCTCTCACACAACAACAAAGTGGCCAGTAGTTCCTCCAGGACTCCTGATGTTCAGGTGCCAGAACCAGCATGCTCCTGAAGGAAACTTGCTCCCAAGCTCTGCAGTTGGGGAACTCAAGCACAGGCACAGCCAGAATAAGATAGCAAAGGCTGTCTCTGCCCACAGAACAACTGAGGCTGTCAGGAACCTTTCTTGTGACAAGTTTCAAACATTTTTCCTAGATAATTCTTATTCTACTATGAGAGACCCATACAAGAAAAAAACACAACAATATCCACCTGTTGATTAAGCTGTTTATCCAGAAGGTAGGGGTAAGAATTGGAGTAAGAATTTCTGCTTCTCCTGTCTTGGGCCTAAACTAGAAATAGCTTTTGACTTATTAAGTTTCTAATGACTAAAGGTGACACATTATTTATGTCATTTCATAACTGTCTCAAAATATGAGGTAGAATTATTTCTCCTGTTATTGGACAGCTGTTTCAAAACCTCAATCTTCCAGTACCTAGAAATCTCCTTCTAATTTCCAGTCTAAATTTATTCATTGACAGTGTTACCCATGTGGTTTTAGTTTAATGCCAATTTTTTCCTCTTGGATATCAATCCTAAATTATATTACTAGGGTAAATTTTACCCTTTCTTTGACTTCACTTTACAGCAATAAACAAAAAAGCTTTTCTGTATGATTGCTCTTTCCTTCCCTGACCTTCTCTATACCTGTGCCAAGGGTAGTCACCTTTTATGAAAATAGATGGTAAAAATCATACACAGCACTGCACAGAGTATCCTTTGGCTTTAATAAATATATAGCATACCCCAGCTCAGCCCAGAGAAGGACTTTTTGAGTACTCAGAAGAGAAAGACAAGACACACATGGACAAATTTACATTCAAGCCATCAGTCCACCTTCTTCATTGGGTATAGTATATAAAAGCTCCATAAAATGAGACAGTCATCTGATCCACAAAAGCCAAACTAAGAAGTGTACAGGTGTAAATAAGTCTTTTTATTTGCATAAAATAAAAACTGGGCCTATGTTATTTCATTCCTCTATCCTGGCCCCAGGATAATTTAATTTAAAGGGTGACTGTCTAATCGTTTAAGAAGGCTGAAGTGGGAAGTATTAAAAATATATTTTAACTAGATCTTGAATGACCAAAAATATAAATTGGCCCAAATTTGACTTTCAACAGACAGAAGGGAATCCAGTTATTGCTGGATCAACAGTGAAATATATTTAGAAATGCAATAGAAAATGCCCCAGTAGATCATGGACCTTTTGCATCTCCTTGCTTTCATTCCTGTACATGCATAGAAATATCCTGCACACTTGCTATTTTTTGTTTTTTGCATTAAGTCTGCCTTTATAATACATCTTGCCTATTTTTTATATGTTGGAGATGAGTCATGTCACACTCCAGTCACCACTAAAATCCTACTTCTTGTACCTACGTGGGTATCAACATATGCTTGGGTTATTAGAGATTTCAAGTAGAAATTAAAAAATACCATAAGGTAGTCTAGCTTTGTCCATTAACAACCGGTCAGATAATCAATGATGAAATATACTGAAAGCATTAATTATTTAGAAGAGTAATAAAGACAGTTCTGCTTATGCTTTCCCTTGTAAAAGTAAGAAAACTGTGGTCTGAAAATCTCCTGTCTCATCACAGGGCTCCTACTTGTTCTGTTTCCAGAGACTTTTTGCTGTTTGAAATTAATTCTAATTTTAGGGACACACTGAAACTCAAGATAAGATAAAATGCTAAGAACCATGCATACCTTCTTTTTCAGTCCTTTTAAGTGCGTATGTTATTGCCCACACACATCTAGCATATAATTGTTGGCAGTGATGTTTTTTGGCTGGCACATCCTTTGGTGGTTGAAGGTTTCTGTATTGCTAAAATGAAATGGTATGACTGCCTCAGAGCGAGACAGTTAGGGGGGTGGGAAAAGTTCATATTGACATACTGCACTTTCCCAATTAAGTTAAATATCACCACACTCAGAAAATGCTCTGCTGAGAGATTTGGTCTCTACCTTTGCTACAAGATTTTGGCAGTTTGTTGTCATTTAGCAGTTAATTTTGCCAAACTGCAGACAAGGCTAAGGGACAAAAATTACTCCATTATATTTCTGATTGTCTGGCAGACTTATATTTGCCCAAGGGCAAATCTCTCAGATGAATATTTTTAAAGCCAGAGTGGCTCATTCAAATTATCTCTTTTCAGCTGCTGGGGATGCTTGGTATTCTCTGGTAATCAGAGGGCAGCAATTGCATATTGGGCACCTGAAAGAGCAAAAGATAGAGGCCACATAGAAGCCACTTTTGTTTCTCATCATTTGCAGGCTTAGGATCTCTTGATTAGACAAAGGATAGATAAAACTTGGACAGTGTCTGCAAATTTCCACACCGTCCTGCCAATTTGCCTGAAGCCTTATCTGGAAAGATTGCTTTAAGATGTCAGAGGGAAGTTCATCCTCATGCTCACAGAAGCTGCCAAAAAGAATGTAATTGTGACAGGTTTTGTTTTTTGTTGTTGTTTTTTTGAATGTGAATACCATCAGTTCCTTTCACACAGACTCCCAAACAACCATCAGATGATAATGAATTTCTGTCAATACAGATCCGAGCCAAATTTGAACTGGCAAGCTACAAATGAAAGGCTCTCTATCTGTTACCTATCACCTGGGCTATCCATTCCTTCCTACTCACACTTATTCCTAATTTACAAATAAACTGTCATTCAAAGTCAAAGACTAAAATTAGTTAGGGAAAATAAAGAAACAATGTTTAAATACACACTTCACACCCAGATTTTACAGTAGCAGCAAACAGTGAAGCCATGAAGTGGTGAGGAAATACACTGGGTGCACTATTACTGCAAAAACAAGTGCCTTCTCTGACGTGTTAAGCACAATTCAACATTCAGCCAGGACTTTTCAGTTATGTCCCAGCCTTACCCACTGTCACTTGAGGAGGACATGGGAGAAAAGCTTATACTTATTTTACATAAAGATGTTCCCCAGATGAAAAGTCCTGAACAGGAAAGCTCTGAGTCCCCCATATTACAAATATACAACAGCCAAGATCCTTCACTGCTCTGGTCATGAAAATGGTAGTAAAATCTCAAATCATTCCAGAACCAGCTCTGTCAGCAAGCACTTTGATACCTACTGTAGTCTCAGCCTTCCCATGAAAGGAGTTCAGCAGTTCAGTTCCTGTCAATGGGAGATGCCACAATGCCACTTACAACTGTGAGAAATGAAACTGAGACTAATGGGTTAATTTGTAACATTTTGATCAAGTGGACTGGATCCTTCTAGAGGCTGCTGATATTTTTTTAATGTGTTCTGACATTCAAAGGACTTCTACATAGTCCCCACCAGGAAAGAACTGAAATTTAATTGCTCACTGATTTTGCAAAACACTTCCCATTTCACAGCTAGACTGCACACACTGTATTTTAAAACAGTATCACCTATTAAGTGAATCAGTTTGCAATGCTCACGAGATGTCTGGGGATTTGTTTTGTGCAGCAATGAGGAAATGGCTGAGAATGAAAGACCAAGAAAAAGGATATAGGAATATAGGAATGGACCTAGAGCTGAGAGAGACATCTCAACACCCAATGAATGGAAGAAACACCTCTCCAAGACCAGCCACAAAGTAGGTTCACAGACAAACACTACTGAAACAATGAGCATGCAAAAAAAATTCTCTTGAAGACATCTAGACATGGCTTTCTAAACAGCTCCATTATCAGACTTGTGCTCAAACTCCCAGTGTTCTTCCTCAACAAACTCAAGTCTTTCATAATGCCACAAAACCTGGTATCATCAGACCCCAATTAAAATCTTTGTTCCAGTAGAATGAATTAAATGAAGATGTGGCCAAACAAATTTTAAATACATGTGAATGGCATTTAGAAATGTAAAGAAAAGTTTTTTGTCTACATGGGGAAGATGCATGCATCGATACTACAGACCAAGAAGTGGGAAAGAAGCCCCAGTGTTTGTTTAGCTCATGTACCTGTGGTTTTTGGCTCTTAGCAGGGAGCTTCCAAACACTTCTAACAGAACAGAGCCCACACTGTTTAATTTAAATTGAAAGATTTCTTAACCTGAACTCCCTTGACTTTATCATGAGGATTTCTTCCTGCCAGGTCACTCAATCTCTGCCTCCAGTGGAGCAGGAGCATGGTTAAAATTGACCCTTTTGCTGTATCCTCCCCCCTGCAGCACTGAACCTGATGAAACAACCCTGGGTACAGGCAGGGTTCTGAGAGCCTGAACCCAGTGACAGCAGCCCACTGTGATACACACAGTTCAGGAGACAAGGTTGAACAAATAAATGAGCTAAAATGTTTCAAGTACTGAAAAAGCTGACAAAAATTTAAAAAAAATTAAATTAACCAACCTTAACCTACATAGAAAAAAAGGGACCAATTAATAATTTGTTTAATAATTAAACCAAATGTCAGATAAATGTCTCCAGTTTGGTAGCAGTGGTACATGGTCCATGACTATGTACTGTGGTTTCAGAGAACTATTGTCAGTGGCTTTCATTTAAGAGCAGCAAAGGTCCCATCTACAGGTGGAGACCTTTGTTTCTCTGCCACCTGCAGCCCTGTGGTTACTGAGAATAAGGACTA
Organism: Toxostoma redivivum; assembly: GCA_013397375.1. Classification (NCBI taxonomy): domain Eukaryota; kingdom Metazoa; phylum Chordata; class Aves; order Passeriformes; family Mimidae; genus Toxostoma; species Toxostoma redivivum. The sequence goes on from VXBI01001671.1 coordinate 2,803,797, forward strand.
TTACATGTGCAGTTTATAAAACATTAGTATTTCATATTCCTCTATGTTAATTACTAATGGAATGCAATTAACTGATTCTCTCATGAACTGTGATACCAGATATAACAAGCCTGATTCCTTTCTCACTGTGACATAAATTAGCAGTAACTTCATTAATGCAAATAACATTATATTGTATAAAAAGGATGAATGAATGAAAATAGCGACGAGTTAGGATAATCTAATATCAGGGCAACACATTAGTACAATACATCAAGCCAAGGAATAACAGAAAATATTTTACAGGACTAATACATTTTTAAAACACTGCTATGATAATGTGTTCAAACCTGCATTTGTTACATTTCTAAAAGCCTTACAAAATGCAAGAAACCACTCAGAAATGCAGATTAGGGAAGACTACCTGATGTCTTGGCCATCCTCTGCTGAAAGGTAGCAGCAAGCACAGAATTTGGTGTTTCAATTTTCACTTCAAGGGATTAACATTTCTCCCTCATACTAATTTAAATTTCACCTTAATTTGCCTCTCTAAGCTGTGTGTTTGAGTTTTCTAATTAAATGTAAATACTTAGTACATTTTTAAAAATAATCTGGTTTAAACTCTGTAAGAAAGTAGCACGTAGTCTTTAAAAATGTCACATCTGAAAAAAATTAAAGCTTTACTTACAAATAACAAGATTTGAATGACTTCAAAGGTCAGAAGTGAAATGTTTAATTTCCATGGCTGTTGTCTAGAATCTTCCTAGCCTCCCACTAGTGGGCTTTTAGGCACAGCCTCCAAAGGTCAGGATCTTAAATGTGATAGGAATTAAGGAAGGTACAAACATTTCTTAGAGGCTGCAGTTTGGCACACAGATAGTCAAAGGCTCCATGTGTTAATAAGTTGTCCATGATTCAGAAAAATTTCTATTTATCAAGATCCAAACTGCACAGTCTGGTTGGGGGAGAATAAGTGGATAAGAAGAACAAGAAATACCATCCCCCGCTGGATACACACCACTGATTCTTTTGCACCTACCAAGTAGAAGGGCTTGACAAGATATATTTGTTTTTCAGTTAATATTCATAAAAGGTGTGAATAGGATTCAGAACTTTTTAGTACAAAGCAAATCCAAACAAAAGGAATACTCAAATTAAAACTCTCATTTTTTTCAAGACACAGCAGCCTTTTCTAAGCTTTATTAGAAAATTATCATGCCAGCTGTCTCTTTTCCCTGACTGTTATTCACACAATATGCCTCTCTCTTGTTTCTTTTCAGCTCTGTACATGTATAATAATGAGTTTTCTAGAATGGAAAACCCAGCGGAATATTAAAATTGCAAAGAGCAGCTCTTTGAGTTAATTTCACTAAAGTGCATCACAACATAATACAGTGTAGTAAGAATGAATTTCTAATAGGAATTCATTCATGGAAAAATTAATTAAAGAAAATGTTATTGCTAATATAGCTTTTCATATACATACTCTTATGTATTGGCAGCAATAAAAGCTAAACATTCAAAAAACCAAACTGCACATGACATAGTTCCTGCCCTGCATCATGAAAAATATCTTTTCACAATAACACAGCACATATTGACTTAAGAAATGTAACTTACTATGACATTACTGAAACACAAAGCATGGGGAAGACCACTCCCCACAGATATTTTTTACCAAATTCTTAAATTAAATAAAACCTCTAACCTTGTCAGAATGAAAGTTAGTAGAACAATCAATATTTTCATAATAATATTGATCAAAAAAGGTAAGAATTAAAATGAGATTTCCTAATAAACAAAAAAGGAGACAATGTCAACATAAAAGATTGGGATATCACATATAAAGAAAAACCTTGAGGAGTAAAGTAATAGAGGTAGGATGAAATTCAGTGCAGTGAAGGGTATGTAACTGGAAACTAAAAATTATGAACCTGAACTGCAGGACACTGAAAAGGGGAGGAAGAAAAAGACATATAGGATGATATGTATAGACTTTAAAAAATGGCAAATATGATCATAGCCAGGATACATCAACCAGTTCATTTCCCAAAGACCTTAAAAAATACTCCCAGGACTGCTTAAAGGCGCTACCTGGGCACAGAAAGGAGTTGGAAAAGATGCAGGGAAGTATAATACAGGAATTAGGAAGGGCCATAAAGGAGCCCAATATGAATTGCCCCATTTGGAAAGTCAAAAAAGCCTGCAGATAAAAATACTTTTCAAGGAGGTAAATCAAGCTAAAAATCAGAGCTGGAACAGAAACAAATGGTCATGAACAAAATCAGAATAAATCAGTCATGAATAAATTTAGCCTAGGGATTAGGAGGCTTCTAACCATCAGAGAACCAAGCACAGACTCAGAATTCAAAGGTAGAAAAAAATGCTTCTTTTAATTTGGAATGTGATAGATTGTCAAAATTTTATGTGAAATAATTGCCTGTGATAGAAGACGACCAAGCAATATGGTTTCAGGAGATTCCTTCCAATCCCAAGTTCTTAAATTCATATTCAACTATGCAAATTACCCTCACTCTATGTCAAACAGCATACATACATCTCTGTCTCATAAAGATCAAAATGTTTTCCTGTTTTTCCTCTAGTTTCAGCGTGTTTCAATTATAGCTTTCAATGTTTTGAATTTTTGTTTTTCCTAATAGGCTCGAACTTGCCTTAAATATTTGCTCATGAAACCACATTTATACATCTGACTTCTTGTCCTAGGTACTCACTGCTCCTGTTACACAACATTTCTGTAGCAGAACAAGCAGAAGCAATCCCAAAACAAAGCAGTCTTTAGCTTGCTAGTCATTCATCATGAGAAACACAAGATTTAACCTCCTTCAGCAAAGGGGAAATCAAACTCAAGACCTCACATACTACATGAAAACTCTTAATACATCCCACAGTATCTGTGTCACATAAGCACTTCACCAAAGGCTCTGGATTCGGTCTTGGAGGTTTTTCTAGATGTACACACCCAGATTTGACTTCATGAATATTTTAAACAAGAGTTTCAAATGTTTAGCCACACACAGGAAAGCAAGTAATGAGCAGCCAGCCATCAGAAGGGGATGGACTGCAATGATCACAGAGCCAGGCTGATAAACCAGCTGCTGGCAAGGTGCTTCTCTCCCCTCAACACCACCTTCTCTTTTTTTTAACTATGTAAAGTGATGTTCAGAATATCTGACAGCCAGAAAAGAAAGTCAAATAATGATAATTTTCCTGGAATATATTACAGATGTCTAGTCATTCACGTGCCACCTTTATTTAAATCTGTGAGGAATGAAAGTGATCTGAAAAGCCTCACTGTGCACAAAGTTACATATTTAAAAGCAAGTTTACAAATCTGTAGTTTAGCCCTTTGAAGCTTTTTGCAGCCTTTCCCTTTATTTCAAGGCCTGTAGACATGTTCTGGTTTTTTGTAAGATCTAAACATTAAAATTGCAGCTCCCTTAGGATGAATGACTTGTGCTCAGAGTTGACTTTTTATCAATCATGTTAATTTGGAAATAAGTTATTGGTTTGACTTTTTATTCATCATAGTCAAAAGGGGATTGTGTTAACCCTGTCCCATTTGCCCTTAATTAACAACCATTGAATCCCCATATTAATTAGCAGAGCTATTAGTAATGTTACATCACTCTTCACTATAGTAGATAATTAAAAGTCCAATTAATAAAACTCTGGTATTCATAATTTGTATAAACCTATTATGAAACAATAAACCTGATTACACTATATCTTTTTACATGCTTGTTTATTGATATAACACTGCCTGAATTTAAAATAATGCACTGCCTTGTAGAGGTGTTTAAGTGGTGGTTTTAGTTTAATTCAGCTGGTACATGAAACTTCTGAGATGACAGACTTCAATACCTCCTGAAAGAGCCCAAGAAATAATTGCCACTATTGGAAACGAGCAACATTTGGGTACATGTTGTTTTGGGGACTTTTTTTACATTTACACAACCACGAACCTTCATTTTTATTTATAACACAGCACCAGAGACTGATTGATTCCTGCTTGTGCACAGGAGGTGCGATCCAGAAGACAGCAACTTTAAATGACAGCTACAGCTTAATTGGCATCATCCAAGGGAAGCTGTCCTGCTGAAGCACTGAACCATCATTTCCCTAAGGCACCTTGGCCTTGCCACATCCCCAGTCAGCATCACTTTTGCATTTTCAGATAAAGTGCCTCAGGGCCCTTTGCTGGAAGATCTATGCCAAGGACCTCTGAAACCATGAAGCCCAATGCCTTAAAACTTCTTGTCACAGTATTTGATAAAAACAAGGCAGAAATTTACATTAATAAAAATCTGGACAGGTGAAAATTGTCAAAGATATTCAGGTGACAGTGGCAAGATACTCAAAGCTGAATTAGTCCTGCTTACCTTGTACCCACAATACAGCTTCTGGGGGTTAACCATAAAGTCAATGGGTTATTCCTCAAGGTTCAATTACTGCCATTTGATTGTTTTCACGTCTACCAGATAAGCTAAAAGGCAACAGGTAGAAATATCATTTGTAGGGGAATATACAGCTTCTGAGTTGCAAAGGAAACAACAAATCATAAATACAATCCGTTGGACGAGCAACACCAAATTAATTTTCAGATATTTGCCCAAAACCTTTCGTCAAGACTAATTTATCTCTACTTGCTTTCCCAACAGTATTTCCACTGCTTTTAACATGTGTTTATAAATCCTTGCTCACAGATTCCAAGGGCCTTCAAGATCTTCTGTGAAATCTGCTGTTACATGAGGTTTTGAAAACCTGATGTATGTGTATTTCCTGTTCAAATCAGTGCAGTGACTGAGTACTCGCAGCCCACAAAGATGTTAATTCCTTTTCTTTTGGGTTTTTATCCTGGGTTATAGTCTCTAATCATCACTTAATACTTCTTAATAGACAATTTATAAATATAGTGATAAAAGCCTATTTTCTAGGATTTCGAAATCTTCTATATGAAATAAGCAACCACTTTGATTTAAATTCTAGGAAGACATTCAAGAAGTCAGTCTCCTCACCAAAGAAATTCATTTAAATTTCAAGTTTAAAGTTAAATCTAATTCTGCAACCCTGTTTAATTAAGCAATCTTTAGCTCTTTTCACTGAGGATTTGTAACTCCCTACTGCATTCTCACTAGAACTAGTTAGATTTGCTGAGTTTAATTTTTATCACAGTTCTCTGGCTTTCTACTTCTGTCATGTACTCCCAGGCAAAAACCACCTGTTAAAAAGCCCTACAAGCTTTCATTTGTAATAAGAGGTTAAAAATTAGAGAAAAGCAGCAGAAATGTATGCCAACTCTGACATTCCCTCAGGAAACGTTGCAAGTTAGGGAAATTTTTCAATATTATGAACTAAAGGCTTAGGCTGTCATTTCTGTGGGAATTGCTGATATTCTGCTGCTATGACTTTTGTGCAAATGAAACTCTGTGTGGGTGAGAACTGTATTTAAGTAGAGTGGCTGTGAATTTATAAAATGCAGACAAGATGTTCTACTGCAATTTAGTAAGAATTTGCAATTGCAAACAAACAGGAAAAATACCTCAAAGCCAGCTTATCAATATGCAGGTGAAAGACAGAAAAGAGTATCTCCCACTACAACCTCTCTTCTCCACCCTTTCCTTCAACTAAATGTATTCTCATGTCACTAAGTACCGCTCATGAAAGCAGTAATATGAGAAGAAATGATACCTATTTGTTATATCAGCATCTTGAAAGGATGTGCACCTCAAGTTGTGGTTTGTGGAAAAAATGATACATCTGTAATATACCCTGATTTTATAATTTACTCTTCCTACATTTGAACTTCAAGATGGTGACTCACTTTCCACCACATTTTCAACACAATGCAATATTGATTCTGTGAAGTAATTTCCTAAAGCTTCACAGAGTTTCCAGCATCCAGGTATTTTGATCATTTCCATCACTTATTTTGTAATCCTTCGGAAGAAGCCATGGTCATAAACCAAATGGCAAGGAAAATATTTGTAATATTTCTTAAAATCTATTTAATGTGTCTTACAAAGCCCCATTTTCAAAGATTTTTAAATATCTAGAATACCAAACTTCTGATTTCATTTTTTTTAAACAGAAGTATTTTACCCATTTCTCTAAAGAAGAATGAAAGCATTCTTCTTATTCAGTTTTAAAAATTTCCATTTCAACAGGAGCCAACAACAGGAATCTTGGCAACATCAGTATAGCTGAACTGCAGATATGCATTTTAGTGGTGTATCCAACCCCCTTTTTTTAATTTTGTAAGCAGTATATGTGCTGGGATCATTACCTTATCATAGAAGGTTTTTCCCTGCTTTTCCCTCCTCTTAGTGAGCAAAGACACTGGGCACAATGACTAAGGTATAAGAACAGAGCTCTCAGAGTGCAGAATACCACAGATAATATGGTGAAAGGAGGGAAAACTCACACCTCATTTCATACCCTAAGCATGAATATTTAGACTCAGTTTCATCACTGCTATATTTAAAATACCTTCCCTATAATCAGCACATCACACTGACACATGCTGGTGGTGGATCTGACCCTTTATCTACAGCAAGGCTTCGTTCCTAAGCAAAATGCAGAGTCTTGCATCTGAAGTGGCTATCAGGCACCTCACAGAAACAACATGAGGTGACAGCTCATCAGAAGAGGAAGTAAAGATGATAATTAATTGGAATTGTGAGGGAAATTTTTGGAAGAATATAATTAGAATACTAAGACTAACTAATTCTTACTTGTGCAAAAAGAACCTTGAGGCTTTTTAGTAAAAGAGGTTGCACACATCACTGACTTTCCAAGAAATAATGCAGGACATCATTGACCTCAGCCTCAAGTGTTCCTGAAAGTAAATTGCAGCAGCTATGCCTGTGTTTGTAGGGTTCAGCTAAATCACTATTCAGTTAAAATAAATGCCTACTTTCCATTAGATTTGATGAAATCACTAATGATGTCTCTAGACTAAAAAATTACAAACCTTTTATCTGAGGAAAATAGTCATAGATTCATAGGTATTAGAACACATGAAATGACCATCTGCTTATTCTCTTTGAATCCAGATGACCAAAAATGTCAAAGTCTATGATGAGTTAACTTTCTCCTTTTGGCTGTTTTAACTGTTCTACAGAACATAAGTTAGGGCATTGTTTTTTTATTATTAAAATGCTACAACAAAGATAATCAGAGTAACATCCCATGCTGTGATGAAGTAGCAAACAGAGCAAAGAAATTTAAACAACAATTGAGGAATCTGGAGAGCTATGACTCCTTTTTATTAGAGATGCTATGGACTGTGTGCCAACAAGGTTACAAACTGAAGTGGAATCTCTCACCCTGTCCATGTACACTGTCATTCATCCTGTCAGCTCATTCTCTGATGTGACCCTGGAGATACTCATTAAATGAAGGGGTCTTAAGTGACTAGATGGTGAAAAGAGGACAAAAAATAATAAACCAGTTCCAGTAAGCGGAAAATTTTAAACTGTGCTAAGGAGATCTGCCATCTGGGATGTTGGAATGCAAAGAAAAGAAGCATTTGGAGTTGGAAATATGAGTCTAGTATGGGGGCATATTGTTTCTACTCCTATGGATTTATCATTCTTCTTCAAGCCAGCATATTCTACTTCTTGTAACTCTATAAGCAAGGATCAGAATTCAACAGTCAAACCTCAACAACGTCCTTGTGTCCAGCATGGTGGGAGATTAACGTGGATTAATTTTGGTTCAGCCTTTACTTTTTAGTCTGCCTGCAGAGACATTCCTACCACAAGCAGAACAGCACACATTATACCCTAGACTGCTACAAAGAGTCACAACTGCCCCACAACAGCCAGGCATTTCTGAGAGTAGCAGTAGATCCTTGCAGGTTTTAAAAAGGATATTTTTATCACTGTAGAGGTGTGCATATGTAGATGATAGGAAGAGAGAAGCCCCGCCAAGTCTTACTCATCTGATGGCAGACAATTTCTTCACCCTGCACCTATTTTAAGACAGCTTTTAAAACTATCTGTACCTACAAAGAAATAGGCAGTGTGTATTTCAAGAAGACATTTAGAATCACACAGTTTGACAGCAGAAAAGGGGGTAGAAATTTCTCTGCCCAAACAGTGGATGGCCTTTCAATAAATCTTTAGAAACAAACACATCCGTGACCTCGAATTTAAGTGTAGAAAAATTTTGTTCTGCATAGGATTATCTGTTAAACATATGCTATACCTAAAGTAGGCCACTGAACACCAAACAAATAGCAACTAAGAAGAAATTACCTGAAATTTATTATTTCTGTGTTTTGACTGAGCAATCAGAAGAGTACTTCCTTCAGTAAGTATTCAGAGCCTGTCTCTCCTGGAGTTCAAATTTTCTGTTTATCCTTTCTATAAAAATCCATCCCTGTCATGACAGGTCCAGAAGAATTTGACACTTCACTGTCACATCCCAAAATCAGCCTGCACAAGTGACTCTGCAAACACCCAGCACTGCCACCTGGGCAGCCAACACAGCAGAGGCTGAGCACCACCTCAAACAGGCAGCTGGGCAGCACAACGCTGCTTCCCTGAGCCTCTGAGCCCTGAAACAAGGAGGATCAACAACAGGAATCCTGACACCTTGCCAATTCTGGCCTCTTCTTTCCTAATGTACCCAGCAGTAAAACTGAAGTGCTAAACATATCAGTTGTTTTTCCTGTTTTGAGCATAGAGCACATATTAACAAAGAACAAATTATTCTATTTTTTCATCATTCCTTGAGAAATGAAGCATTGCTGTGTGCTATCACAATGGTTTATTTGCTGTGGCATTCAGTTCAGAACGTTCCTTTAAAAATTTATAGCCACATTAAAGTGAGTCCTTGTGAGGAGAAGGAGACTGGCTGGAAGAACTGAGGTGAACAGTTTCAGGCTATGTCAAGGCTAGAGATTTCTGCCAGCATCATTGCAATTGCTGTGGATAAGTACCAGTTAAATCCCTGCTACTGGAAGGGTTCACTTGAATACTCATAATCTAAATCTACTGGTCAGCATAAAGTGCAGCAACTCCATCATAATGTTATCCTAGGAAAGAGTTTCTATATAAGCATAGACGTCATACATGAAACCAGAGACTGATACATGTTTCAATTTTTGTGGAATAACTTCATTTCATTCGTACTTTTTACCCTCCAACTCTAAAATTTTGGCTTCTCTAACTCAGTAAAATCAATTCTTCAAAGAAATTCAGAGAAATGATACCTGGCAGGTCAGAAATGCACAACATGACAGATATTCGACAAACTGGATTAACAAATGCTTAACTTGCCACCTTACTGCCTATAGTACCTCTTGCCCTGAAAATCAGGCTGCAGAAGGACACTGCAGGAAAAAATGGTGCACAGAGAGGTCAGTGACAGTGCTCAATCAGAGCTGCCCAGCTCTCAGCAGAGCTGGATCATCACTGCTCACAGCAGCGCCAGCCTGACTCATCCCAGGCAGGACTCAGTGTCTCAGTACCTGCAGCGTGGTTCCCATCCATCACCTGCAGAGTCTGCCCCGGGATAATTCACACTCCACTGCACTGATTTTCCATCCAAGAGGGGCTTGGCTTTGAATGCTGCCCATGGTGACTTTGCAGAGGCTGACTAACCAGGGATCTAAAGCACCAAGTGTTTTAGTACCACTTTTAATTTGCTCTATGAATGCAGTAAATGATTTATTACTGTCATCCACACTGATTTCTGTATCACAACAAAGTCAGTCAAAAACTTGGAAAAGTCCTTCATTTTATTTTAGACAAATCCGAATTTCCCTTCTCTAGAAAATTTGAATAAACAGCTACATTCAGTATTTTTAGCTACATTCAGTACATTTAGTTACATTCAGTATTTTTACCATATCACAAAACCACTTAAAAGGCTTAATTTGAGACTACAGTCTGACTGGAATGCTTTTTTTTACATTTGAAATTTTACAGAATACTGCTTAAGAGCTCCTCAGTAGACAAATTCACTTTAAGATATTTTCAGTTTCTGTGAAGGATTTTCTGAACTTCAGCTATGACATATTCCTGGATTCATTTCATCCTTTGTCAGCTGCAACTCCCATGTCTACAATAAAAGGCTGGGCCTCTCAGATATACGTGTTTATATGATTCTATTCTCTATGGACTGGCTTCACTAGATAATAAAATACCTGGAAGCCTTTAGATACAATGCAAGAACAACAATAAAGTAAGTGGAAGTGTGTTTTTAATAAACTGATTCTAAATTTCCTTATATGCATCATAAGCTCTTGTATCCCCAAGAGAGCTTATTAGATATAGATAAAATGTTTTAGAAAATTCCTATCACCTAACTACTTTAAGCTGCATTAATCATTTTAAATTCCACCCAAATCATGAGCAAAAAGTCTGTGCTCATTTAATGAATATAAATGCTTTCACTTCCATAGCTAAATTTCTTGGGCTGAAGTTTTACAAACATTTAATGGAAGATACTCACAGAAAATCCATTAAACAAATAAAAGGTTGCATGTGCAAATTTCCTGTGCAGTATGCTGTGGGGAAATTCATCCCCTTTATTACTTAGCATTTTCTTTTCAAATATCAGGGTTGGATTTTAAATACTTAAAAGTCATTCTTTCAATACTTTGGATTTTTTTTACATTTCATTACTTATAATATTTCTTTAAAAAGTATTTCCTTGCAAATCATTCCAAGTTTTCCCTAGCCAAGTGGGGGGAAAAAAAGTGAGGGATGGCACAGAGACTTGTGGACATATTCTTAATTCATTCTCTTAGATATCTCCATTGCATATATACTGAAATGCAGATGTTTTTTGTGAGATTAAATTTCCTGGCTCCTGCATTTATTTATCTAAATAAACAGCACTTAATTCTGGCAGTTTCTATTCTGTGTTTCAGACTCTGAAATCTCTGATCAGAAACTTTCTGTTTTCCCTGGAGACCCACAGACACTGTTCTTTCCCATTTTATAGCCTGTGTCTGTGCCGAGCTGCCAGTGGGCATCCCATAATGCTAGGGCTATAAACAAGAATATGCAGATGACACTTCCTCCTGCATTAAACTCTGGCCAGCTGTCCCAGGGTAGGATGACACCAACGACTTGATGAAGGCAGCTGGCTGAAGTGAAACCTAGATCACAAGATAGCAGATTAGCCAAGGATAAATGGCAAAGGACTGGGATTTGGGAATTCTCTGCACAGTTTCTGTTTCTACTCCATTTGTGACCTTAAGTAAATCACTCAGTCCCAGAACCCCAAGAGGTAATTAGACACCAAATTTCCAAAGATTTCAACATCGTTTCAGTTTCCAAACCTAAGCAGATCTAAACTCTAATTAAAATTTCCAGATCTGATCTGAGCCAAAGCTGTGAACACCAAGACTATTCTTTTTATCCTGGTATATGTCACTATAGAAGATTTATTTTGGTGAAGTTTACGGGAGGGATGCATCACCTCAGTGCACTTGAGGCTCCTGTCCATTAGGCAAAAACTCTGGGAAGCCAACATGTCCTTCAGGCTCACAGCACAGAACAGCATCTCATGGGCAGAGTTCAGTGCTCTGTTTGTGAGGCACCCATAAAATACATTTCTGGAATTCCATAATTGAATTTAGTTAGACAGAAAACCAAAAGAGAGGCAAATCAGATAGCCTGGAATGAAGAACTCTGCCTTCTCAGTGTGAAAAGGTACAAAATCTCCAGTGCCACTTAAATGGAAAGTGCAGAAATAGAAACAGTTGCACAAAGCAGCTTCTTCCATCCTTTTCTGACTGAGCAAGCATGCTAAAAATTCAGACTACTTACATTCAGAGAAATACTAATGCAAGAGCTTCCTTGGCATATCACCTAGCACTCTGGGAACTCCTCTTCACAGAAGCTAAGCAACTGCCTCACTAGGTTGGATATTTTTAAAAGTTCAAGAAGATTAAGTGCCCAAATGCAAAAGAAATAAAGTAGAAGTTTTATGTTTAACTCTTTTCAGCCTTCTTTGAAAATCAAGAACAGTATTCCCAGGTGAATTACAGCTTTGAGTTCATAACTCCTAACTTTGCACATGCTTTCTGTATTAGTAATAACGTCTCCAATAAAACTCATCCATGCAATAAGCTCACTGAAGCCAAAGAAATTACAGTGATGACTACTTTGGTCTACTGTTTCTTAATTAGCTTCTTTCACATTCAATTGACTGTGTTTTAGCCAGCTCTACAAAACCAAAGGTTATTGTATGGAGAGTCACTTCTTTGCTGTGCTGGTAGTAAATCACACTGATCTGCAGCAGCCTCTGCACCCAGCCCTCTCCATCTCAGCTCAGGAACAGAAGGCAGCTGCCCTGTGGCTCAGCCAGTGGGCTCTGCAGAAGGTTCACTGCAGGGATGGACATTTGCAGCTGGGAGGAGTTTGGCCATGGACACAGGACAGGTAGGCTGCCAAACATTCCCTCCTCCAGCCAGAGGAGGATGAATACTTCCACAAGTAGTATTTGGGGTTTTTTTTATCTTCACTGGCAAATTCTCTGAAGAGCACCCTGGAGACACAAACTAGCTGGAAGCACCTGGTGCTGCAAGAGTCCCCTGGGGCAGAACTTCAGCAGTTACAGTGAGGGCACAGGGACACTTACTGACACTTACTGACCTTGTTGGATGTTTGGATCTACACAAATCTCAGAGAAGCAGAAAGTTTTAAAGGCTATGTCCCTGGGGTCTACAGGGAAGAAAAAAAAAAACCACATATTTTCCCAAGCTTCAGATTTTCAGTGCATACACTAACAAGAACTATGTGCAATTTCTTGGCCTTCCTGTATGTATTTCCCAAAAGGATACAAAGTGGGTCACACATGAATGGAGACACAGATTAATTTCTACCATCAAATATTAACAAGTCTGAGCAATTTTTTTTAATCCAAAACTGATTTCATTAGGCATTCCTGAACATATTTGAGGTTTGGAGTTAACACACACAAGAGTTCAAACACACATGCGAGTTGTCTCTTAAATGCCCTCCACCACAAACACTTTTGTGCTTCCACACAGCTCTCTTCATTCCATCCTTCCATGTCTCAGACCAGGGCCTGACATCTCTTCCATCCCATTTTAGATCCTGTCTGTAAACTAAGCAGACACTCCCTGCTCTCCCTCTTCCAAAGACCACCCAGCCAAGCCTCTGGTTTGGAGCTGCCGGGATAAATTCCCATTTCTCACTCAGAGTCCTCACCATGGACACATCTCAATGGACAGAACACACCTCTCACCTCACTCCTACCTCCCATCACCAGGGTTCTTCTGAACTTTAAATTTTATTTACAGCAAGGGATCAAATCCTGTGTGAAGTGGAATGTTTCACAAGTCCAGACAGAGGTGGAAGGGCAGAGAAGCAGAACCTTGTCTAGATAGTTGCTGAGGTTGGTTGTTTGGTTGGGTTTTTTATACAGATTGTTTGAACTTTGCATAATCATTCAGGATGGGTTTTCATAGCTACTCAGGCAGATCCATGTATTTTAGCTGTCCCTAAGACACCACTCAATATTTTTTTTTACTTAAAATTTGGACTTGCCATTGCCTTTAATGGATGCCCCTTCAATCAAAGACATAGAGGTCTTGAAATGTTTATCAGAAAACACAGGAATCAAACACAAGGAAGTTCACAGCTTAAGCTGTGTTAAGCAGATATCATTTCAGTGGAGACAAGGGAAAACCAGCACTGCAGTTCCATATGGTGAACAAGGTACTGAAACTTATTTTCTATTTTCTTATAATTCTTAATGACAGCAAAAAAGGATAAATCTTTTTATGGTTTTAGCTCCAATAAACGTGTTACAATCACATTCTGAAATTTCACAGTCCCAATAGGTCTACATATTCTAGAAGGATTAGCATAATTTTTTCTTTTTTTGTCTTTTTCAGGATAGCCACAATATTTCAGGGCCTATCATAGCTGGAGCCCAGCTTTAACAGCAAGTACTTCCTTTGTAATTTAAATACAGATATAATGAAGGAAAAAAGGAATAGAAAGTTAAAAATCCATTTTAAAAATCCTTCTCTCAGGAATGTAACCCAGAGTGATAAAGAACAAGGCATTTATCTTCATTTGCAGGGAACAACATAAGACAACTTGGTCTGCTTTGCCCCTTGTGAATTGTTTCAGCACCCCAAATGTATGAAAAACAACACTGTTATTGTACTTATCAGAACTCTCTCCATATATATTTATTTATATTTTTTTAATCTTCTAAAAGGCACAAACAACCTGTCAGATATATTCAAGCATATGCAAAATTCTAACTAGACAGACAAAAATAATCTTTGTTCTTTTTCCCATGTGCTCTGTGGGAGTTTTGTCTTGTTTGTGTGATTGATCAGTTTGTATTTTACTTCAGCAAAATCATTTTTCAGACACGGTACATGCAGTTTGGAAGCAGAAGAAAAATATTCCAGCCAGAGCTTTTACTGGACAACATAAAGTCAATACAAAGAACTGCAATGTTCAACAAGATTACAAAGTGTCCCACCAAATAACATTAGAATACTTCTTTCTGATAAATAATTATTTGAGTTTTTCTTCCCCAGCACTCAGGTTGTTTCCCAAGTGGTTGGGAGGGTGGGGTGGGTGACGAACCCCAAACAAGATTTTTAACATCCACTCTATTTTCTGTGAAAAATAAGCCTTTTGGGGATCAAATGGCAAATGAAACATCAGAATATTGGCAGAAAAAGTTAAAGCTAGCAATGAATGCATCAGTCACCTTCAGAAAAGGTCAGATTTCTTTTGATCATTCTTCAGTATGCTGTAATAATAGAAGGATAGCTGTACTTCCCATGTATTCCTCTTCATGTTCTCCCTTCCCATATGACCTTACAAAGATAGCCTCTATGAATTCCTATTTGGCCATCAGAGTACAGTAATGCTCTTTTTGTCAGCAATGAAGGTGAAAGATATGCTATCATGCTATCTTTCAACTGTACTACTTGGAAGATAGTTCCTTGCTTTTGCCCTTGGCAATCTTTAAATAAATTTGTTAATCGTTAAGATTGCTTCCTATAAATTATCCCACAGCTGCCTTTTTTTTTTACACTAAGTTTTATAACTTGCATTCCTTGTACCTCTTTCCTTGTACATCTCAAACCTCCTTGTCAATGGGACATCGAGGCATGTACAGAGGGCAGAATTACAATCACTGTTCATAAATTACTTTTAATTCATAGCAATTCTTCAGAGTTCTTTACACAAAAGTGTTGACAGGCTACGCATTTCCTCAACAAAATTTACTTCTGCAAAACACCCATCTAAAACAAATCACTTGTATTTTCTTCTCTTTAGTTACAGCAGCATTTATTAAATTGGGTGAAACTTCACAGAATTTCTACAGTCAGAGGGTTAAAAGCCACGAAAGTGAAAGATATCACTACAACATTGCAGACACTTTTGTGCAGATTTCCAAAGCTAAAATTGTACCTCATCCTCAGCGTAGCGTTTTTCCCTCGTGCAAATGCATGTATTCTGCTAATCACAGTCATCACTGCATCCTACTTCACTGCTCAATGACGGGGGAAAGGATCTTTCATTCCCAAAATAGCTCTGATCTTATAAGTGTGCTCATCAGCCAGTTCAGACAGTGCCATCTAATTGAAGTCAATCACAGAAAAATTATTAAAAAACAAGTTTGAAAAAGCAGCGTGTATGTAGCAACAATGCAGTAAACCCTCTCACAGCTTCTGCCTTCACAGTATTTGTTGCTTTTGCAATATGAAACTTGATCATTTTTCTAGACAGGAATTTTTAGAATCCTCTACAAATAACTCACAGTATCAATAGTAATCAACACAGCAGGAGTCACCATCTTTAACATTCCTATCTTTTTCTTCAGAACCATACTGCTGTTTACCCAGAAGTTTAAAGGAGAATCGTGTAATTTNTCTGCAAGCCTCAGTCAGCTCAGCTAAAAGACAGTCCCTTTGAAAAGCAGATGTTGTACCAGTGCTGCGCTTTCTTGGATAAATGCATTTAAAATTAAAAGAAAGCTATGACTGTTCAATGACCTTTCAGTACACTTAATGTCAAGGGCCTTTCTTTCGGAGACTGAGTGTCTATCTGGAATTGCTAATGCAATTTAAAGGAAAAAGAGAAAAATCAAATTGTAACAGCTCAGAGAGATGCAGAGGTAGGGATTGCCTTTTCATTGATATTATATGCTTTGGCTCTACCACATCGTGTTTCTGGGTCTAATTCAAGATAAATCATGTATAGTATTGTAATAGCTTATATTCATGCAGCTTTTCATTTTAAGTTCTGTATTTATGCTGAATCTTTCATGCCAAAACATCTCAAAATATATCCAAACCTAAACTTTTAATCAAAAAATCCCAAACTGACAGGAAGCTAAGAAACAGCCCTGGGTATGTGAAAGAAGAGAAAACATTTTATATTATGAGGATACCATCTCCCACAATATCCCTAGGCCCTGCCATCTGAGCAGGGATGTTTGCACTTGTCAGGTGCTGATTCCACACGCTGTGCTGAGCAGCTGTGAACCACCACAGAGTGAGCAGGGCAGGGTTTGGTGGCCTGGGTGAGTGACAGCCCCAGGGCTGGGGACAGCTCTGGCAGGGGCTGGAGAGCTCCTGGAGTGGGCAGGAGTGTTCATCAGCTCCTCTGCCAGTGACTCAGCACATACACAAACATCCCAGAATGGCTAAGTGCAGTCTCCTATAGACTTTCATCATTTTTATCACTGCCTGCTCTTTTCACCATTTTATCTGCCTGCTTTTGCTTTTCAGGGAAAGATATTACAATATTCACCAATTTTTTTTTTTTTTTGCCAAGTCCAGCAAACCAGGTGTTATTTTATTCATCTAATAAAGCTAAATCAGTTACCAGTTATTTCTTAACTGGATTCACGTGTGTCTTCATTTAAATGAAACTGCTTTTAGTGCAGCTCTCCAGGAAGTATTGTCTTAAGACAGGCACCATTCTGCTTACTATCACATCTTCTGTTACACAAGTGCAATGACTTGCAAAGCAAAAATACATCACTATTTCACACAGTAAACCCATCCCAAGTTTCTCTCATCACCAGTGCTCCCATAAGTATAAGGAAAAATGCAAAAGTAAAGACGGTATTACAGATTCCCACATCCCAAATCCATGACTGCTTCTAAGCCTTTGCCAAACCTATGTGTGCTGTAGATCCTTGCTGTAAATGTGCTGGAATGTCAGCTTCAGAGGGCTGCAAACTCCATTTGATGATGAACTGCACCCACAACTCAAGGAAAAGGCGACAAAGAAGCTGCTTTGGTGTTTGACTTGATCCTCATCCCCTGTTTACCTGAAGCATCTGGTTGCAGCAGACTGATGTGGCAGAAACCTTGTGCAGAAAGTGAATTATTTGCATGTTTGCTGAGCTACTGTGCAGGGGGGGAGGACACCTGCCCAGGCCATCAGTGCCTGTCACCTTCCCAGTGGCCACTGCCCACTTCTTGAGGAGGACAGCACATGTTCTTTCCCCTCTAGCCCTCCCAGTTCACAGCCTGGTATTACCAAAAAATGAACAAAAGCAGTAATTATTTATTAAGAGGAAGGGATAACAAGTAGGAGTTTTAATTTTACAATATTACTATTAAACAAACCCAATTACTGTAGTTTTAATGCATACTCTTCATTATCTTCTGTTGGCTTGAGTTCTATGTGTACAAAAAGAAATTGTATGGCCTTCCTAATAAATAATATTCAAGTACTGTTTATGCTTTGCAGCTTTGCAAACAGTAGTAGACTTTATCACTTGAAAACATTCTGAATAATTTTGAATCATTCTCTGAAGACTACTAACTGAATTCCCTTAGATATTTTGGGAGTCTCTTTTTACATTTAGATACCTGAGTTGATACCTGAAGACTATTTAATTGTCCATGCACTCAGACCAACACAACTTACAAAAATATCCTCAAGGGCCATACCAAAAGCCTTGTTAAAGCTGAGGTAAATAACAACATTCCCATCATCCACAAATCCATTTATCCTATCACAGAAGGCAATCAGGTCGATTAAGCATCCAAATGCCTTCCTCTTCACAAGCCCAGAGATATCCTCAAGAGAACCTGCTCCATACAAGGCCCAAAGTGAGTTCATCTGCCCTGGGCTTCCCCAAGCTGACCCCTTGGCCATTTTGAAGATGGGGACAACATTTTTTTTTCTTTGTCCAGTCAATAAGAAACTCTCCCTGTTTCCATTTCCATTCCAAGGCAATAGACAGTGGCAGAGGACATGAGCCAGCCCCCTGAGCACCTTGGGTGGTGGCCCTGCAGGGATGGAGCTCCTGCAGTCTTGTCCCTCAATCTGTCACACCCGCGCTGCAATAACCAGTGTAAGAGTGGGAACTGCACTTAACACATCTGCTCTGCACAAAACACTTTTTATGCTGTCTGTGTCTCACAACCTTATCATTTCCTCACAACAGAAAGATCAATCAATTTCATAAGCAATGTCTTCCAGGCTGGCTTTGATATTAAATGGTAGGATAGTATTCCCAACACCTTAATCCTCACATGCTCATACACGTTCAGCTGCAACAATTTTGACATGTAGGTCAAAAGGTTGATTTGAGAATAACCAAAGCAGTTCATGAGGTTAATTTGATAACATCCAAACCTGTAATCTGCAATCAGCTGAAGGGAGGAAGGACCTCCTGCTGCACAGGTGGTACAAAGACACCCATGTTACCCATAGCAGCTGGGGAACAAAAATCAACAACATTGTTGTAGTAAATTCACAATGTGTACACAAACCCTTTGAAACAATGTGCATAAACACCTCCTGTGAGAAACAAGAGCAGTCAAAAATGAAAATACAACAGTCTGCTGTGATCTACCCTATTTAATGTCTCACATGCAGTCATGCCTATGATTCTGCATTAATTTCTTTTCCCATGATCCCAGCTTTATAATCTGGGACTGCTGAATTCTCAGACAGGAATATTGACCTGTCAGACGTTTTTGATGTGGGATCATATATTCCCTGTACTGTAGTTTTATCCCTCACAATTACAGTCTGTCAAAGCCACACTACCTGTGCCTTCCTGCATGCCAAAAATGCTTGTGACTGCCTCTGTCTTCTGTTGGACTGCAGAGTCTGGACAGGTGATTACCCTAAAAAACACTTACAACACCCAAGCCTATACTCTTCTTCCAGACAGACACAAAAAATCACTGAAAGGACTTAATTAAGACCCTGCTGGTTGAGCACACAGGCAGAGCAGTAGTGAATTATTGTTTCTTTATCACATCTTTCACAGATTCCAAAAGCTAACTTTTCTACTCTCCCCAGCCTAGAGTGCCACCACCCCTCTGCAGCAGCAGTGCCATGTTCCCCACTCCTCTCACCAGCCCAGACAATGTGTTTTTCCAACAGCTTCCACATTTCCTACAGACAGATCCCCCACTTGAGCTGTGACCCGAAGAGCTCCTCAATGTTCCTTCCCAGAACCCTACAATATTTGCCAATAATTTCTCTTACAGATTCCCTGTAACACATTGTTTGTGTGCTCTTGATTATGTTCTACCAGGCTACTTACCCCATTTTCTGTGTCTAATTCTGATGTTACCATGGTACCATAATAAGTATGAGAAGTAGAGACTCTACAACAGTAGGTCACCTTTTACTGCACCACCCTTTCACTGAAAAGGAAGCAGTCCACCTCAATACTGGTTCTTTTTTCTTCTTTTTTTTTTTTTTTACTGAACTATTACCTAAAACCCCCAAGAGCTTTCTAAAATATTTGCCCTTCTCAGTTTAGTTTTTTCTTATTTGCAGTCTTCCATTGAATAAGACAATTCCCCACAAAGTGATTTCAGAGAGAAAAAAAAAAAAGCCCTAAAAAATACAAAAAACCCACCCCCAAAACTAACAAACAAAAATGAAAAAAAAACAAACCACAAAGAGAAATCACCAACCAAGATGACAAAAAACCCTCAAAGATTTGAATACAAGATATGCAATGGATGGTAATGGAAATAGAGATTCCTAATCACCACACTCCTGTTTCTTGCTAGACTTTCATCAACAACAGAACAAATCTGTCATCTATTTCAAGTTTAGATGAGACCAGATTATTAAAAGCATAAGGATTTTTGCAAGATACTGGCAAATATCTTATGAGATCAACTAGTATTTTAAAGTTTCCATCAAATAATGGCTTTTACATGCTCCAAAGAGACTTCTAAAAATAGCACCCATCATACACAGAACCATGTGCAAACACATCCTGCAGGAAGTAGCAACCCTACAAGTCCTGTAGGCTTCAGGAGGAAATATTGGATCTCATCAACTGTCCAGGGGCCACTGCATTCATTCATAGGCTCTGAATATTTTTTTCACCACTGTCTGGTGAATAACGAGTATCACTGCTGCCAGGAATGAGAGGCAATTGATCCAGCAGTGCAGGCACCATCTCAGTCCTACACAGCTGTGGTGAAACTGCTTCAAAGTCACTTTTCCAGCAGCCAGGCAGCACCTATAGTTTCATTACTAAAAGCAGCATGCTGGAAGCAAGAGAACAGATAAGCCTGGGAGGGTCTTTGAAATTATTCATAGTCTTTCTACTGACAGTTTCAGCAGAACTTTTAACGTTAAACAGCTTGCAAACAGAGATCAACAGCACATCAGCTCGTACTGACTACAAACCTTCTGCAGGTTTCAAGCGATGCGCACTGGGCATTAGCGCAGCTCAAAGTGTTTTAAAAAAAGACTGTAGGAAGCTGGAAAATGCAGATATTTCAAGCATAATTCATGATCTAACTGTTGCTTATGATAATTTTGTTGTGCTATATAAGCTGTGTAATTCTTGAAGGGAATAATTTGTATTATTTTCTCATTATAAAACTCATTTTTTTTAGCCATTGGAAAATAAAGAATGGCTGGATTTGAACCTATTTCTTTAGCAATGGGACACTACATGATTGACAATGCAATTACCAGTGTAAAGTTTTTGATATGCCAAGTAATACTTAAAATAGAACTTCAATATTTTTCATGTACAGAGCTGTGGGTTTCGTAACAACCTGTTTTTCTGCAACTCAAGAAATCTTCACAGGTTCAAGAAAAATACCTTTAAACTTAATATTAGTGAAGAGAGACATGCATATTAGAGACATTCAAGCATTCCATGGAAAGGTTGGTGAAATTAACGTTTCAATTACATGAAGAGAACAGTTACACTTTTATAGATCTTCCTGAACTGAAAGAACCTTTTTTATTTGAAAAACATTAAAAATCTGTCTCCTCTAACGATATTGAGATATTTTAGACCTCAATTTCCATATCTACTTTAAGCCAAGTTAGTATGTGGGCATGTAACATTAATGTCGACTTATTCCTTCCCCTTTACTCTCATTTTTCTCCTCTAAGCTTGCCAGGTACATTCTGACAGTTGTAAGTCACTGAGATTTGCCAGATTCAACCTCTTGTATGGAGGTCCATCTATTAGTGACAAAAAAAAAAAAAAANAAAAAAAAAAAAAGTACCATAATTATGTAGTTAGTCCATTAAAAAAAATAAATCCTTATTTCACCTTTTGACTTAAATCTTCACTTTCCTTGAAGAAAATATGAATGTCTGTTCACTTGTCTGTCTCTTATGTGACTATCCAGAACAGGGTCTGGATCCTGTACAATACAGATGCAGTTTCACAGAGGGAAGTGCTCTGGTTTGTATCATGCTTCTGTTAGGACTGGTGATTTGTTAGGATATTTTCTCCTTTCTCACAGAACTTCTACTATTATAAATCTCTTCTTTTTACTTTCTGTTCTTTCTCTCCTCTTGTTTATTACTGCCTTTCACCACAATTGCTGACAGAAGTTTACAATTTCTTTATGGAGGACAGTAAGACTCCTCACTCTTCCAATCTGTACTGGAAAAAGAGATCAAAATGCAAACCCTGCTGAGGAATGTCGTCTTTCACCTTGAATTTCACTGCTCATGACCAAGCCTGTCTCTGTTGGTTATCCTAGGCCAAGATACATGGCAGCTTCTGAGACAGGTATCAGTGCTGTTCAGCTGTGAGACTAAACCTGGATTTTCCCTGTGTTTTCTGAGGACCAGGAAGGCAGCACAACAGAATCTGCAGGGGCTGGTACAGCTGAAGAGGAGCTGCAGGTGTATTCAAACATATCTTGGCAGGAATGCAAGCAGGGAAGAGAATAGAGTGTTCCAGCTGTCCACTGAGGAGAGTGAATTGAGGGGGATTTTTTTATGCTACCACGATTTTCCACAGGCAGCACATGATCCAGAACCATTTTCTAAAATAAAAGAGTTTTCCCATCCCTGGAGAGTTTGACTTTAGCTACAATCCCATCTCTATCTGCCTTTAGATTGACCTCAGCTGCTCTTCACACATGGGTGCTGATCCCACAGGTAAAGGATGTTTGGGGGACAGTCCTTAGGAATAGAAGCAATTGGGATTTAGGGTTGATGGCCACCTGTGCATTTCTGGCATTTGGGAGAAGTCTACATCCATAAGGCACTTAAAAATATGCTCAACTTTGACTTCCATCAAACTCTCAAAATAAAGCAAATGCTTCACCTCAGATCCCAAAATCCAACAATATAATGGAGGAAAGGAGCCTGCCTTACACTGATTTAAATCTAAAAATTACTCCAGCTAAATCCAGAGGGTTCTCCAGATTTTCTCTGATGTGAAAACAAGTGCTGACCTATTGTATTCACAAACCCCACAGCCACCACACTCAGTTCTTTATCTTGTAAGTTCATTCTTTACTTTCTCAACAGAAATATCTATATAATTATTCTATGCATGAGTAATATTGGCTCAGAAAACCAACTAACATGGGATTAAGCAGACCCAAGAATTATGCAAAGACTCTTTTAAGCAGCTTACTATTTAAAAGAAACAGTTTTTTAAAGTGCATCTACCAAAATAGCAATAAATTTTTTTGCCCACAAGCAAATTAGCCACATTTCTACAGTTCAACTGAAAAGCTGTGGACATTGAAAATAAAAAACAGTTATTCCATGAGGAGAGAAAAGCTGCGTAATAATAATACTAAAGTATAGTTCTAAAGCAAATGTGTGAATGTGAATGTCCTTTTGTGAGAGTGCATAAATGAGAATTAGATGGGAGAAAGAAGGAAAATAAGAATAAACAATTTTTCTTAAAACAGTCCAGAGATACAGCACCCACAATGGGCCACAGTTCCCCTTTTTGTCAGCTGTAGTTATACTGCAATTAGTGAAGCCACATCAGTCTGCCTGGAGTAAGTATATCATCACCTAAATATATTCAATTTCTAAACAATATTTCCCTACAATTGCTTCTTTCTCATTGTTCCTACCCCTTCTCTACCTTTATACTGTCTTTGAATGCCAGTGGGTGGTTATGGAAAACATTCGCTGTCGTATCAAGGGCTTTCAGCCTTCAGTAACCCTGTTAGAACAGGTCTTTAATTAGCATTATAAATAATTGCTGACTACATTTTTGTTCTGGGATGCAGAGAAAAGTTGATTTGAAACTAATTCCAATTCAGGAATTTTATTTCTTTTTCTGCAGTTCAGAGATAGAGATGGAAGAATGGTCCTCACTCAGAAGTGACTGGCAACCTCCTTATACATTATTTTCCAGGTCATTTCACTGAGTGTTTTGCAGGTATTCCATTTCATTCTTTGGCAACTGACCCAAAACTTTGAGCTGGATTACTTGAGAGATAGGCATTGTCTTTTATATCCTTGGATAAAATAAAGCTATTTTTCTAGCCTGTAATTCTTCCCAATATACCAGTGAAGACTACTCCTCCCCGCTCTCAGATTTTTTCTTTACAATGGCATTTTGGCCTTAATTATTAGGATCAGAAGAAAAACATCCATATCATGATAAATTAGAAAATGTTTAATAAGAATGAGCTTGAACAAATTTTTGTTATAATGAAAGGATTAAGGTGCCTGATAGCATTAATATTTAGGAAAAATTAAACAAAATTGCTTTTTATCTGCTGCAAACTATGTTTAATATTTAATATGCCACATTATAAGGGCACCATTAGCACAAAGGGTATGACAACCTTTGTGTTATGAACCTTCATTTCAGTGGTTCAAACTTAGTTGGAAAAACTTCTAAAACCTGAATTTAAAACCATGTGCAGGGGGGTTTTTTTGGCAGTTAGACCTGAGAAAAACTTCAAACCTGTTCAGGGCTCCAGCAGAACACTGTGCAAACAGTGGGGCTAAAGAGGCTGCCTCTTGCTGGCTCTCCTGACCCAGCACATGGTTTATTTAGAAGGGAGCACTGAGTTTAATTGTTCTGGAACTTATGGGAAGCCTTTCTATTGCTTAGCTTGGAGTGTCTGGATGTATTTTTAGACAGCTTTAAAACATTAAAAAAAAAAGTATTCTGAGGTGATGAAGGGTGATTTCTTTTTCAGTAATCTAGCAAGAGATAACTCTTATGTAAACATTGTGAGAGGAAAATTCTAGCTCTCAGATTATAATAAATGAGTATAAATATTCCTTTATAACTAATAAGATGTGCTAAATCTGCTAGGACCAATAGTATGCTTCTGAAAAAAAAGAGCAAATCACTTTCTGAAGTCTGAAATCCTGGAAACTTTCAAGTTTTTCCTGGGACTTTCAACAAATAAATCTCCAGGAAAAAAAATCAAAGTAAGCCCCAGAACCCAAGCTGGACTTGATTACAGCCATCTATTTGTGGCATGAAATTTTAAGGTAATAATGTAACAGTATAATGTAGTAAATTTGGTACTAGGTCTTTTACTACTTGCAGATCACTGAACTGAGAAACAAATAAAATGAAAAAATTCTGAGGTTGTGCCTAAGCTGCTCCTTACAATGACCTTGATAAAAAATCTATTATCTTTTGCCTTTATCTCTCCTCCTGTAAAATGTGATAATAAATACTAATTAGATCTTCTATCTTGGGATGGAACCCTGAGCAGAAAACAGCAAAACCTTACAAACCCTTTGCCTTTGCTGGCTGAATTTCCAAAGTCAGCCTCACATTCTATAACCCCAAAAACTTAACTAGAATCACCCTAACTCTTCAAAACCTATCAAGTCACTATGGTTTACATTTAAAGCTCTCCTTCCACCTCAGCTGACTTTCATTTTATCCATGCAAGTCAATTGTGTTCATCTCTACCCACATCCAGGGCAGCTCTTAGCTGGGCTGGGGTTCAGCTCTGCTGTGCAATCCATGTCTGGTGCCATCATTTAAAGAACCATGGTTTTTTCCATTCTCTATTCCTTACAGATGTCATCTTTACTGAATAAAAATTTTCCTCCTTTGAAAAACAAACAAACAAAAAGTTCCACAATTATTTTATTATTACTATGGTGTAACTGAATACATTTCCAGCTTCTGAACACTACTGAATTTTCACAGCTGTAACATACTTGTTTCCAAGGCACAGCTTTCTGAAGTTCCCATCTCACATTCAGGGAAATACAATATTAAACAGGAGGAGGAGAGAAGTCAAACCATGTCAGAGACACTGCAGTTCATTATTACCTTCCAGATTTTCTGACTCTGGCATATACTGTGGCATTTAGAGACAAGAGGAAAAACTAGGAGACATTTCACTGTGCTGCAGTCTTATAAATAGGAAAAAAGAGTAGTTGACCAGTATTTCAAAACTACAACCGTTTCATTTGAAGCTAAGATGGAAGATATCCAGCAGAATCTTGCACAAACTGAAGGTAAAAAATGAGTACTGTTCAAAAACTCTCCAGATTCAAGTCTCATTTACCAATAGAACAGTGACAAGATATATTTTTATGTATCTATACTTTAACAAAATGCACCTAAATTATATTTTTTTAAGCTTGACTACAATATCTGTACTGTGTCACTTAGGATCAGAGTGGTTTTGATATTTTAAATTGCTTATAATCCCCTCCCAATGCAAAAATGGTAGGATACCAACATGAGAAATGAGTACAGAAGCACATTTTGAAACTGGAACTCAAAATATCAAGTATCTGTACTTAAAGGTGTATCTTAAAAAATATACTCCAATAAATAGCTTTTATTAAGGCATTAGTGATGATTAAGCTCTCATGCATGTGGCTCATGCTGTCAGGCAGATCATATTAGTGATACTTGTAAATGTTGTGCATCTGCTATAAAGTATCTCAGCTTCACTTACCAGAAGGTTTTCTAAACATTAATTCACATTTTTGGTGGCTTCAAGAGAGATAGCTTTTATTAATTACATGTTCAATTAAAGCTACAAACAGCCTTTATTTATGTTAGCACAAGATTCTGTCAGTGGATATCTTTATTTTATTGCACTGTACTTTCCAAGAACTAAAACCTTCAAAAGAAACTCTAACAACAAGTTTGGTTTGGACCTGAAATTTTATACCAACCTTTGAAACAAAGAACAAAAGGAAATCTTCAGTTTCAACTGTAAATATTATGGTATTGAAATGCCAGGTTGTGCTGAAAATCTATATTTGGAGGGCAGAAATATGAAATTTCAAGTATGAAATCCCTTCTTCAAGGAAGGTAAACTGAAATCAAAACCAAAACTAAAAAAGCAAACCTTTGGAAATGCACCATGCCATTTTCACTGCCATCACTCCTTCCCACATCTACGTGCTGCTTTGAGTGTCTTGATGATTTGCTAGAGAAGAGCTTTCCTTACCTGCAGAATTTCGGGGGAAACCACACAGTGGCAGTACTGTGAATGCAAACACTCTGTTCTGTTGTGCAGCAGCTGCTAAGAACTAAAATACAGTTTTCCATCCTTGGTTATGGTTAAGTTGGTTGTTTCTTTTCTATATAGAAGAACACATAGTCAACATGTAATTTATTTCCTTCTTTAATTTTAGCATCCAGAGGCCCCAGGCACAGTCACACATTTCACTGCAGGCTACTATTTCCTTGCTATTTGCATCCACTCCTTCACTTCCTCTACTCAGCTATGTTTGTAAAGCCCAGTTCCTTAGTGCACACTTGGAATTCTTTGCCAAAAGAAAAGGAAAGGGAAACAAACTGAAGGAGTATCCCCCATATGAAAATACCAACACACCCACCCCAGACATTTATGATTCATTTAGGTTCTTGGTTTCTGTACTTTCATAGCACACACAAACAAGCTGATGAGTATTAGAAATGACAAATCCAGAATGCTCTGTTCGCTTTCCTGTGCGCTGAGACTCTTGTCAAAGACAGCAGCCACACAGATCACAGATGTTAACTTCTGATTTACAGGCACCTCACATCAGCTGGGAAATTTCCACTCTTGTGGAAATTTCCTCCAAGTGAACATTTGCCGATTGCAAATAATTTTCTGATTTTAAAAACCCCAAAGTTCAGGCAGGAATGGAACAGTTAACATGAACATGTATTCTTAAAGAGTATGACATACAGCACAGGGTCTGTTGTTTTTTGTCTTTTAACTTATACAGAAAACTATCCATCATTCCCACCTAAATCAATTCCCCTTCATTTCACCAGTATTTCTCTTTTTTCCCCCCCCTTTCAAGGCAAGCTTTTTCCCAGCAGGGGTTAACACTCAGTGAATCTGAATGTGTTTCCCTCCTTACTTATCTTGACTTACTTTGCTTTTAGCTACAGAAGCTGCTCCTGAAGGTAAAGCCCTTCTGACTGCACATGCAGCAGCATTTTTCCCCTGGCTGAGTCATCGCTCAAGTTCACGGAGTTGAAACAAGCCAAACACTTCCTGGGCAGGATTTGCATCACAATCCTTTCCAGCAGTACCCCCAGCACAGAGACAGTCCCTCAGGAGAGCCCAGAGAATTATGTTTAATAAAAAAACTACACAGAAAAATACACATGCTACATGACTCCCCTTCATTGACTGAATGACATTTAAAAAACAACCATAAGAACATTGAAGTATCCAGTACCGTAGCAGATGGGGAAAAAAATTATTTTTATTATCAAAACGAAATTATTATATCACTCTAGTTGTGAAGCCATGAGATACTGGTGGTTTTCAACTCCACTAGGAAAAATATTAGGGGAGGACTTTATCGAATATCAAAAGGCACAAGAAGTTATTTTAACTTGGCTATTCCTCAATTTCTTCCTATGGTAAACCTAATCTTAACTTGGATATTCCTCAATTTTTTTCTATGGTAAACCTATCCTTTAGGTTGAATGTCTTTATCTTGAGCTGAAGTGCCTCTGCCCATAATTTTTCTAAATGGTATCACATATTTCCAATAAACAATTCCAAAAGAATTCTCCACAGAATGAATTCGATACGTTTTACAGCAGCACCTCAGAAAGGCTAAAAAAAGAAGTGACATCTTCAAACAAAAAGCAAACAGAAACACCATTTTCTTCCTCAATCTCAATAGCAATTCCTATTAGGGAAGTTGCTAATTTTACCATTTCACGTCATTTTACCAGAAGTCCAGTTACCCAGTGCAAGTCCCTAATAAATTAACAACCAACCCTTAATAAAAATCTAATCCTTGAGCTGCTGAGAGGACACTGTGCTCATCACTGTGCTTCTCACGGCACCATTCCTTTGGCCACACATTTTGGGGCAGATGGCAGCAGGGTGAGCACCCACACCTTGCTCACACACCTGCAGGTACCTCTGTGTACAGGCTGTGCCAGCGAGTCCCACATCCCCTCACCATGGATGTCAGCCTCCACGGGGCCTGCTGGTGTCTATACAAGAGCACAGAATGGGGTGAAAACAGAGAATAAGCCTAGAAAAGGGCACCTGAGGGGAGGTGCCCCCAGGGCAGGGCACAGCCGGAGCACTCTTTCAAACAAAGCAGTCCAGCTGAAATAAACATTTTATAGCTTCTTTGTCAACATTTTGAACAGTTCCCACACACCCATCATTGTTAAAAGATAAAATCAGGTAAGGGCTAACGTGTAGGAGCTGTAGAATCCCTCCCTGGCCGGGATGTGCAGAGCTCCCCTACCTGTCTCAGAGCCTCAGAGAGCAGCAGGTACAGCCCTGAGGGTGGGCACCTGTATGGCTCATCCCTCATCCCTCATCCCCCACCCACCTGCATGGCTCAGCCACCACACACCTGAATTGCTCACCCACCACACACCTGAATGGTTCACCCACCACACACCTGAATGGCTCACCCACCACACACCTGAATGGTTCACCCACCACACACCTGAATGGTTCACCCACCACACACCTGAATGGCTCAGCCACCACCCACCTGCACTGCTCCTGTCACACAACTGCACTGCTCTCCTTTCCTGCCACCTGCACGGCTGTGCTGTGGGCATGTCCAGTGTCCAGCCTGGGAATGCCATTACAGGTGCTGGAGAAATGCTCCCAAATAGCCCAGGAGCCCATAAAGATAAACCAGCCCTGCATCCCACCCAGACCTGCTCAGCAGAAGGCAGGGGAGCCTGCAAGGAAACCTGCAAGGAAGCCTGAGGGTCTGAGGGTGGGAATGAAGGCACTGTGTCATTCAAACCTCTACCAAAGATCCATGGTTTCCAAAGGGATGCTGCTCCAGCCAAGACCCAGCGCTGCCCACAGCACTCCCCCAATGCAGCCCATCCCCTCCCCAGCAGCACTCTGATTTTCCAGAGGCAGGGAACTGTCAGCAAAGCTGCCAGCTTTCCACTGAGAGCCTGGAGCCTCACCTTTCCATTACCCAAAGCATCTGACAGCCAGTTATCCTCATGTTGCCTGAGCAGTACTAGACAGAATGATTGGAATTAGTATTTGCTGCCAAAAAATATTGGATACTTTCTAATCACACTAGGAGAGCTCTTGCAAGGTTTTCAATCTCAGAGATGCTTAATATAGTGAAGCAGGAAGACGAAGTTTCACTTTCAAGCTGGAATTCAATAATCCTACTTGAAGCAGTTTTAAAAAAAAACTTTAACCACTGCCTCAGCATCTAGAGATACAGGAAAGATCTTATCCTTATCGTATTATCATTAAATTTTAATTCTCTCAAACCTGTGCCATATCATACAGAAGTTAATTCATAACTTATCCCTAATAATCACAGCATAAAAATCAGGTTTTTATCTTTTGGGTTTGTATACAACTGTTGAATCCCATGAGTCCAAGTTCAATATACAGCACCTATTATTTTCATGTTCTGTTCCTGCATTATCACTTGCCATACTTATTAATTGCTTATTTTCTTTACAATTCTCAATTTCCACAGTACAGCAAAATGTTTTTGTCTTCTATTTTAAGTTCTATTAAAAGAGAAATTGAACTCATTGCTTTGACTTTTACCATGGCACTTCGAATATAAGGCAAGTCTCACTTTTAACAGAAGTTTGCACCTTTTCCTCCACACTAAACATTGTTTCTTCACAGCAAATGAATAAAAACTTTGTCGTTAATGATTCAAACAAACATTTAAAAATATTAGGCAGGATGTTGCAGCCCTAACTTTGCTTAGAATTGTATTTCTGATGTATTGCACATTCTATGCTTTTATGTCATATGTAAATTTAAACAGTACTATGTATTTTTAAAACCCTGTGTTGAAAGATCTTTAAAGTTGCAAGGCTAAGTGAAGGAAAGCCAAAATTTAACCTGACTGTGCTGCGTCCTGGTGCATTCTCAATTATATTATGTCATAGGTTATTACATCTTGTTAAATTCAACTTGTCTAGCACCCTTCAGACCATTAAAAGATTCTTAAAGAGATGTTGCGTTTTCTGATTACAGTTTTTGGCTCTTATTTGTGTAGTCTTGTGTTAACAGTCTGATTTTCAAGTACATTTCTTGGTGACACTCAGCTTTGTCTGTGTAGAGCTCTTACTACTAAGTACTTACAGCTGATAAATGCCATTCTTAACAGAGGTGATTTTCATTCTGCTTCACTCCATTAGTCCAAAGTATAAAATTGCAATGAAAAGCTGCAATGTCCTCTTGGTAGTTTGACTCTACTTTGAGCTCAGTGCTGCCCATATTTATCTAACTTACAGACTCATTTCGGGGGGGAAAAAAAGCTTCAATTTTATGTACTTATTGTTAAACCTGCCAAGGTTAGGGACCCAGTTCTGTGAACACTTTTCATGCAATCAGTTCCACCAAACGCCCATCACCTGAGGAGTGAGAATGACCTATTTCAGGATGGGATGTAATGCACAGCTCTGGTCATATTTTGCAGCTATTAAACTCAATACCATGGACTGTAGTGGGAAAAACCTACAATTCAGTTGTTTTAAACTGCCACAAAATCTCCCAACTGCAAATTTCAGTGTGGTTTGCACCAGTGATAGGGGAGATATTTCACGCTACTGTACGCTTTTAAGATTTTTGAATTTCTCATCAGAACCCCAGTAATTAAGTATTTATAGATGACAAAAATGCACCTAACAGGAACAAACCCATTTGTTTCCTACGTGCTTCAAACCTTTCATGAATAAAGTAGTACCAAGGGTAACCTTTCATGAATACAACCTTAGGGATCACAGGGTGCCCTCAATCAACGCAGAGAACTCGTGTTGACAGAGTATATGGGAAACAGATTGAGGTATTAAAGCACATAGCCTCTGGTGTTTCAGATGTAAATACTATAACCATCAAATATTTAGACTCTTATGTAAGCAGTATGTCATTTTTTAAACAGTTACTGCTTGGAATAAATCTTTAAGGATGGAATTTTCAGAAGTGCTCAGTATTGGCCTAACTTTGCTCTTACTGAAATCAATCATAAAATTTTCACAACTTTAGAAAAGGACTTTGTCTGTTTATATGTTTCCACAGCACTAAGCACAATAAGTCTTGATCCTGGCTGGGGCCTTTTGACTCTGCTGTAATCTAAATAAATTGATTTATAGGAGATCACTTAGATAAATGATGAGGGAACACACACTTACATATAAAACAGCTAGGGTTTTTCATGATGGCATAGCAGCAGCCTTTGGAACTTCTTCATCATTTTCTCTTTGAATCCTAAAACTCATTTGCCTTCTTTTATATTAATTTAATTTCCTTGTTATTAGTTTTCTACAACATAGTTCCATCTCAAATTTCCAGTGAAGTATCCCTCCAATAAAATGTAACTTGACACAATGACACAAACAAATCCCATTTAATCTACACAATAAACACATTAATTTTGAGATCTGATTCATACATTGTTTCAGCAGAATATATTCTCTCTTCTATTTCCACAAAAGCTGTTGTCAATAACAGTGATATGGAACCTCCTCTATACTTCCAGGAATAACCACCTTAGCTAAGCTGGGAAAGAGGAAGAGAGTGTATTTCTTTTATAGGTTTGTAGAGTGTTTAGAACTGGTTCTTTTGTTATTTCACAAGATTCTCATAAACATTAATTTACCCAAGGATTGGCAGTTGTTACACTTATATACATGCCAACCTGAAACCTGTCTAAAAAAGATCTTCTTTTCTTCCAAAGAGCTGCACTAAGACCAAGACAAAACTTCTGCTTTTCACCCAACGTGAGGTTTCAAGAGGTTGACACTGAAATGTCTTTTTCCTTATTTTCTCCAAATAAAATGCTACAAGTTATTGAAATGATAGAGACAATTCTAAAGGCATTTTTGTGGGAGCTGCTACCCCCATTCCCTTGTCCTTGCTTCAGCCACTTATTCCCTTACTGCTCCTGTGGTTGGAGCTGATTTTGGATCTCTGTGATGACCCAGACCAAGACAAAGTCCTCCTTGTCTTCCTTGAAAGTTTGGTTTTGTCCTGGTCCCACTCCCAGCCTGGTGCTCCTGTGCAGAGCTGCTGCAGCAGGAGGGAGGGGGTAGCTCTGAGGAGCTGGAGCTGCACCTGGCAAGGACTGCATCAACACCCACCTGTGCCACGGGACACATTCCTGAACTCCAAAAGCATTCTCAGCACATCCCTCAGGAAAGCAGGAGCAAGCACACATGACAGTATAAAGCTGGCAAAAGAACAAGCCTCCAAGAGTAGCCAAAGTTGTAAAATAGGCCAAAGAAGGAATCAGGTAACGATAGCAGCTTGTTCATCTTCTTTACCTAAATTCAGGTGATGTTATCACTAGCCCCAGCCTGCTATATATTTTATAGTAAGCAATTTTAGTCTTTCAGATTAGCAAGCTATATATATATTTAGTGCTTTATTCTCAAACTGTTTCACCACAAATGACAGCTCATTTCACAAACAGCTTATCTTATGGCTAAAGATATATAAATACATACTAAAAATGCTGCTGAAAGTCTCAGAATGTATAATGCAGCCTGGTAGACATGGTAGTGATTGTAACACTGCATTGTAGACACAAATGTTAAAGAAACTTGGCAAGAAGCAACACTCAAAGCTACTCAAAATTCAGATTTTCTCAGACTTGTCCCCTTCTGATGAATGGAACATATGGGAGTATTGTTCATAAAACTTAGATTGCTTTTCTTGATGTCTACCAAAATTCCTCATCATGACAATATTTACCAAGATACATACAGATTCAAATTTGAATTAATTACCCAGAAGTTTTTCTGTGCTTCCAGGTTTGCTGGAAAAGAAAAACACTTCAGAAGCAATGTGTTGTGAGCTTTTAGCAGTAGATGTTGTAGCAGCAGAGGTAGCAGAGTGCTTGCTGGGGAAGGGAGCTACCCAGTTAAAAACCATCAATGCTGACTGAGATAAAAGACAGGGAAGAAAGCAACTGCTTTGCCAAGAAGCAGTTTGAAATCTGACATTATAAACAAAACACATTTAGATCTAGACATAAATCCTCTGTATGCTGAAGGCTCAATAATATTTTAGCTAGCATTATTACTTACAAGCAAACAGTTCCTGAAATACAGCATCAAAACTCCAGAACAGCCTTTAACCTTGTGTTCATCCACTCAAGAGCCATGTTATTTATTATCCTTTATCCCTTAATTATGGGGACTTCACCTACTGCTCTCTGCTCATTTGAAATGCAGAATAAAATACAATGGATGTCTAAAGACTTAACAGGTGTCAACCAGATATTTGCCAGCTACCGCTACTATTCTACTGGGAGGAGTTGCTGTTCTATAAATACTAATTAGAGTTTTGCACATGATCTTGCTGAAATACCTAAGGTGATGAGTGGCCAGTTGTTACTTTTAAAAGATTAGCACAATTTGAAAAACTAATGTCCCCAATGAGGCAATGCTCACACTGAATAATCAAGAGTTATAGCTGTTCTCTGCCCAAAGGGAATATTTGCTCACTTCATCATTTGGAAAATCTGCTGCCTCTCGAACAACTCACTCTTCTATTTAACTTTGAGAAACTTGTAAAACTTTGTGCAATCAATAAAATAGTACAGTATATGTACTTAGATGGCCTTCCACTGCTATGCCCACATGGCAGCCTTTACTACCTTTACTTCCAAAGACAGAGCTCTTAGTGAAATCATGATTAAGAAACTGCAACAAAATAATGTTGTATTTAAATCAAGCAGCAAAGAAAAATAGGATTACAGTATAAAGTCCATAAACACAGCCAAAATTCAATTTCCTCAAATCCATCTCCCTTCAAATTCTTCACCTCCAATAAATAGGAAAAACAGACACAGGCAAATCAGAACAGGTCTCTATGATACTGAGGTTTATATTAAAACTTTTCATATGGTAATTTTTTATTTTAAAATCCCCTCCAATTCTCTAAAATCTTGGGGCAATATAAATGAAAAAACAGTTAATTTTAAGCAAAATGTTAAAGTGACATGGCCCATTTCCTGGGTTTGCAATAAAATCCTGAGTTTTATCTTCTCCAGTCTGCTATGGAGAGAAGTGATGTCACAAGGTGTGACATATTGCTGTATTTCTATATGTGAGCTGTGCTTCAATGCAGTGAAATTTGATACAACTGATACAATCCCTTATTATTTTGTGTCCATGACCACATATGGGGAAAACATGTCTTTTTAATCAGATTTTTTTTTCAGGCTTTTAAATTTTTTGGAAGAAATCATTTTCTTCACAGTGAAACCTATATTTTTCCTTATCTGTCAAGGATACCCTCACTGCTTCCTCTTTTCCAGTAGCTCATTACTGGAAATGTTTGGCCTTACTTCAAAAGAGAAGAATATGTCAACACCAGAACATCTGTGTCCACACAGAGTGCTTTGATGACAGTGATATACTCCATTTACATCAGTAACACTGAGCTGAACCTTGATGCTGTCTGCATTTAAAGATCTTACCCCACAGGGCAAGAGAATACAGGTCAAAAACGTTGATCTCTGTTTGATACACTCTCTACTTCAAGAGCACTTGGCAGCAGTTTGTTCCAGAGTCAAGAATCAAACTCACAAAGTGTTGCAAAGCTCGGAGCCATGTTTGCATAACCACATTCAAAACAAATATTAAAATTCACAGTCTCTGGAGGCCAATCTACTTTTGATATGCAGGGGTTTGTGAGCAATACGGTCAAATTCTAGCCTGAATATAGTAGGAAGTTTCTCATTTAAATCAAAAAGCCATAACTCAGGCTTGAACATCTGTTATTGAGAGAGATAATGTACCTATATCTCTCAAATGCAAAAAGGAAAACAGGCACTTTATCATCTAAAACTCAAAATTGGGTATCTAAAAAAGGGAGTGGAATAGTTATGTGTGACACAGACTTGTGCCTATCAGTGTGGCCAGAGGAAGCTGGGTGATTTTCAGTATGGAACAAATATCTCCACAGGCAGGCACAATAATGATTAATTCCTCAAATATTTCATACAGAGGAGTTCAGAGATGAAGCCCGAGCTACAGAGTATTTGTAGCCCATGGCTACTGGCAATCTTCCTTTTAACTGGATTTTAAAACCTTTAGTGTTTCTTCAGCTTTTTGTAATTAATATATAATTTTCTAATTTAATCCCATTGTGTAAAATAAACTGCTATGCTGACATAAACCCTAATATAAGGTGGAGAGTTTCAATAGTTTCCTTCCACACCTTCCTCCTCCCATGTAAAGCTCAGCACTTTTGCAGCAGTGAATGATCCAGCACTGCTTACAAGACTAATACATAAAAAACATCAAACAGGATCCAATCAGTGCAGCTGGATATTGCCCTGCTCATGCTCAAGGACCACAACCACCTGTGTGCTGCAACAGCAGCTGCAAGTACTGGTAAATCCTATTTCAGCAAACAGAGAAAGAGAAAATTTTGTTTACAGGTTGCACTAGAATGCCATGGAAACAGATACAGAGGTAACTGTGAAAGGCATAATCCAAATGGAAGACAGCCCTGATAGAGCTCATATATCCAAAAATAATATATATGTTTTCCCACTTGGAAAACACATGCATAAATCCTATTAACATCAAGACAGAAAATTATACTGAGTAGACCCCAATATCACTAAGGTCCCTGATAACAGTATGAATTAATGTGCACCTTCAAAGAAGAGCACAATGTTTTCATATGCAGACTATTAGAAAAAAAAAATCTTAATAGAATAATCATATTTTTAAAGAAAAAAAATTACATCTTAAATTTTTGAAACAGGATTAAAGTGTGGTAGTAGCCCTGTAAAAGGAAGCTGCTCAGCACCTGCTGCCTACACTGTGCCTGGCTTCAGGCAATGTTATTCATTCCTCGCTTTCATGGGAGCAAAACACATCCCCTAAAAATATAAAACACAAAAATAAATAGATCTCCGGGGAAATGGGAGAGAAATCTGTTTTAAAAATAGAGAAGGAGCCTCTATATTCTAAAAAAATAAGTCCATTTTGCATTGTTTTGTAAGATTTACACTTTAATTTGAAACCAAAGTAAGGCATAAAATTTGTATGAAAGCAATATCTGATTTATAGATAAACTTAAAACACAATACACTTAGCTGCAAATACCAGACCCCAGTGAGAGAAGGAAAAGGTTTTGAAAGATGATTAAAATATGCTTGATAAATTTGGCCCTGAAATGCCCCAAAAGATTTTTCTGAAGTTAAATAGTAAACACAATTAACGTGACTTTTGCTACAAAAACCACTAAATGCAATGGATTCTTTTAATTAATTTTAAATGTTTTTACATGTTCCTATTGAGCTGGAATTGACTCAATCCATGAACTGCACTGAGACAGTTCTTTTGTCCATATGACCTTATCATCTAGACAAAAAGCCAAATAATATCCATTCTGTTGGTCATATGAAGAGGAAGCCACATAATGAGAACAATCTTATGACCACCATTTCCATCTTGTGAGTGGAAAATTTGTGACAGTTGAAGCATTTAAGAAAGATATATTTAGGAAGCCCAGATAATGTCCAGCTTGATCAAATGTATTACTAATTAACCAATAAAAAGTAGCAGCGGTGAAGGCTGACAAGAATAACTTACTGTACACCTCTGGCCTAACCTCACTATCCATATTCAAACAAGTCTCCTGGCAAAGGCAAATCAAATAATTCTTGGGAGTCTTGCATGCATTCAGACTCACTAGATTTACATATTATTATTCACAGTAGATGTTTCATTACATTTGCTTTGAGAAAATGTACAATCTATATGGGTATTCACATGTTTAATATGCACATGACTTTCCATTTTGTACATTTTCTGTAGCTGATGATGAGGTTGTTTGGCCTCCCTCTGTCTTAGACCAGGCACTGCTCATTCACCTGAGGTTGACTCACATGGCAGAGCTCACATTCCTCCACCAAACTCCAGCCACCCCAAAACAGGCAGAATAATCCAAGCAGCTTTTCAAAACCAGACCAAACCTACTTCATCTCCCATAAAATTTGCAGGGGTTTTTTTTGGAGATTAATGCAGGCTAAAAATGGTACAATTACTGTCCTAAGAGCTGGACAGTCGCTGAAAAGAATTTGCCCCAAGCCCTGACTTCTCAGTTTGGTCAAATGGACATCACTTCAGTCATGTCTCTTGAAACAAGGCACTACAAGGGGCCTCACAACACTGCTGTATCATAATCCCAGGAAAAAGTGCTCCTCAACCATGGGGTCTTTGGTATAAGTGCCAAGTAAAACACATTTATCTCATTAATTCTTTGAGAGAATAACTCACCATTTGGGTCGGCTTGTGGATTTCACCATTGGAGCCATCCCATCTCTGTAGAGGCTTTTTGTTTTGCTGAAGTTGACAACATTGAAAATTACTCTCTGGAGAGGAAAAAAGGAAAAGAAAAGAGATCAGATATAAATTCTGAAAGAGTTTCTATGTGTGCTGTCTATGCCAGATGCATAAATATATATACAGTTAATATATGAAATAGATGTGTACCTTATGAATTATTGTTATTCTCCATAGACCTCAGATAATGGATATCCTGTCTACTCCAAGTATTTAAAATGTCCATGTTGTTTTACACTGCATTGATATATATGAAATATATGTTTTTAATTTAGCATGCTGATTTTTCAGTAGGAATCCTAGCCAGACAAAAAAATAAGCAGAGCAAGTCCAGTGTGCTGCAGTTAACATTGCAGAGGTGGATGAAAAGCTGGGAGATGGGGTAGCATTCCTTGTGAAAACCTTCTAACTGCTTCACAGAATCATAGGATAGACACATAGAATTGTTGAAGTTGGAAAATACTTCCAAGATCAAGTCCAACCATTAATCCATCTCTGCCAAGTCTACAGCTAAACCATGTCCCGGTGCACCACATCTGCATCCCTCTGGAGAAAGCAACCACTTCCCTGAGCAGGCAGTTCCAATCCTTAACAACCCTTTCAGTGAAGAATTTTTTCCTAATATGCAACCTAAGACCTCCTCTGGTAAAATCTCTTCCCTATTGCGTGTTATCTGGGAGAAGAGACTGATCCCCATCCTGCTACAGCCTCCTTCCAGGTGCTTGTAAGGTGTCCCCTGATCCCCCTGTTCTCCAGGCTGAGCCCCCCAGCTCCCCCAGCTGCTCCTCCCCAGGCTGCTGCTCCAGACCCTGCCCCAGCTCTTTGCCCTTCCCTGGACTCGCTGCAGCCCCTCAATGTCAGTTTTGTCACACAGCACTCGAGGTGTGGCCTCACAGTGCCAGTGCAGGGGACAGTCACTGCCCTGGTCCTGCTGCCACACCATTGCTGGCACAAGCCAGGTGCCATTGGCCTTCCTGCCCACCTGGGCACAGCTGGCTCGTGTTCAGCTGCTGCCACCAGCACCCCAGGGCGTTTTCCCCTGGGCACTTCCCAGCCCCTCTGCCCCAGCCCAGAGCACTGCAGGGGTTGTAGTGGCCCAAAGGCTGGACCTGGCCCTTGGCCTTGTCAAACCTCACACAATTTGCCTTGGCTCATCAACTCATGCTGTCCACACCCATATGCAGAGCCCTCCTGTCTTCCAGCAGATCAACGCTCCCATCCAAGGTGGTGTCATCTGCAAACTGACCAATGGTGCATTTGATTCTTCACCCTTCTTAGCCTTCACACAGATAGGAATATTTCTCTTCCTTTCCCATGGCGAAAGGAAGAATTTTCTTTTGCAAAAAGTGTCCAGGATACCTAAACAGAAATTGCACATAGCCATCAATTGCTTGGATATATAAGGAGAAAAGATTCTAAATCTGATCTTAGTTTAAACTAAAACTTTGGGAAAACTGTAGATGATATTTAACAGGTCAAGGGAAGAGCAAAATTTAGATCTTTAAGGGTAATGGACTGATACTAAAAGCAAATTAATGCAGGGGGAAGACAAGAGAAAACAGAGACAAAACCTTTTTCTTTACCATCTGTCTGCTTCAAGTCCTTTCATACAAAATTACTTATTCTGTCTCTGTTAAGAAAGTCTAAATTGAATCTAGCTCATCTCATGGAGTACACTGACTTTTCAGATGGTAAATGCAGTGTCCCTCATTTGTTGTACTCTATTGATACCTAGCATTGAAGTACTCCAACAAAATAAAATATGAAGTCTAAATTAGTTTTTATAAAACAATCCACAATATAGTGGTACATTCAATTTCTATGTCTCTCTTTACATTTGTTTTTTAAAGGTAGAAGTGAAGACAAACCACTAAAAATTATATTCACACTTTTCTTTTAGAAGAAATTATTATAATGTTGGTATCCTTCATAATGGTCCATGAGAAGCCTAAGAACTGATTGATCACTGTTTAAAATCAAACAAATTTTGACTAAAACAATAAGATTAATTAAGCTTTCATATGTAATATTTTGCAAAAACAAATCTGGACCTTCCAGGCAGTCTGCTCAGGCAACAGGGAGTGGTAAGATTAAAGTGAAAAGAATCAGCAGTGGAACACAAACAGGAACCAGCCACATTTATCCTTTCATATGGGGCAGGGGGAAGCCAGGTAAGCTGCACAGCCCTAAGTAGCTCTGTATTCAAGAAAAATTAAGCAAGTTTTTCTGAGGTAAGGTAGAGCTGAAGATTTTGTGAATGGGAGCACATACTTTCATGTTGCAAATTCTCCAAATCACTAAAAGCAAAATCTAAAAATAACCTGTAGGTTAGACTAGAACTGACATGAAAAACTAGCAAGTTGAGAAAATCACTTTCTTGAAGGTGGTAATTCAATTTTGCACCAAAGGTAGTGAGGAAACTACATACCCCTGCTCAAGAGTTCCCATGTATTTTGGGATTTTCTAATGGTCATGAAATTAACTTATTTTTATAACTCTAGATGAAAGAATGCACTTAATTTACAGAATGTTATGTTTGTAATTTTAAGTATTTAGGATATTGCTTATCTGATGAAATATCCACCTTGGGAGGTCCCTAGTTTTCTAACATTTACCATGGATGGCTTCAAGGTAGAGAATGATATTTAGGTCTCTGCATGCTTTATGCTCTACATGGAAGCATTTCTCTCTATTAGAATGCTCAGATTTTCCTCTGTTACTTAACTCTCTTCAAATTTTTGAAAACAAATTAAGTTGCAACAAATTGGTTTGTTAATCTTGATGTTTGCATGGAGTGAATGAAACAAACAAGATCTCCAAACCAATTGCCTTAAACTTTGGATGCAATCATGTCACTGTTGGAAAGGGAAAGTTGCTAATTTTGTTACATACTGACTCAGAGCAGACAGCTGGTAGAGAATGTTCTTATTCCAATCAAGCTTATTTTGTATAATGAGTTGGGCAAATGTACACAACTGGGTAAGCAATGTATATAAAAACAAAAATATGCAGCTCATTTAACAAAACACTGCAGATGACAGCGTTCCGAGCGCTCCTGCTCGCCGCCGAGCGCGCCGTTAGCAATGCGCGCAATTCCCCCAGCATGGCACCGAGCTGGATTGGCAGAACCAGAAATTTAACAGCACACAGCAGAACTTTATCAACACACACCACTGAAGTCATAAAGCACACAAACCGAAGCACTCAAATGAGCAGCTGAACTCCGTCAAGTATTCCTGGTGATAGTTAAAATAGTCCATGCAACTCAGGCAGTGGAGTGTGCGAGAATGTAATGACTACAGCATACACACTGGATACACACGCTGGAAAAATATGCAGCATGCTCAATAAGGTATGCAAACAGCTTTGAACCGAATGCTATCATAAAAGGCTGTGATACAGCAATCAAAGTTTTGCTGAACAAATCTAATTTTTAGTCTAATTTCTATCTATACTTATATCCTTTAACACACCCGTTATGCAGCATAAAGAGCAAAAGGACTTAAAACAAACTATGCACATTAAAACACTTTTGTTTCAAGAAAATTATCACTATTCTGAATGATTATATGAGTTATAGAGATGTACAAGATTGTCATCTTATAGGAAATATAATTGAGATACTCCAAAATGAGTATTCAAGAATTTAAGAAATGTCAAGTTAAGAAAATAAAACTAGATTAAATGTACTTAAAATTCCCTATAAATTGTTCTGGTCTCCAGAATATCAGTACAGAGGAAAATGGTGGAAATTTTTGCAATAAAAATACTTGTTGGGTATTAGGTAGTGTATGAATACCACTAAAAGAAGCAATATTCAAACTGATACTGTACCAGAGATTACAATTCTGTGCTTTCACTTCAGATTTAGGATAAAATCTTAAATCTATTGGATTGTTTTGACAAACTGATTTGCAGTTTCTAGGTAGGTAGAAGAGGCAGGGTGCAGAAAAGCCTCTCAGGACAGCAGTGAGTCAAACCATGCTCCTGGGGATGCACCAGGATGTGTTGTGGCCTCACAGCATGAGGGAAGACAACTACTGCAGTCCCAGGCTCTGTGCTTGGGCTGCCAAATCTGAGACAGAGGTTGGAGAAAATGAGACAAGGCAGGCAAATTCTGCTCTCTGAGAGAAGGAGGAGGACCTCTTTCCATAACATGGGCAATAAGTTTTGAATTTCAAGGTGTCTTACTGATTAAACCATTTCAACAGAAAACAAAGGAAAAGCTTGGTACTTCCGTTAGCCCTAAAATTAAATTATTATGTCTGGTTTTCCTTGTAGTCCTTTGCAGACTTACTTCAGGAATTAAAAGAACAAACAGGTATTAAGGGATGCTCAGCGCATTCAACACAAGCAAGATAAAGATGAACCATGAACATAAGGAGGAAAGGTGGCTGAAATATGTCACTTTTTTTCTTATTGCCAGCAGTTTTCCTGACTGGAGCTGGAAGGAGCTGCTGTATCTGGGGGGCAAGCAAACAGCAGGGTGGTTTTGGTTTGGAGCTGAAGACACTGAGAGTGGATGATTGTATTGAGCATCATATTCCAACAGGCTGGTGGGAGCACAGGGTTCACCCAGCTCCCAGCAGGTTTTCCAACTGAAGAAGGTTTCCAAAAGAAAGTCACACCTTTGACAAAGGTTAAGTGCCTTCCCCCAGGATAAGGACACACTTAGGTCCCTTCAAAAAGGCTCCCAAGTTTATTTTGCATGGTTTTCCCTGGCCGGCTGTTCACAGAAATAACTGTGCAGCTCTGGCTGACATTAAAAGGGGAAGAAAAAAAACAAACACACCATAGAACACCACAAAATTCTGCCTGAGGCAGACACCTGGCAGGGAAAATTTTGTGTCAAATCATTACAAGTATGAGAAGTTTTAACAAAATGAAAATAGGGTTTGCAGTAGGAAGTGTCAGGCCTTCTTAATATTGATGTAACATACATATATTAAATATTTTAAATTATATATTTAATACTAATAGCATAATAATTTTAATTCAGTGGACAATGCTGAATGCTACCAGTATGAGCTATCAAAGTACCTGGGGACCAATTGTTTGAAATCAGTCATGAACAATTTCTTCATTTAAC
This sequence comes from Toxostoma redivivum, assembly GCA_013397375.1. NCBI lineage: Eukaryota > Metazoa > Chordata > Aves > Passeriformes > Mimidae > Toxostoma > Toxostoma redivivum. Next base: position 2,846,869 of record VXBI01001671.1, read on the forward strand.
CTGCCAAAATAAGAGACTTGGGCACTAAGTATTACTACTAAGACCTTTCAGCTGAAATTTAGTCTGAGCTTTTGTGCTTTGAATGAACATTAAAAATCCAAAGGATACCATGGGTCTCTGCCTTGCTTGCATTGCTTGGTATCTGCTTTCCTCTCCTATAGATGCTTTAGATATTACAGTGTTTTGTGAATTCCTGAAACTTGCACTTTTTTGGAGTTGGGTTCTTGCCTTAGCAAGAATCTTGGTTATTCCTTCCTTCCTTCCTTCCTTCCTTCCTTCTTTCATTCATTCA